>CM032067.1:22193507-22793507 GCA_018831715.1 Matsumurasca onukii | reverse complement strand
AGAAATATTTTGGTTTTGGTTAGACATTATTCATAATTATTGTCTTTTCATCTGGTTCATTCTAATCTATATTTCAAGAACGCACCATAAACTCTACACGTGTTCGAAATTCACGTTACGCCGTTGGTCCATTTCATTGGTCGTTGATCTGACCCAATCTGGGGAACAGTCGAGCCTAGTTCGTAACAAGACTACATCTCACCGTCCATCGAAACACTCATCACACTTACCATCGCCCCATATTCACCTTAAAATACCCTCTAAGAGTGGTTGGTGTCTCAAAGCAAAGTATTTCTAAGACTATAGACTGGATAAGAAGATGAAAAAGGGCATCTCTGTAATTATTGTTGAGTGTTGAGTTGGAACTTATTGAAACAATGTTTGTTTGAAATAACGTTTCACACTATAAGTTTTGCGGACTTAAAAAAGTCTTCTGAAAGTTCCAGCAAACATAATCGTATTTTGTCGACCAATAAGAATACTGCCGGTAGAAACTCTATCAGAACATGTTTAACGTGTATTAGAAACCCTTTCAGGTTTACTTTGGTCCAAAGAAAAGTGAAAGCAAAAGTGTCGAGATGTTCTGCCAGTTTGATGAACTGAAATCTGGTTATTCCGCGCAAGAAAAGGTTCTAAGAAAACTCAATTTGGTGCTTTATTCGATTTCCAAAGACGTTTCAACGTTTGTTTCGTCTCCAACCTATTGTACGTTTTAAATTGAGTTTCTTTGAGGTCGGTTGTGTTTTTTCTCAGAAGACTAAGATTATGATTATAGCATAACACACACACAAAGCTTGAAGTATTATTTCAACATTTGTTCATTTTACGACGGAAATAGCTCTAAACTATTGTGATGATTTAGTTCACAGAAAGGGCTACTTATTGCATAAACAAAAGGGAAAAAAGTACACTTTGAAGTACCCTGATTATTTTAATTTGGACACTACTATAGTTTCAGGGCCTATCCCATTTTCAAGTGTATAATTCTTGTAGAGTAACGTCTAAAACCAGAAAACTATTAGACTGGGAAACCCCTATTTAAGTGACACCAACAAATTGCAGGAAACAGATGGACTGAAGGATAGTTCGTGTTTAGAAGAAGACAGTATCGAAGGTGTCTGTGAAAAGGCAAAGACAAGAGAAACTTATTTGATTCCAGAGTTAAGTGATCTGAAAGCTGACAATATCGTCAGCTTAGAAACTTTGCTTTTAGAAAATACTGTGTTCAATCTTGGAAAATAAGGTTTCTAGGAAAAACGATGAGTTGGTATAACGAAGTATCGATTCTTATCTGCAAGTGTACAGGTTTGTTTGTAAAAGCCTGGAGATTCAAGGTTTTAGTCCTAACTTCACCATAAAAATAAAGGCTTTATTTCAGGAATATTCTTCAATACTTTCCGAAACAAACTTGTGGAATTAAATCTCACCACATAAACTATTAAAACGGAATTTCAGTGAAATATTACAAAATCAACATGATGAATTCAACAACTCTTTCCGAGGTTGAGTAGAGAGGACTTTGTAGTCCTCTTCGCCTCGTTAAACAAGACACACTTTACCTTTATCTTGACCTTTAAGTAGTCATGCTTTCTTTGCAACAAGCGCTACCGTGAACTTAAGCAAATTTCATACAGCGGGGTAAGAATACAAATCGTATTTACGAACAGATTTCATTTAAACTTGTATAATAAACACTTATGATACTTTGCCCAACGTATGTACCAAAAGTCAACAAAATCCGATATGGCGACTGTAAGTAGCTTTTCACCGCCATCTTGGTCTGGGTGAACGGTTTT
Source organism: Matsumurasca onukii (assembly GCA_018831715.1). Taxonomy (NCBI): domain Eukaryota; kingdom Metazoa; phylum Arthropoda; class Insecta; order Hemiptera; family Cicadellidae; genus Matsumurasca; species Matsumurasca onukii. The sequence goes on along the minus strand of CM032067.1, from coordinate 22,791,711 downwards.
TGTAGATTTTTTGTTAAAACATCAGATAGGGTACTATAAAATAATGTTGATATCAAGTTTTATCGAAATTAAATCAAAAGTACAGGCTAAACCCAAATTTTTGTAAGACGTCCCCCAAAAGGCGACTTTTCGGTGGGCTGATTTTCCTGGCTGAGAAATTAAACTAGAAACGTACGATATGTACCAAATTTCGTGAAAATTGGACCAAAAATGCGACCTGTACAGTGGTTACGCACACATACACACACCCACTCACATACATAAGTCTCGCTATTTGACTCAGAAGGTGTTTGGAAGCAAACAACTGCAAACCGCAGCACCTTTCTACGACGTTTCATTCACTAAATCACTATTTGAGATGCCGACCACTCTCATGAGGGTATTTCAAGGCAAATATGTGGTGAAGGATGAGTGTGATGAGTGGTAGTAATGAGTTATGAGGTGTAGTCTTGTTACAAACTAAGGCCGACTCTTCCTTAGAATGGGTCATTAATTAATAGCCCAATGACCAATGGAAATACAAGGACCAACGGCTTAACGTGACTTCCGAACCACGCAGGTGATGGTCTGATATGTCTAAACGATGATGTGAGTTGATGCGGGTATCATCAGATGATCACTGAGACTATCTGAGCCGCTTTAGACCTATATCATCCTCAAAACCTGGCATCCATGAAGCTGGATTACAGGACCACGCCACGAGTCCCAGTCCCATCATATTTGGCGATAGACATGGAGAGCTATATTGCCAAAGGAAACTCGTTAATAAACAAAATAAATACAAATCCGTTGCCATATTTCCTTTGCAACAAACCAGAGAATACCGCGTTGTTTACAAAACATATCCGCCATGTTTACATTACTTGTGCATGTATCCGGGAAGGAGCTCCCAGGGGAATATCGTGCGGTTGTGATTGGCTCATTATTAATGATCACGTGATGTCATTGACTGTGTGGCTGGAATTGTTAATGATCCGGATGTGTGTGATCATTGGTGTATACAATATATGTATACACCAAAGTGATCAGATGATAGGTTCGTTGGTGTAAATTATATGAAAATTAACTCATATTGAGTTATGAGATTTCCCTATTTTAAATATGGTCTAAGTTTTTATTCGAGCCATAGTTAAGCTAAGCACCGAACGGTTTCTCAAAAATGTCTTAAGAATTCCAGAAAAGGTTTTTACTTGAACAATGCTATAAACAAAACAAAAATTTAAAACCCATTAATTCAAGTAGTGATTCTTTTGACCTAACAGCCCTGATGAAACTAAACTCTAATTCGTTGAATTAGATAAAGTGGGTACTTTTGTGTTTATGAAATTAAAACTATATGTGTAATTATAACTTTACTTTGGGTGGTTATGCTCACCACCACACCATCCAGCCCAACTATTTCTGCCTTCAAATTTAGAAATCTGAATGTTTATCCGAAACACTTAACTGTCAAATAGTGACTTTAAATAGTCCAGGTTCGGTCCAAACCTTTTTGTCTTCAAATTTCTTTAGTAATAAATTAGCTATTTAGCGTGTATACAAATTAAGATCTATCACTTTACTTTGAGACACCGACCACTCTTAGAAAGTATTTTAAGGCGAATATGTGGTGATGGTGAGTGTGATGTTTAGATGGTTGATGAGGTGTACGAGTTGGTTCATTAATTATTACTAAACCAACGACCAATGGAATAGACCAACGGCTTAACGTGACTTACGAACCACGGGGGAGTGGCCATCGTGGAAAGTTATCACTGCACCCGGGAATCGAACCCGGGCTGATTTTGTGCGAAGCACACACTGTAACACTGAGCTATGACCACCCTTTAAATAATACTTTGACGTAGAAAGTGAATGTTTTGATAAATGACATTTCGACTAATCTCCGATCACAAGCGATATTTAACACACATGTACAGTGTGAATCTAAAGCACAATACACAGCTGTTAATATTTATTGTAAACATCAGGAGTCTACTGCATGACATCAATAATCCCTAGTGTAGGGTTTACTGTGTCACATACAACTACGGCTTAATATTTTACAACTTACTTGTCTATAGGTATCATAAAAACGGTTTTAGATTAGTTATTTCAGTATAAATTCGATATATAAATATTTTACTGACAAGTAAATTGTTGTTCCTATTAATAATGAACTAACAACCGTTCTTCAAAATTTAAAAGGTCTCAACATTTTGGCTAATTATTATCTTATATAATTTTAGTGGCATAAGAAACTTAGACCTTTAATTTTCTGGAAGATTGTGCCAACATTACCATTTGAACCCCCTACTGTATGTAAATTTCACACTTAACTAGCTTTATTTCCAATCAATACACTGAGAAGCTTTTAGAAGCACAAAGAAAAACCAAGAATAAAATGGACAAATGAAATAGTCACTTTTACCTTTTGATAATAACACACAAAACATAACAAAATCATTCCGAACTTAACGATTTTAATAATTTATTACTTTTACTGTGACGAATTTAATGAATTAAATCTTTTGTTTTGTCAAAGAAGATAAGTAAACAAAAACCATTCAGTTTTTGTTTACTTTCAAGAGATGGATAAATCTATCAAAACCACAAAAGCCAATTAATTGAAATATTCATACACGTTTCCCGATAAAACCATGAATACATCATGTCTTACAGTGAAAGTTCCTAAGTTCCTGCACCGGAAGTTGTTAGCTCAAAGCGGCTCAAGAGAGAAGCCCTTACTTCCGTTACTTCAAAGTAATCAAGTAAGGACAGCCGCTAGGTTGTGTGGGATGGGGGATGAAAAGGGGCGCTCATTAAGTTTTGGGTCAGCAGCTTAGACAAGGATAGTGGTTAGGTTCTCAATTGTTCCGGAGACAATGACAAATTCGGTTTTAGAAAACTTTATTTTAATGAAGAATTTGTAATTTCAACACACTTCAATTTTTCTTACAATAGTGCTCTCACATTATAGGAAATATTTCATTTTGGTTTACACACGGTTTTATACAACACGAAGCTGATACAGATCAAGGATTGAAATCATGTATTGAAATTGACTGGGACTCGTGGCCTTGGTCCTGTAATCCCGCTTCTTGGAGGTCAGGTTTTGAGGATGATATAGGTCTAAAGCGGCTCAGATAGTCTCAGTTACCATCTGATGATACCTGCATCAACTCCCACTATCGTTTAGACAAACCAGACCATCACCTGCGTGGTTCGGAAGTCACGTTAAGCCGTTCGTCCTTGTATTTCCATTGGTCATTGGGCTATTAATTAATGACCCATTCAAGAAAGAGTCGGCCTTAGTTTGTAACAAGACTACACTTCATAACTCATTACTACCACTCATCACACTTATCCTTCACCACATATTTGCCTTAAAATACGCTCATGGAGTAGCCGGCATCTCAAACAGTGATTTAGTGATTTAATGCAGACACACTTATGTTTGTATTTAAAAATATTATGAACTCACTATCAGACATATACACATAATAACGAGTATAGCCGTATAGCATCTCGTTGAGAAGCTTGTCTTGTTTCAAACCAGAAACGTACAAGGAAACGAGACAACTGTCACAAAATTCTAAAACCAACTACATGTAGGGCATTCTTTAAATAGTTATAGGCATTTGTACGTTCGTCGTTTTGAACGATTGATCCAACGAGTGGGCAAAACTTTACCAATATTGTTATAATTGAAAAAAGTATACAATTAAGAACAACAAGAGCATTACTCACACTTGTATTTTTAAAGATTAAATTCATTTCTGCAGGGTTCCACAACACGCTGCTCTATAATTCACACTTAAGGATTATCTCTTAATTTTTGAGTAATTTTAACAGTGCTTGTTTCTCAACAGGTATTATGAATAACTTGTTCTTTATACACATCTGATACAGGTGGTATGATACAACGTTTTGTTTCTTTATTATTTCTTTTCAGGTAACATAATCGTGCACATTACGACCTTTCGAAATATTCCAACATCTGCGTTTAAACTTTTCCAAGTGCAAAATACTCACATTTTCCGAGATTTTACTAGGCTTAGAGTCTCCAGTATACGGGTTTCTTTATGTCGTTATCAAAGCGCTCTAATTAACTAATTTATATAAAAGCAACAAACTATCTGAAACATGTGCTAGACCAACTACAGTGTGTTCAAACTGACCAAGTGCTTTGTACAAGATGTTTGACGCAGTAGAGTCCAGGTCAAAGTCAGTTGACTAACTCAATTTGTTAAACAAGTCACCTGCAAACTTAGTGGTAGATGTACAAGTAGACCACTACACTGAGTGGATCAATAGTCAATCAGCTGGCCAAGAAAACTAACAACATCTTGGCGTTTATAAACAAGTTGTGATTGTAACTAAAAATACTCGAAAAATGTTTTTTTAGCAATATGACTAACGATTCGGTTGAATTTACATCTGAACTATTAGAATGCAATAGTCTGTAAAATACTAAAATTCATAAGGCATTATTACTACAATGTGGAAGTTCATACGATTTAGTATAAATGTACAAACTGTTAGATCAATTAAATATGACGATCAATAGAAAAACAAACTATAAAATAAACCATGACAGAAAAACGAAAATTAATGTCCTGAAAGAATAAACTGGAGCTTTTGTTGTTTTATAACGTTCGATAAGCAAGAATTTAACGACGTTTCGGAATCTGCAGTCTAGACCCGTCTTCAGGTGAAAATCAACCTAACGCTAAAGTGAGAAAATAGAACATGAAATTATCAACGGAAGCTGTCGCGTCACACACAAAAAACTTCAACTGTTGAAATTAATTAAAGAACTTAAATTTAGCCTTGAAGAAAACCCAAATGAAAAGAAACATCCTGCGACAAAGAAACGCTAAAGTTGAAACGCGTTCAACGCCGGTGAGGTCTAAGCGCTGATTGGCTGAGAGTAGACGCCGACCAATCACAACCACGCAGCAGAGCAGGTTGACCTAACAAAGAAACAATACGCGCCTGTTTATGCGCAACCAATGAAGGTTGAAGTAACATTCCTATTTATGTTCAACCAATGAGGATGGAGTATCGCTTGCATCCCCTATGTCATATTTTGAGTATCATACTTCAAGTGTATTGAATTCATTTTAGCTGACAGTAAAGTTCAAAATTTGTCCTTGCGCTAAATAGTAAATATTTACTTCTGTTAATAACACTGACACAGTCATATATTTAACACAATACGAGTTAGTAAAGCGACTAGTGAACGCAATTCACGCCGGTTTACACTACCCGTGTGTATTCAGTCCAGTACTTTGATCAGTTAGTTGAACGCTCAGTTTAAACGAGGCTTCGCTAGAGAATAGATACTCTGTTGTTTACATTACACTGAAAACACTTCGTTAGACCGTGCTGTGTAAAATGTTGAAAGCACTGTTAAAATTACTCAAAAATTAAGAGATAATCCTGTGTGAATTATAGAGCGTGTTGTGGAACCCTGCAGAAATGAATTTAATCTTAAAAATACAAGTGTGAGTAAAAATGTAAAAATGTTTTAGATTGGCATTAATGCCACATGGCTGGGGCAGGAAATCAAGGTGACAGCCAAGCACAGATAGAGCCGCCATCTTTCTCCTACTCGGCTCCACATGCTCAAGTCTGTCCGATGTCAATGGCTGAAATCTGACAAAATCGTTGTTTTTCAAAAGTGAACATTTTTACAAGCGCCAGTGGTTTACTTGAGAAAATAATTCCCTGCAGCGCTATCTGGGCTTGACTGCCGAACTTTGACGCATTTCTAGCCTCAGCCATTTGGCATATATGCGCAATCTACCCACCATAACATCATCTTTGGCTTAAACTAAAAATATTTCATAACGGAAAGTCTAGATTGACCGGCAATATAATCGAAACGCACTTAAGAAAAATAAATCGCTGTATAACTAACGATTAAATAGTCCAGACGAGATAGCAAAAATCTCCCAAAATGTAGATTCAAAATAATTATTTCGAACTTTGCGAAAATAAAAACCCTGAAAAAGGTACGCCTGGTTTTGACCCAATCTAGAAAACAGTAATTTTTATACACGTATACACACACGTAACAGGGGTTTTAAATTTCTTTAAATTTCTGCTAACAGTCAAAGTTATATTTATGTGAACCCGAATTTGTTTTCCTGCAATCAGCACTAGTTCATGTGAACCGGAAGTGTAAAGGATACGTGTGAAAAACGGCACAGGAATGTTCTCTAAACCGGATATTGCTGCGCGAAATCTGATTCCTTTCCTCTAGATGCCTCAAACTCACCTTAATCTCGAAACATGGAGTTCCTCTTGAAATCTCCCTCTTAATTCACCGATAACAGCTAGTCATAATGATTTAAAACAGATATTTTATTTAAATCCTGTCAAACTTACTAGACATAATTATTGTGTTGAGAATCACCTTGCTCGATTTATTATATTAAATTAGATAATATTTTAATAATGATTTAATGTACTGAAAACCATGTCAGTTAAAAGAGTAGAAATATTGTAAACAAAGTTTGTCTTATTTACCGAGACGAAGTAAAGACTACAAAGTCCTCTCTTACTCAACCTCGACCCTACCTAGCGTTACCCCATAGTCACTTTACAATTGTAAGTTGTGAGTGTGGGAATCGAACCCACGCCACCGGAGTGCAGCGTGCTACCAACCCGCCACGGGTACGCTAAACTACACTGTTCACTGTTTCTATTTAACACCTTACAAATGGTTTATAGAACCACACAAACTCATTCCGACAATATGAGCAGTTTATGAACGAGTTATACATATTTACAATCTGTAAACGAAACCAACGTCCATTATTGAGGCCAATAATCCTGGACACAACTAATGACACTAATTTATTCTAATCCATTTCCACCACTTGTCGACAATGGCATTATCCAAGAGATCACATTGCAAACAATGTATTTGAGTAAATTAGTAAAATAATCTATGATTGAAATTAAAATGTACTTTTACTATTTACGTATGTACCACGCAAAAGGAATATAACATTGTCTTGAAATGTTGGGGTTTCTTTCGTGCAGACTTTCTTGAACCTTTCTGAATAAGCTCTTTTTCTTTCTTCAGGACAGGCTACTCCTCTCCTTTTCGTAACTTTCTACTGACCGAAATTTTGCTCTTAAACATTTTTGTCTTAATGATCTTTCATCATGAAAGTGATACCTGATTTTTTAATGTTTTTTGACTGCTGCAACTAATTTAATCTTTTCTACGTTTGCTTTACTACTACTTTTATAATAATCCATTTGTTTACGTAAACTATATTTCATGAAAATTTTATCTTATTTACTTCGCCATATGGTCAAAACAATTTTGCAATGATTTATGAAATACTCAATCGTGTAATTCCTGAACAGTTTTAACTACAAATGACCAACCAAAACAATTTTAACATGTAATGGATTTATTACAGAAAAGAGGTTTATATTTAATGACTTATTATTATTATTACTAAACAGAACATTGTGTTTAGCCAGGTGTTTTGCTCTCGCACAATGTTTACACAATGTTTTGAATGCCTAAACTAACTGACTCATGAACACATTGCTTCCCTACAAATAAACATCATCGCTTTTCTGTTATCTGGGTTTCGTTTCCTTTGGAAAATAAAAACACGTTTTAAAGCAAATTACATGTTTATAAAACACAAGAGTCAGAATCAGAATATTTTTTCGCGGAACGAATTAAATGCGTGGAGAACGCCAGGTTTGTTTCTTTACTGAAAACGTGTTGATATTTACATTAAATTTAGAGGTAAAAATCTAGAAGAGTGACTTATAGATTTTACCACTTATCCAAATGTAAACCTTCCAAAAGGTCGAAAACGATGTTTACGTAACTTCGAAAAGCGGAAACCATTAAAACGATGTTTTACCAAAAGAAATAAACTAACTTAACTTTGCTAACCTAACTTCACGATAACACCTTATTCAGCCTCTAGGTTAATTTGAAGTGGGTGACTGATACTGTCGTCTGTTATAGAGTGCGCGCGCACGCGTCCGCGCGTCTTCCGCTCAAAAATAGTCCCAACTTTAAATATGTTAAAGCCATTTTAAATATGTTCAACATAAAAATAAACTAAACCTAACTTTAACCTAACTACGATAATAACTTATTCACCTTTAAGTTAAATTTGAAGTGGGTGAAAAGTCATTGACAGATGAGTGACAGTTGTCTCGCGGTGCTTCCTACGCGTAAAATAGTCCCAAATTTAAAGCCAATTTAAACCACTTATAAATAAGTTCCGCACCCCAAAACGAATTTTTATATATTTAGGAGCCTTCTCCACATCGTGTTAAATCAGTTTTAGCTCATGAAATCATAAGTCACTCTTCTAGACAAATACCAATTTAGATACCATCCAAAGCAAACCGGTCACATAAAACTCAAATTGACAATTATTCTTCTAATCATGAATATATGAACAAACTGTTTCCGTATCATATATTTGGATTGCTCTTCTTTGAAATTCAAAAATTAAAATGGTCTTTGTGCAATCTGAACCTTATGTACCATCTGCATAAACTAGAAAAAGGGGAATTAAACCGTTAAAAATAAGATCAGTGTTGGAACATTTTAAAATTTTAAGAAGCACAACAATTATTCTGGGCTCATTATCTGAATCATATAACATTAATGAGCTGTTGAGAAAATAAAACTGGATTTGAAAACACTCCAAGAAACTTAAACGACTCACATGTTTGATTTTCCTGATCAATTAATATAATAACAAAAAAAGATGCATGAGAAGATGTTATTATTTGATCAATCAAAAGCTGAATTGTTTAGGGCAGTGAAAATATTATTTTCCAACAAATCAAAATTAAAACACGTACAACGTTTAAGTTAAGTTTAGTAATCTTATTGGCTGACGCCACCAACACGGGCACGCAGCAGGTTTACCAATCGTAACAAAGAAACAATAACATCCTATTCATGCTCAACATCGAGACATATTATCTTAATCATCTAGGTTTGCCTCATGTTTGACGATGTTTTAAGTAATTTCATTCGTCTTATGTCAAATATTTATTAACCAATAGCTACAATATTTCTGTACCTAGATTCGTGTTTAAGGTACATAAGTAGTCATGCGTGTGTTATATATTTTCTTAGTTAAACCGTTCTTATTATAACATTCAACACAGCAACACTGTTGGGCGTAATCTAACCAAGATTGTAACAGTCAGAGTTCAACAATACAATCATCATCTATCACTCAACACTTGGGAACTCTGGTGTAAGAAACGGTTTAATCTGTGATAATATATAATCTACGTTTCAAACTTAGTCTATGTATTTTAGTTTGGATTAAAATTTGGTTACTATAGACTGCTCTTTGGATGGTTCAACGTAAAATTAAAAGCTTACAATGTTGGATATTTCGTACAAACTATACGAGCAGGAACGTTGCGCTAAAAGTGATGATGAATCGATGCAAAACCTCTATCTTAGTAAAAATAAATAGCATAAATACACGGATTTCAAATTTGTTTTACATTTTACAAGAATATATTATTATAATGTATTCACCAAATAACTAAATCACTATTTAAGATGCCGACCACTCTCATGAGGGTATTTTAAGGCAAATATGTGGTGAAGGATGAGTGTGATGAGTGGTAGTTGGCCTAATGAGTTATGATAGGTATATGTAGTCTTGTTACAAACTAAGGCCGACTCTTTTCTTTCTAGAATGGGTCATTATTAATGGCCCAAACCATTGGAAATACAAGGACCAACCGCTTAACGTGACTTCCGAACCAAATATAAGGCATTAAGAAAAATGTGGTATACAATTTCTAGTTACTATAACTAAAAAAACATAGCTACGAGTGCTACAGTGAATCCTAGCGAATTTCTCTGAACGAAGTTGCATAATTAATACGTGTTGTAAATTAATTTGTTTCGAGAAATATTATACGGTATGGTACCTACCATGCGTATCAGAAATCTAAATCAATTCCGCCAGTTCAATATGGCGGCTGAATATAGTTTTTGACCGCCATCTTGGCCAGTCTGAATGGATTCCCATGTCAGCCACCGTGCTATAAATGTGTAGACTAAGTTGTAATAAAATCATATCTAAAATACATAATATAGCGGGGTTATATTAGCAGAAAGATTACAATTTGACATCACAATGGCCACAATGAACGTAATAAACGCAAAACTAAACACATCTTTCTCATAGCTCTGCTATTGATACTGACAAACTATTGATTACTGACAAACTATTGATTACTGACAAACTATTGATTACTATCTGACAAACTACTCAATATCCCTCAGAACTCAGACAGATCAAGACATTGCCGCAGGATCTAATGTAGAACTACTATTACACAACCCGAATGTTCATTACATTGCTTCACTGTAACTTTGGATTGATTACTGTTTCACTAATGTAAGTTTCCATTAGTTTTGCGGGGAATTAAATAGTATTTTCTCTTGATACGTTCAATGATGCAACATTCTTAAGATTTTGGTGATTTGAAGTATGTTGTTCTAGTAGTAGTTGAGTATAAACTATAAAATGAATTCGTGAGAGTTCTGGAAGAGGTTCTTAAGAAAGATTTTTATCAGAGATAATACGAGTAATAAAACATGGTTTAATGGGTTACAACTTTATATTTAATATCCCTAATGTACTATCTTTTGTTAGCTTATACTGTTTGCTTGTCAACAGCTGTTGTCTTTTCATAGACTTCTGAGATTGATGTAGAACTTCCTGTGGAAAAATTAGATATTCATGCCGTCACCATGATAAGATGCAGGACCGGAACCATGAAATGAGCACTGATCCTGACCCCCAGAACACATTTTGAGCATTACAAAACTTTACAAACATATGAATATATGTGTGTTTACTCTTTATTTAGGTTGTATTTATTTTCCGATTTTCATGAAATTAGGTACAAAGTTCCTTTTCTAAATATCTCGGTCAATTTAAATTTTTAAGATAAAATAAACTTGTTAGCCAGAAAAATCGGACCACCGCAACCCATAGAAACTATTCTCAACCCGGTTTTTACGCCAAACCCATGATCAAATACGAAATAAAATACAATAACTCCAGTAACACAATTTAAGTTTATAAAAGAGCCACTATACACGTTTTCTACAACAGTACCAACATGAAAGTTGATAACATCAAAATTATAAAAGACAGTATCTCAATCAGACAGTGACCATTGTAATGGTGCAAAGCTTCTCGTAACCAAGGCTTAAAAGCTTTCAGGTAAAAGGAATTGTGATAATATCCTTCACTTATCGGGCTTAGTTGGTTCTATCACGTTCAACTAAAAGTAAAGTTAAGTCAAACTTCATCGTTAGCAAAATCGATCATTGTTAACGTTGAAGTATACATTTATGATTGACTATAAAAACATTAGTTTAAACATATGTTCGAACACATCTAAGATAAACTGTCTAACCTCATCCTAAACAGGAATGAACTATCAGCGTCAGGAAGACATTATAGAAGCAGGTATATTAAGTTAAAAAGAGACTTTCACTACACACGATAAAATAAAATCAACAATAAACCAAAACCGCCAGTCATTCACCAGGTAAAATATACAACTGTAATGAACCCTGAGGTAAAGTTTAACACCAGTGCTAATTTGAGGATTCTTTACTTTTCTCTCCTTTGCCTTAGCTCATTATTATGACATTATTTTAAATAATGTACCGAAAAAAAGTGAAACAATATTTAAAACAAACTGCTAAGATTAAATAAATTTTAGTGGTTCTTTCCTTTACAAGAGTTTTCCTTGCAAAGTTTTGATATTTTAAGTATAATTTGATTTTCTAAATATGATAAAGGTATTTGGTGGTTGAGAAATTACTCTGGAGATATATTAAAATCACATTAAGTGATCCATAGCACGTTTTATTTAAGGAAATTTGTTAAAGACGGTTGAACACTTGTTAAAACTGTTATAGATTCTTCTTGAAGATAGTAAACGAAGTTAACAGGTCATAAAACAACCAAAAATGGTTACTATTTTTCAGCGTTTCAAATTGAATACTCGTTTTTGCTTATGTATGTAGGTACTCGTAATTGTAATACGATACTTATGAAAACAAGACATTTGTGTGGATCTAAAATGAATTATTTGCTCTTTCGGTTTATTCAATGTTGTCCTTTAGCTGAGGTAAGTAGCATATAAGTATTTGCTTTGGTTAATATAATATTACGAAATCGAAACCAATTATGGCACTTTGTTTCAAATAAAATTCGTGTTTAAACTTCATGAGACCTCGAAGGGTTCACTTTGTTAAACGATATCTGAAATTAATTACACTATTCACTTAAGAACTGTTATAATATAGAGAATACTTGATACGTATCAAATTTAAGCGATTGTTTAGTAAATAAAAATGCTGTGAATAACATCTCAATCAGTTCACTCTATTTAAAATGGCATTGGTTCAAAGTTTAAACCTCAGAAACTAAACACTACCGTCATCTTGTTATGAAGTCACGTTAAACCGTTGGTCCTTGTATTTCCATTGGACATTGGGCTATTAATTGATGACCCATTCTAAGGAAGAGTCGGCCTTAGTTTGTAACAAGACTACATCTCATAACTCATTACTACCACTCATTACACTCATCCTTCACCACATATTTGCCTTAGAATACCCTCATGAGAGTGGTCGACATCTCAAATAGTGATTTAGTGAATCACCCTGTCCTAATGAAATCTGATGCATTCTATTCCTCCTTTACAGCCCTTTAGTTTCATATATCACTTGCCCTAAGCCCTCCATAAAGTCATCACTGACTCCTCGCAGATCACACCCTTAGCCGATAAAGATCTTTCCTACCAAAGGTTAAAGATTGGTACCTAACGACAATATTTAGACTGCCACAGTTTGTCCCCTTGGTTAAAAAAGGTAAATTTTGTCTTGTTATTGAGGCGAAGTTAGAACTACAGTCCTCTCTACCACTCAAACTTGACCATTACCTGCAAGGTCACAGTATAGTCTTTTAAAATAGTTGCTGCGGTGATCGAACCCACACTAGTGGAGTGACGAGTTCCGGAGCCGCGCATGGTTCCAACCCACCACCTGTTAGATCTACTTAAACTGCTCATTGCTCAACCCTCGAGGTTCACATGTTCACATGTTCGTAGCACTGTTTGCCACTTCTACTGTCCCCCTGGGAAGTACTTCCCGGACTACCATGACTGCAGCAAGTTCTACCAGTGTGACAACGGGTACCGGTTGCCAAGTGGTGCGCTGATGGGACAGTGTTCAACCCGAGATACAGCGTGTGCGACTGGCCCTACAACGTCAACTGTCCTGTGAGTCCTTATAGAACATTTATTTTTTGAAAAAGAAGATAGTCATGCCGTCAGCATGGTAAGCGTAAATAGGACCATGAATAGTTAGAACTTTTCTACCGGTTATTGTGTTTAAACTAGACAACGTTTCGAAAAGTATGAAAATTCCTCTCGTTATCAAACGACAGAAACAAGTTACAGGGTTGTTTCCAGTTGTATGTTAATATGTTTGGTATTGTGAATGTTCAACAATTAGTAGGACCATGAAATGAACACCGATCCTGATCCCCAGAACATGTTTTGAATATTATTTCAAAATGTATTATGCGTATCATGTGTCTCCTCTTAACAGGTTACATGTTTGACCGGTATTCAAACAATCTGGTATAAGCGTTCATTTTTCAAATATCTCGGTCTAATTCTAAACCAATGAAATTAAATACTTAAAATAATTACCAACAAAGTAGTTATATTAGTTTGAAAGTTCATAATAGTGGCGGAGGCAATTAAGTAAAGGAAAGAACGGACTTTTCCAGCCACTTCCGGAAAACTACTCTAACGTTTCGGGTAGTTAGAAACTCCACCCGTCTTCAGAGGACTACACTAAACTAGGAACTGCATTTAGTTAATATCTTAACAGAACTAACCTAAGACTATTAATATGGTTGGAATAGTCTTAGGTTGGACAAGATAGATGTCTTAGAAATAAAATATTTATTGACCACTGACAAAGATGAGCCTTTGCATGGGCTATAACAGAAATATATGTAACAACACTCAAAAACTAGTAATAATAAAGAGTATAAGAAATATAACAAACATAAATGAAAGGAAAATATGAAATCAAAAATAAAATAAAAAGAAATAAAATAGAGGGAAAAAATAAAAGTGAAACAAAGCAAAACAATTAAATTTGCTTCACTAGTCAATCTTCTCTCTCCATATCATCTTGTAAAGAACTCATTTATGGAATTAGTAAACTTTTCTTACTAAAATAATTTTAAATTTCTTTTGAATTTCTTCATATTGTCTTCTTTTTTAATTTGTTCGAGTTTGTTGAATGTTAGTTCCTAGTTTAGTGTAGTCCTCTGAAGACAGGTGGAGTTTCTAACTACCCAGAAACGTTAAGGAGTTAGTTTTCTCCGGAAGTGGCTGAAAAGTCCGTTCTTTCCTTTTACTTAAAAGTAGTTATAGCTACCCAAATGTAATAATTAAAGTACATCCATTAATAAATCTATAAAGATTTGGTCAGTCATTTCAAAATGGCGGCGAAGAAAGTTCCATGTGTTATTACAGAGGGCTAAGCAGTCCAATGCGAGGCGGTGAGCGTAGCCTCGTAACGCCCGTAATAATAAATAATGCAAAAATGAGACTGATGGCCCATCCGAGACTGTTAGCGTAAGAAAAGACAAAGTAGTAGGCCTAGTATTTTCAAAATATCTGGTAGAACCAATATGTAATAAATATTTAGTTTTCAACTTTTATATTCCATATTGTATATTTCTTTGGGACCTATAGAAAGGCATCCTAACAAATTTCTTTTATACTCTTAACTCTTTAAGCTTCCGGTCTACACCGCGTCACAGTTGAAATATAACTACTGCTAAACGTTTCGACCTCGCCGTGGAGAGTCATCCTCAGTAGCTGGTCAGCCTCAAACAGTCAGCCAGCTACTGAGGATGACTCTCCACAGCAAGGGTTCAGCAGCAATTATATTTCAAATGTGACGCGGTGTAGCCGGAAGACAAATACTTTATGTTGGTTCTTTGGTGGTTTAAATAATTTTCATTTTCAATACTGACTTTATTTGACATGCCAAGTGTGACAACCCAGCAGCTGTGAGCCGGATGGGTTCTACTTCCTCCTCCACGGATTGCAGAGTGTTCTATCAGTGTGACCATGTGACAGGTGTGGGGAACCGTGTTCAGGTCTGGTGAACGATCCTACAATGTTCACGGCTGTGAACACTACTGTTGAACTGTTCATAAAGTTCACAATTTGAGTGGTTCATTTCATTTTTCCCAATTTCACTAAATCACTATTTGAGATGCCGGCCATTCTCATGAGGGTAATTTAAGTCAAATATGTGGTGAGGGATGAGTGTGATGAGTGCTGTAGTAATGAGTTATGAGGTGTAGTCTTGTTTACAAACTAAGGCCGACTCTTCCGTAGAATGGGTCAATAATTAATAGCCTAATTACCAATGGAAATATAAGGACCAAAGGCTTAACGTGACTTCCGAACCACGCAGGTAATGGTCTGATATGTATAAACGATGGTGGGAGTTGATGTGGGTATCATCAGATGATAACTGGGACTATCTGAGCCGCTTTAGACCTATATCATCCTCAAAACCTGACCTCCATGAAGCTGGATTACAGGACCACGCCACGAGTCCCAGTCAATTCAAAACGTAATACTGTATTTCTTTGCACCTAACTAGTTTTACGTTTGCTGATAGAGTAGGACTCCTTCTTCCAGTTCACACTGCGTCCAATCTTTTCAGTTTCAACCAATCGGTGACTGAAGATGGTACTCCACATCGAGACCGAAAATTCTCAACCTAGTTATGAAGTTTGGACGCAGTGTGAACCGGAAGAACTAGACTATAGTTGTGACACCGGCCACGAAACATTATAGTTATGTTTAAGTCTCGTTGAGTAATGTTCACGTTGATGGAAGATGAGGTGGAGAAAAAAGGAAAAGAAAGAAGGAGAAGAAAGGTAAGGTAAAGGAAAGGGAGGAATAGTAAAAGGAGTAGGAAGAGACGAAAATAGTTAAACAGTACATATTTACATATATGCGATATTAAGGATTATATAAAGTTAATTATATTGGCCATACTGGAAGATCATTTAAAAGCTAGATTCCAGGAACACATCCAGGCTCTACCATCAAACAATCAATATGAAATTTTCTTGAAATTTGAAAGAGAACGATGCTGAAGAAGAGGATAAGAAGTATTGAACTTTTTTAGTTTGTAGTTAGTAAATAAAAAATTAATTCATATTAAAATTATTTTTAGACTAGACTTCCTATTAAGATTGGTACTTAAAACCACCATTAGAACGAACTAAATCAGCATAAATCATTACCACCTTTCTATCTAATAAAACATCACTTTGAGAAACGTTGTAACTTCCTGCTTAGAAAGTAGGAGGAAGAGTAAGGCTTAAGTTGTTTATCAAGTTGTAAATCACTTACTTGCTTATATTTGACAGGTTTATAGAGAGATAAGCTACCCTGAGAGAGAGGTAAGAACCTTGTGATGGACGTAAATCAATTCACCTTCTCGCCTTACAGGGAAAGTAAGAAAACAAACCAATAAAAGTAGAAATTATGTAAGAAAATACTCTAATTTTAAATAAAGCTCTATATAATTATGATCATTACGTTTTGGTGTGTTTGTTCGAAATTTTACTTATAAAAGATGTCTAATGACACAATTTATATTGCATATTGTAATTCACTAAATCACTATTTGAGATGCCGACCACTCTCATGAGGGTATTTTAAGGCAAATACGTGGTGAAGGATGAGTGGTAGTAATGAGTTATGAGGTGTAGTCTTGTTACAAACTAAGGCAGACTCTTCCTTAGAATGGGTCATTAATTAATATCCCAATGACCAATGGAAATACAAAACCAACGGCTTAACGTGACTTCCAAACCACGCAGGTGATGGTCTGATGTGTCTAACCTATGGTGGGAGTTGATGCGGGTATCATCAGATGATCACTGAGACTATCTGAGCCGCTTTAGACCTATATCATCTTCAAAACCTGACCTCCATGAAGCTGGATTACAGGACCTCGCCATAGGTCCCAGTCAATTGATTGAGTAAATAAACTTGATTCTATTTCTAAATTTACAAACGTAAGTATAAGAGGTAATTTATTATCAAGCACAATATCTGTTCAATTCCATTTATTTCAAAACCAATACAGTTTAAATGTTACAAGTGTTAGGTAATTACAAATACCGTTCAAAATAATGTGATGCAGTGCACAAAAAGTCTATGAACTACATGAACCAAAATCTTCCTTTCATTCCAATACAAAAAATAACAAAGTGAAAAACAATAATTCACAAAAAATACTGCAAAAGTTATGCTTGTACAAACATACAAGACAAAAAAAGTCCCAAGTCGAATTGTGGTAACGTCATTCTCGCGTAGGAAGTCGGTTAAAATCTCACCCCAACCTTGTTATATGATCTAAAGCGGTTCCTCTTTTCCAAAACAAATCATTACAAGCAAACTTCCTATTGGCTGACACGGTGATCCTATATTGTCTGAATATCACTAGAATCACTCTTCTCTCCAACGTAGATATAGGTATATCCACATAATCTCCGAGATTAGATTGTTGATAATGTGTATGTGTGATTCTTATAGGCTCAGATCAGGAGAATATAATGGCTCCAAAACCACTTCGAACTTGTAGTGACCCTTCTCGAGAACGTAGCACTGTAACCTCTCTAGTACGCTGCCCACGTGGTGAACATTCAGTATGAAACTGAGCTCTTCAACGTCGGGTTGTTGTAACTGGTTTGAACTTAAACCGGTTTTTCGTTTTGCTGCCGTGAAGTGGTCGAATTCTGTAAATATTGATAAAGTCGGAAAAGGTTTTTAAAACAGATGTGGGAACTTTTATTTATATCCGTAAAACTAAGCGGTAAATTAATCGTGGATAAAACAAGAAACTTTATTCTGAGTTAAAGACAGGAAAAAGAATTTTTTACGCAACGAAGTCACTAAGCTATTAATTGTGCTTTAAAATATTAATGTAGTCTATGAAAACCGAAACATCAAAGCAGAGGAGCTCTGGTTTAAACTGTTTGATACTTTGCTCCCTTGCCATTTCCCCTGCCCTTCCTCCTATATAATTCACAAGCACATACGGAGGCCAGAGAGAACAACGGCCTCCTAAAACTAACTCAGTGATGTTTCTAGCGTCTTTTGCATACGATACTCTTTAAAATACGCTCATTAAGGTATGTTTAAAGCTTTTTTGTACATTTAAATTAGCTTTAAATTTCTTTTTAACAAATGAGTGTTAAGATCTAGGCCCCATTGCCTCAGTAGTAGAGCCCTTTCAAAATTACACTAAATTTATAATACAGATTGTGACAGCCAGCTCGCAGATATCGCTGCGAGGGAATTCTTTCGGAGTCACCAGTTCGTTCTTTCTCGAAAATCACACGATCTGGTAACTTAAGTCAAAGACATCTTAAAACTCGAGCATGTGGAACCGGGGAGAAGACGGCAGCGCATTCTGTGCTTGGGCTGCCGCAACTATTTTCCTGCCTCAACCATTCGGCATATATACTCACTCTACCTATTGGCACTATCTTTGCCACTATATCCCGCCTTACGTTGACAGTTGGATTGAGCGAGGATAGGGTTGACTCACGTATCAGGACGACACTGACATTCAGTTAAATGATTGACCGTGTGACAAGTGGCATTCCGCCCACAAGGAGTACTTGCAGGTGTTCTCACAGATGTTGAGAAAGCAGTCTCATGAGCGCACTCGTCTGCAGTTTACACGCTGAAACATTCCCACACTTGGGCATTTCATGAAACTTTCGTGTAGAAAGTACTGTATAACTCACCGTTCAGGCAGATTTTAGGTCTTTGAACATTCACGGAGCAAAGGAAAATCAAGATTTGTTGTAACAGTAACGTGAAACACCTATTTCAACAAACTTATCAATATTGAGGGATGAATTAGAAAAGAAACATACTTTGGTTTGAGACACCGACCGCTCCTAGCAAGGACCGCAAGGTAATGGTCGAGGTTGAATGTTAGAAAGGTCTTCGTAGTCCTAACTTCACCTCGTTAAAGTAGACAAACTTTACTTGTTTCATTCCTAGAGGGTATTTTAAGGTGAATGTGGAATGATGGTGAGTGTGATGAGTGTTTTGATAGATGATAAGATGAAGTATTGTTACAACCTAGAGCCAACTGTTCCCAGATTGGGTCATTAATTAATAGTCCAACGATCAATGGAATGGACCAACGGCAACATTCTGACTGAACAGAGTAGCTATTTTGAAAGAGTTGTCGGGAGTTGAACCCGAGGCCGATTAGGTGTGAAGCATACACTCTACCACTTAACTATGACAACTCCATACAGATCCTCATTCCTTTTGATATATCTTTTCAGAATGGCTTAGAATGGTAAGTTCTAACAAATTTCAGTAATTTTTAACGTAGATGAAATTTAAGAAACGACGACCTTTGATAGTCTTCTTTGAGACACCGACCACTATTGAGGGTATTTTAAAGTGAATATGAGATGATGAGTGTTTGAGGTGGATGATGAGGTGTAGTCCTGTTACAAAACCAAGGGCCGATCGTTTCCAGATGGCTCATTAATCAATAGTAAAACGACCAATGATCGGACCACGTATTGAAACAACCAACACAATTTCCTACCTTGTTCCACTATACAGGGATACTGGTCAGTTCCTCGGTGTTGAGGTTTACATATACAGAGCGTCTCTTGGTACCTAACCTCACACTTGGCGTTGTCTCCACAATAGTGAGACATTGTACACAATGTAGACAAATCCACACACTCGTCCATCACACAGGCCTCGTGTACTCTACAGGCAGAGTCGTCGGTGCAACCAACACCATCTACACGAACACGAGAATGATAAGTCGTCAGTGCAACCAACACCATCTGCACGAACACGAGAATGATATAGTCGTCAGTACAACCAACACCATCTACACGAACACGAGAATGATAAGTCGTCAGTGCAACCAACACCATCTGCACGAACACGAGAATGATAAGTCGTCAGTGCAAACAACACCATCTACACGAACACGAGAATGATAAGTCGTCAGTGCAACCAACACCATCTACACGAACACGAGAATGATAAGTCGTCAGTGCAACCAACACCATCTACACGAACACGAGAATGATAAGTCGTCAGTGCAACCAACACCATCTACACGAACACGAGAATGATAAGTCGTCCAGTGCAACCAACACCATCTACACGAACACGAGAATGATAAGTCGTCAGTGCAACCAACACCATCTGCACGAACACGAGAATGATAAGTCGTCAGTGCAACCAACACCATCTACACGAACACGAGAATGATAAGTCGTCGGTGCAACCAACACCATCTACACGAACACGAGAATGATAAGTCGTCAGTGCAACCAACACCATCTACACGAACACGAGAATGATAAGTCGTCAGTGCAACCAACACCATCTACACGAACACGAGAATGATAAGGTCGTCGGTTTGAACCAATACCATCTACGAACACGAGAATGATAAGTCGTCAGTGCAACCAACACCATCTACACGAACACGAGAATGATAAGTCGTCAGTGCAACCAACACCATCTACGAACACGAGAATGATAAGTCGTCAGTGCAACCAACACCATCTACACGAACACGAGAATGATAAGTCGTCAGTGCAACCAACACCATCTGCGAACACGAGAATGATAAGTCGTCAGTGCAACCAACACCATCTACGAACACGAGAATGATAAGTCGTCAGGTGCAGCCAACACCATCTACACGAACACGAGAATGATAAGTCGTCGGTGCAACCAATACCATCTACACGAACACGAGAATGATAAGTCGTCCAGTGCAACCAACACCATCTACACGAACACGCGAGAATGATGATAAGTCGTCAGTGCAACCAACACCATCTACACGAACACGAGAATGATAAGTCGTCGGTGCAACCAACACCATCTACACGAACACGAGAATGATAAGTCGTCGGTGCAACCAACACCATCTACACGAACACAAGAATGATAAGTCGTCGGTGCAACCAACACCATCTACACGAACACGAGAATGATAAGTCGTCGGTGCAACCAACACCATCTACACGAACACGAGAATGATAAGTCGTCAGTGCAACCAACACCATCTACACGAACACGAGAATGATAAGTCGTCGGTGCAACCAACACCATCTACACGAACACGAGAATGATAAGTCGTCGGTGCAACCAATACCATCTACACGAACACGAGAATGATAAGTCGTCAGTGCAACCAACACCATCTACACGAACACGAGAATGATAAGTCGTCAGTGCAACCAATACCATCTACACGAACACAAGAATGATAAGTTCCTTTTCAAACTTCAAGGAAAAGATACTTTACAAAGTTAGTTTCAAGTGTTCTGTTAAGTAAAACTCACGGAAGAGGAGTACCTGAAAGCGACCTTAAAATCGAGACAATATTGGGGGTATTGCAAGTGAGTTTATGTTTTGGTGTGAATATGCTCGCTTCTCCGATCCTTGGTTATTCATGATTAGTACGGGCTGGCGAAAAGCCGGTCGCCTTTATTTTACATAAAGGCAGTGTCTGTGTTTGATGCCACTCCTGTTCTCTAGGAATATGGACCCAGACCGTTAATTTCAAGATTTAGAGTTGAACACGTTCTTTACGGTTTAATCGAGAAACACTGCCTTTTAAATATAGTTTAAGAGTTAGATGCTAGACAATTAAGCCCTGAATAACAGCATCATTTGTTAAATGTACTCGTAACCAAAGATTTGAGCAAAAGCTAGCTTAATTCTAAGTTTGCTTTGCAACGTTCTTGACCCAAAGTCCCAATATTGATTGAAACTCAACTTTCGTTGCTGATAGATCCCAAACATGTTTAATTTTAGAATAAACGTAATTGTTTCCTTATTCATACAGTTGTTGTACTGTAGGCACACATATAATGAGTGGTTAAGTACTAAACTCTGTAATTAATCAAGAATGATCTATGGTGAATAAAGATTTAGAAAATAGGGTACTAGGTTAAGATATGCTATCAAAATCGATTAGAAAGGAGAGCAGGTTCACCAAGATGAAGTAAAACAAATAGAAGAACACAGACTGTCAAATTTTCAGCCCTAAGGCCTTTATCAAGACTAATCAGAGACTTGAAAGCACTGTTTGGCAGTCCTATGTGTTTCTCACTATCCAGGTCAGCCTGATCTTTTAATGGTTTTATTGACAATGGTTTAATATAATTTAACTTTAGACAGTCAACCAAAGACTCACCTAGTTCTCTACTAGGCACAGGAACTCCTCAGTTCCATGATGGCCAGGTTTGCATACACAGACAATCTCTTGATGTCTGATGTCACATGTTGCATTTTCACCACAGTATTCAGGGATATCACAGTATACACGCAGATCCTCATGTCTATGATACAAGCTTCATGTTCCTCACATTCCTTGTCTGTTACACAACCTAACAGTCAGTGGCTTTACAAATGACTAGCTCGGCCAAAGGTTAGTCCGATACGTGACAATGACTACCTCAACCAAAAGAATTAGTCAGAACGTTGTCGATGACCACCTCAGCTTGAAAAATTGGTCAGATTCGATGTCAATGACTACCTCAGCTAAAGTGTCAGCCAAAACATTGACAATGGATTTATCTCGATCAAAATTAATTAGAGACGTTATTATTGACTAGCTCAGCTAAAGATCGATTCAGACAGTTTGTTTCTGACTTGCTCACTTAAAAAACAACTAGTGAGACATTTTTTAATACTATCAGCCAAATGTCAGTCAGATACATTGTAACTGACTGGTAAATTTAAATAGCCAGTGAAGCTACATTTCCAGCTAGGAAAATTACTTGTGACTAGCAAAGCCAAAACTCCGATCAGAGACATCATCAATTGCAAGTTAAACCAAAGTACCAATTAAATATCTTTGCCTTATGTTTGTACATTTGTACATTCCAAGAGAAACGTGCATGCAATATTCTAATTAAAATAAGTTTTACCGTTAAACCTACACATCCGAGAGGTTTCATGGTAAAGTGGTAGAAGGACTCTCCATGGTCCTACCTTTCGCCTTTTTAATAAAGACATTTTATTTCATTTCATATTTTAACTCTAAACGGTTGGGAATTTACTTTTTGCATTTGCAGACACCAGAAAACAGTGCGACAATAGAACAGCTGAAATAAAAATGCTGAAATACTGCATCACTACTACTAATTGTAATGAACTTTATATATTTAAAATGTTTACTAAGACTACAGTACTTAGTCACTATACAGATTCTAAAGAAAAATTGCACAATATTAATTTATCAAGAAAGTAATTAGCATTTATCAGTAAGATAATGATTTCTTTTGCTATTTACTATATTTGATAAAAGTGCAACTCAAAACTAACTTCCGCTTTAAAACTGCATGATTACTTATCAAAATATTTTCCAATTGTGCTGTTAGTTGTTATCATAACAAAGGTCAAATCTTTAAAGCTTCCCTTTTCCTTTGAGTATATTTCGGAAATAATAAAATTATTTGAACGTACTATCGATTCATCTCTTGTTTAACGAGGCAAGAAAAGGTTTCGGGAGCCCAATCGCAGATTACGTTACGAAGGAACTATTTCAAGAGTCTCAAGTAGAGCCACTGACACACGCACAGGTTCATTCGTTCTTGAACATCGCACGATTAGGAACAAATATTTAAGTCATCAACATCAGACAAACTCGAGCATGTGGAGCCGAGAGGGGAGAGACGGCAGCGCTCGCAGCGCTATCTGTGCTCTAGCTGCCGCAACAATGTTGACTTTCCTGCCTCAGCATATAATTATGCGCAATCTACCTACCATAACGTAATCTTTGGCAACACTCAAAGTTTGTGTGAACCTTGCCTCGAGTTTGCCGCAAGCTTGTGTCTGTAAGGCACTCAGGCACTTAGTCTTGTGCAATGAAATTAGCCTGTATCTTGCTGCTTTGATAACAAACGTCTTTAACCTCAGAGGAAACATAAGCACTCTTCATGTACAGGGTGTTTTAATAACTGTCCCTTCACTTTCAAGGTCATCTTTTAGACAGCCGAAAATGTCATACATAATGGTTAGTAGTACCCTAACCCCTTCAACATCATGTGTGGACAGCCGAAAATGTCATACAGGGTGTTTTAATTGTCTCTTCATCTTCAACGCCATCTTTGAAACAGCCGAAAATTGCATACAGGGTGCTTTTAAGCCCTCTCTAACGTGATCTTTTAGCCGAATATTATCGAAATTAGTTTTGAACGCTATAAGGACGCAATAAAGCACTTTTTTTACTGAAACCGGACAGTTTCTTATCTCTTCCAACCCAGAATCTCAAATTTCTCCTACCGTTAGATCCTTCACTCTGAAGGCCGTAACGATTCAAAAGCAACAACATTCTAAACATAATTGTCCAATGTTTCTTTTTTACCGACAATAAAAACGTGTATGACTTATTTTTCAAATAATCAAATACAGCTGAGACTTTTGTATCATGGAAGTTAGAACTCAACTACCAGGTGCTACTAGGTGCTACTAGGTTTCCGGATTTATTAAAACACCGCCCAGTTACCACCCGGTAAAATCCAGTCAGTTATGATTAATTTAGATAAAGGGTATGCAAGGGAGATGTAACATGGGATTGGGAAGAAGACTTTTAAACACACTGCATTCTCAAGAAAGAGGAACTTCTTACGAAAGAAGAGTAGTTTACTTATATTCTTAATTACTATCAGTAGGACGTTTAAAAATACATACAATTAGAATGTTATTGATATCTAAGGCTTCCGGTTTACACCGCGTCACAGTTGAAATACAAATACTGCTAAACGTTTCGACCTCGCTGGAGTGTCATCCTCACAGTTGACATTATAACATAAGGACCGTAATAAATAGTAACCACTGAATTTATTAAATTAACTTTAAAACACCACAAAATAATGAAGACAAATACTAACAGAGCAGAGTGAGTGTCGCGCGCAACTCTGGAGCTCATCACTCCGGTGTTGCTGGTTCGATCCCCACAGTCACCACAAACAATTTGCTAATTGACTTTGCGGTACCGTTGGTAGAAGGTCAAGGTCGAGTAATAAAGAGAGTTTTGTAGTCCTAACTACAATATAATTAAACAAAACAAAACTTTTCATTTACAATATAACGATTACCCAAGGTACACAAACTTTCTTCCTACGAAAATCCACATGATTGTCATAAAATCTGTGTAGAAAACACACAATTTCACTTTCTTTCTGACATTACTTAGCGGATCCGTGGCGGATTGGTATCGCACGCGACTCTGGAGCTCATCACTCCGATGGGCGCGGGTTCGATCCCCGCAGTCACCACTTACATTTGTAATGTGACCAAAGGTGACGCTAGGTAAAGGTCGAGGTTATGTGGTAGAGAGGACTTGAAGTCCTATCCTCGCCTCGTTAAACAAGAGAAACTTTACCTTTCACTTCCTTGAACTTACCAAGAGTCTCAGTCTGTTTGACAACATCTTGGTTGTTAAAAGTAACAATCTAACATATCTCCATTACAGTTCATTGTTGTTTACTTGTTTTTTCGTGTTTTAACAATATTAGTAAAGCCGCACTTTCACATTAAATGTTGTTTTTTAAGTCAAGTTTTCTTTTTTATGAATTTTGTGAAGCTTTAAAAGGTGTCAAGTAAGATAAGATCAAACTTTTATATTTTCTTTTAAGCCCTTACGTTGAATCCAGGTTTTAACCAATATTTCGTTGCAAAACACTTAAGTAAGGTGGCCACTGCTTCAAAGGCGGCACTTCAAAGCTGCCTTTGTTTTCGATATCAAAGGTTTACTTTTGAGCCTTCTCAAAACACTTTAACCTCTTAAAGCAGAATCAAACCTCTTCTGAACACATCCGACTTGTGTTTACTGTATCATTGTAGTGTTTTATTTTAGTAAATAATTATGTAGGATAATGTTTTGAAAAAAAAATTTATAAAGCGTATTCTGGGTCAGGATCGGTGCTTATGCTGACGGCATGCATATCTAGTTTTTCCAAGAGAAATTTAATGACATATACACCTTTAGAAAGAACTTTAAACACTATTACGTATCTTCTTCATATTTTATAAGGTGTCAGGGGAATTAACAGTAAATCATTCCAATGGTCTGAGTCAGTTGAAAGTTATACCTGTATCGCCAGACACACGTTTGAAGCGCATTACTCACTAGATACTTTCTGACATTTCAATTCATTACTTTTGCATCACGTGAAAAATAATCGTATCATAATATATAACTACTATTATGTTAGTCAAAATTTAATCTTAGGACTAATAGAAGTTCTTTCGATCTACACTGAATATATTGATCGTGTTCAAACATGACAGCAATGTTAGGTACGTTTTCTAGCCTTATCCTGAGTAAATTATTGGATCATAGTGGATTTTAATAAACGTTTTTCTGTAGGGTAAAGTGATTGAAGATTTATTTATTACTTATAAAACGATTTAACAACCTACTACCATGACTTTGTAATGAAGGTATTCGTAGCAGGTTGAAATCGTGGCGACTCCGCAACTCATCACTCCACTTGTGCGTTTTAGATCCCCGCAGTCACCACTTACAATTTAGAAATTGACTCTGTGGTAACGCTTGGTAAAGGTCGATGTCGAGTGTTAAAGAGAACTTTGTACAACTAGTTTCTCCTCGTTAAAAAAAACAAATTTTACCTTCACTTTTTGGAGAGGAAATCATCATGTTGTGATGAAGTATTTCAATCTGCTGATTAGTAGTACGAACCTAAGATGCCCAGTCCCAAAGTGATGAAGTCCAAACTTCGCGAAAGACAGCCTTAACCCTTTTTTTGACTGGGACTCGTGGCGTGGTCCTGTAGTCCAGCTTCATGGAGGTCAGGTGTTGAAGATGATATAGGTCTAAAGCGGCTCAGATAGTCTCAGTGATCATCTGATGATACCCGCATCAACTCCCACCATCGTTTAGACATATCAGACCATCACGTGGTTGGAAGTCACGTTAAGCCGTTGATCCTTGTATTTCCATTGGTCATTGGGCTATTAATTAATGACCCATTCTAAGGAAGTGTCGGCCTTAGTTTGTAACAAGACTACACCTCTTAACTCATTACTACCGTTCATCACACTCATCCTTCACCACATATTTGCCTTAAAATACCCTCATGAGAGTGGTCGGCATCTCAAATAGTGATTTAGTGATTTATACTACAGTTGTTAAATACAATAAACAACCCTTACGTGTTGTGTGATGAGTAAACTCAAGATATGTTGAAGACTTTATTCGCAACTCGAGGGACTGTCTTGGCGATAGTTGGAATGAGTTTCTATCGCCTCGGGAGTTCAACGATAGCTTTGCAATATTCTCTTCTATTTCCTCTATAAGTGTTCTTCTTGTGTGTTATTGGCTGAAAAATCTAATGTGTGGATCTTTAAATTTCTGAGTTTCAAATATTATTGTGGAAGTTTACCGTAGTTTTTATTGTACAAGAGGATCACGTCTTCAGGTGAAAAGTAAACTCAAACATTACACAAAACATTAAGAAATTAGCTAGCCTAAAAGTAATCAACGTGATGAGTAGATTAGGCCGTTTTCTAATGTTTTTTGGAACGCTTTTTTTGCTTGTTGTTCTTTTCACCTGAAGACGGAATCAGGGAGTGCAGCTCCAAAAACGTCGTGCTCTTCTTGTAAAAGAAACATGTGTAAATAATATTACACACTCAGAATTTCTATCACGTCAACAACAAACTTCACACAAAGAACTATTTATACTTGTTCATCATATAACTAGAAAGTATAAATTTGTTCCAATATAGAATGTTCTTACTGTTTTAGCGGCACAACTTCCTTGTAACAATACAATTACGTGAATTATTTTTTTAATGGCGATATTCCATTTAGAAAGGATCTCGAAATTGGGTGGGGATTCAACGAGGGTGGGCGTTGTTTGAAAGGGAGGAGAAGAAAATGAAATGGATCTGTTTAAAAGGTACACTTTTGTAACTTGTAGTTGCTCTTAATGGATGACAGTGATTTTAGTGTCAACTGCAATATTTCTAATAGCTCTTGTTAAAATAATACAGATACATATAATGTACTTTATGTTGGGTTGCCAAATGACTTACACTATCAATAAACACAATAATACTCGTATATAGTACAACAGTAGTATAATAGTAAGTTCTCGAACACACTATAAAATCTTTCTTTTGGTTACTACTACTCAACAATACTTTACTGACCAAAACTTTACTATTCTCTGAGTACTTCTTTAAATTTGAGGACAGAACAAGTTTGGCCGGATGGTGTAGTGGTCTGCATAAACGCCCGGTAATAAACTCAGTAACAATAATCTCTGAGTTTGAAATATTATTATGGACTGTTTTCCATCGTAAGTGATTAATAACACGACGTTTCGGGATCTACTATCACATTGCGTCTTCAGGTGAATATTAAGCTAAAACATAACACAACACATTGGAAATGGGCTAGCGTAAAGTATTCAGGGCAGCCTGAAAGGTCGAACACACACAAACAACGTATAGTTGTTTAAGTAAAAATATTTAATCCTTAAAACCTAAATAAATAAATATTTATTGCGGTAGGCAATAAAATTGTATAAGCAATTACAAAGGAATTTTAAAACTAGAAACTAACGTAGTCCTCATTATCTTCCAAATAATCATTGGTGGTGTAGTGAGTCTTACAATTTTTAACTTCTTTTGGAATTTCTTAAGGTTGTCTTCATAATTTATTTCTTAGGGAAACTTGTTAATTAGTTTGATGTCGTTGAATTTTGAATGTTTTTCGTAAAGGTTTTGTTATGAAATATATTTTATAATAGATTTTTCGGTCTGATATTATAAGTTTTTAATTTTGTAGTTTCAAATGTAAAATAATATGGATTTTTTTGCAAAAATATATATGTCTGGAACGGTTATTAATTTATTTTGTTTAAATATTAGGAAAACAAAACAAAATATACAGAAACTAACAGATACTGCGGCCGGTGACAAATACCAACCAATTATTTTACTGGGAACACCAGACGACCAATCACAGGTGTGTAGTAGGCTGACCAACTGTAACACAGAATTCCTATTTATGCACATCCAATAGAGGGGATGTGCCTGGGTCCTGCCAGGAAATATCTCATGTTTCCATAATAAGTTCGATAGAAACACACGATTATATTCTATCCTGTCGTGATAAATAACGTTACAATAGTCCGTACACATTTCACATTTATTGTCAAGGGAAATCTAGTGTAAAACGCCTGTGGGAGTTTGAAGTCAAGTGTCGGAATTGTTTTGAAGAATAGTCTCAAGTCCTGGGAGATTCGAACGCACTGGAAATCATTCATAAAAGGATTTAATTCGCATAAACTTCCCTTTTATAGACCATTTAATATCAAAACAATTCAATAGGATCTTTGTTAATTATTTGGTTTACGAAAGCCATTTTGATGTATGACACTCTATTTTGCTTCGGGGCTGAGTGTTTAAAAAGCAGGCTGACGCGTGTAGTCCCACTGGCGTGAATAAAGAGAATTTTCCCATAAACTTAAATGATGAGATAGAGTTATAAGTTTAATTAAAATCTGATCATAAAATATCTTTTTTTTGTAAAAAATGGGGATTACGAAGAACTTGTTTTATGGTCCCAGGTCTGGTACCATGCTAACGGAATTAATTTTTATTTTTCTTCTTGAAGAAGATCGCTAAAAAGAGTCCATCCTTCTTTTAGAACTGTATAATAATATTGCCACTGTTAGTAAATTTGTAATTTACAAAATAACATATGTTGTTGCAACTTCGCAAATTATCTTTTTGAATACACTGAACCGTTGTATTGATTACCCACATGCAACAATTATCCTTACTTTACTCCGCTGCATAGAAATTGATACGAACAATAATCACCTTTCATTTAAAATCCCCTCTGACTCTTCATTCAATCATTGAATGCACGAGCCAGCTCTGATAACGGGGCTTTTGTTGCAACAAAACAGCTGATCCTAAACCAATACAGTGCAGGGGAAGCTGTGAGTCAAATTATTCTTTGCACTACTGAAACAAATATCTATTTAACCGCTTTACAAATTTTTGTTTCGAAAATGTTGTCGACTACTATAGAATATTTTCTTCGTTCGACAAGCTAGTTACGATCTAGAGAAAACTTCAACAGGAGAAGAATCAAAACAAGATGTTTTGGGTTTTGAAACATAGCTGAGTTATAGACCCAATCGCTGACGTGAATAGCGAACTCCCTGAAAATAAGGGATAATTTTAATTGGAAGTTCCTTTTTCCAAGGCGTTTTCCCATAACAATGGGATTTATGCTATACAACTGTATCTATGCTTTGATTTAAATTCGTTATACAAAAGCTTTTTCTGTACTTAAAAATGTGTATAAAAAAGCAACAAAATCCAATCAGCCAGACCAATATGGCGGTGAAAACTATTTTTCAACTGTGGTATGTTAAGTAGTTGCGCCGTTATAAAAAATATTTAACCAGTTATAACTAGTTTATTGATACACACGCAATGTTCTTAGCTGTTACGTGATAATTATAATATGTATTTATTAGTACCTTAAAACTGTAACCTACTTTCGCAGAAACAAAGAAACCGTGCATAATTTAATAACGTGTATTTAAACAAGAAATTAAAGTATTCCTCTTTCTCGTAAATCCACGCGGTTATTTTCATCCTATACAAACAAAAAGAAACTGTTTTGCTCTCATGTGTATGAACAAACAAAGCCTACGGCGTGTTTTAAATTATGTTAAATATTTACAAAACGTGTGTTTAGGCGAGTAATGTACTCTCACCTAACTTAATTTTTATCATTCCATATTGTCCAAATATTATACCGAAATGTAGTATGTATTTCTTTTTAACCACTTATGTGGACATTAATGCATAAGATTGCATAAGAACCCCAGACAACAGCAAAGTTACATGGTAGTTTTTAATTATTATTATTATTTAATTAACATAAAACGTTTCGACTATGCTGTGATAGTCACAATCACTTGCTCAGAAGAGAAAAATAAAATAATTATATAGATAGAATAAAAATGATTTGAAAAAAAAAATTAAATACTATTTTTATTGTAGTTAATCCAAGTTTTTATTTCAATTACATGTCAAACCACATAAGTTTAAAATCTAAAACACATGGTAGTTTATTTAATCGTTTGGTTATGTGGTTAATTTAATCGTTCGGTTATCTATTTATTCATTTCTCCGTTATACGCAACCAATGAGAACATCGACAAGGCAGCCCTGCCACCAATAGCATAGCAGACAGCAAGTAGCTCAGTTCCAACCAATCAATGACTGAAGATAATAAAGAAACCTTTGGACACTGATGCTGTTTTAATGATTTACATACAAAACATATGCACAGTGGTTTCAAAAGATTTATGATCAACCACTCAAGTCTGAAATTGAAAATACTGAAGATGGTAGTTTACAGCAAGACCGAAATATTTCAGGCTAATTGTAAAGTTTTGACGCAGTGTGACCCGGAAGAACTAGATTATTGTTGTAACACCGGCCGCAAAGGCCTAAGAACTAGGGTTGCTTTGAGAAGGTTGAAAAGTAAACCTTTGATATATGAAAGAGGGCTTTGAAGAGCACCTCCTTAATTAAGTGTTTTGCTACAAAATATCAGAAACACGGGCTTGAAAGAAACAGTTTATTAGAAAAGATACATTCAAATGCCATCAAAAACTTGATTCAGTGATGCGTTGACTCTTTCGTGGTTTTATATGAAACTATATCTTAACTTAGGCTTTTGCTGAATATCACTAAGATCTATGAAAACACCGCGTCACAGTTGAAATCATCAGATGAGCTGTAGTCATTCAGTATTGACTGGCTGAGACTGGATTGGCCGGCTGTGTCTTCCTTATATACCCCAGGGTCCTGTCACCTGATGCTACTGAGGATGACTTCGAAACGTCTAGCAGTAATTGTATTTTAACTGTGACGCGTAAACCAACCTTAGATCTTGTGAAACTTTATATGTTTCCATTACCAAAGGATACAACATTCATCATACAAAAACATTACTTGAGCTGTCCGTATATATTGTATTTCCCTAATGCTTGAACCTAAATATTTTGACTTTGGCAAATGTACTATCTCGACATTATTTTCGTGATTTGTAAAAGTCCGTTAACAAGGAAAGGAAAAAAAGTGAAACTTTGAATATTTTGCATCATAAAGTCAAGAAGGTGACAAAGGAAGACTGATTAGGTGCTGTTTTTCAAAACCCAAAGAGATCAAAAACTTTCTCAAACTGTAGACTTTTGAAAGTAGCTTCTATCTTCACCTTGGTCTTTTTAAATAAATCTATGTAAGATATTTGTTGATAGAAGTTTAAAAATGCTTTATATGAAAGGTGCTCAAAACATATTCTTTAACTTTAATATAGTCTTTCTAATTGATATTGAGAGATAAAAATGTTAAACTAAAGAGTTTTCACAGAGAAAATTCAAATGTCTTTTTCAAATATACATTATTGTTTTTTAATGTACGGGCATTAGTTTCTAATTGTTTGTTTTTGATTTCAGGTATGTGTTTCTTCAAAGAGTACAATTTTTCTCCGAATGGTGAGTGAACTCAACTTTGTGAGTCAAAATTATGAGTAGATTTTCTTTTAGAAACGAGATATTTATGCCGTCAGCATGGTAAGACCGAGACCCGGGACCACGAAATCAGCACTGATAAACCCTCAGAACATGTGTTGAACATTTGTTTCCAAACTTGTATTCACATTTAAGGAATATATTTTCGCTATAAATGGTAAATATTTCGTTAAAAATTCGTAATTCAACAATAACATACAAATAGTTGTATGTTGTGACTACGTCACAGCCCAACTAGTCACAAATACAAGTACAAACAACGAAAATTCCATCGTTTAATTTCACAGTCTGCGTGATTATTTGGTCGTGTAGTTATTCGACATAGAAACAGGCAATTTTATAAAAATAAAAACATTACAATATCAGTAAACACAAGTCCCGGATGTGTTCAGAACGAGGTTTGATTCTGCCTTAAGAAAGGTTAAGTGTTTTGAGAAGGCTCAAAAGTAAACCTTTGATATCGAAAACAAAGGCAGCTTTGAAGTGCCGCCTTTGAAGCAGGCCGCCCACCTTACTTAAGTGTTTTGCAACGAAATATTGGTTAAGACAAGGCTGGATTCAACGTAAGGATTTAAAAGAACATATAAAATTATTGACCTTCTCTTACTCTACACCTTTTGACTTTGAAAGCTTCACAAAATTCATAAAAAAAGAAAACTAGACTTAAAAAAACAACATTTAATGTGAAAGTAAGCGGTTTTTTCCTAATATTGTTAAAACACGGGTAAACAAGTAAACAAATTAGGCTAGTCAAATTAGACAAAAAAAGGGCAGTTAGAGGAAAGTTTAGGCACAGTCCTAATTCTTTTTGATCTGTATGTTTTCGAGGTCGCTGAACACGAATTTGAGGTTTGCTGACAGATATTTTGGCCGGAACATTGTTTTTTTGGCAAAAACAGTGAAAATTTTGTACTTGTTTTAGTCTTTGGCCTAAATCTCAGTAAATATGCATTTTATCGAAAAATGTGCCCATATTAAATTAAGGTAAGAAGATTTACCACAAGTTTTATATTTGACACTTTTCTTCGGCCAATATTTACGCCGCTAGAGCACATGGAAAACCATGCAAAATATTTCAATTATTGAAAATACGCCATACTTTGCTTTTTTATCCGGCTTTCATGGAAACAAGCCGTGTTACAATAATTTTGACTATTTATAAGCAATTTTTACAGGTTGGACATGAAACTTTTATTTTATACTATAATACTATAATATACAGGGTGGCCCATAAGTCAGTTGACCGACATGCATTCAATGAAATGCATGACTGTTAACTGACTTATGGGCCACCCTGTAGTTATATCGTAGGGATCAAATCGAGAACAAATCGACGTAGTAGTATAAAACAATGTCAGATTAGTTTTGTCTACTCAATACAATTTTTATTTGGAAAACATTGAACTCAATAAAATACACTTAAAAATACTCTGTCTAGCACAAGCTTTACCTATATTTGACTTTAATGGTAGAGAATAATTAGAACAAAATAGAGCCCTTTCTTTGAAGGTGGACCAGAGATGGGAAATACTTATGAAAAGAATAAATATTATGGAAATAGTTGCATACTAAGAAATTATAACATATTGGGAATGTGGTGGTATTTATATAAGTAAGAGAAAAGTTAAAAGCAATTGTTGGAATATTCAGGTAATTGAGTATTTAAGTATTTTCAGGGAATCCAGGGAAAACCGGGAATTATACGAACATTTTCAATATAACATAAATTTATATTATGTGGAATTAAGATGCTGGAACGTTATAGCCTCTGCTTTTCTATAGCGCCAAGACCCCACCGCTCTGTTTCCTACCGATGAAGAGGTTTAGCAGCATAGAAGAAGACAAGAACACCAGGGTACTCAAAACAGGGTGTCCAGCGTCAGGAAAACAACGTTCCCTTGTGTATGACAATGACAAAATTCTGCATCAAGAGATTATTTCTATCATTGACATATTTACTATTTTTAATATACTCTTATGTATGTATGAAATAACTGATCTTACATGTATATAAACAATTTAATAATATATATACTAATAATTGTACTAATTTGAACAAATATTATAATTGTACAAATTCACTAATTTGTTCTAATTATTCTCTACCATTAAGTCAAATATAGGTAAAGCTTGTGCTAGTCGGAGTATTTTTAAGTGTATTTTATTGAGTTCAATGTTTTCAAATAAAATTGTATTGAGTAGACAAAACTAATCTGACATTGTTTTATATTACTACGTCGTTTTGTTCTCGATTTGATCCCTAATATAATTATATAGGCCCATAAGTCAGTTAACAGTCATGCATTTCATTGAATGCATGTCGGTCAGACTTATGCCACCCTGTATATTATAGTATCATAGTATAAAATAAAAGTTTCATGTCCAACCTGTAAAATTGCTTATAAATAGTCAAAATTATTGTAACACGGTTTGTTTCCATGAGTAAAAAAAGCAAAGTATGGCGTATTTTCAATAATTGAAATATTTTGCATGGTTTTCCATGTGCTCTAGCGGCGTAATATACTAAAGAAAAAGTCAAATATAAACTTGTGGTAAATCTTCTTACCTTTAATTTAATATTGAGCACATTTTTCGATAAAATGCATATTTACTGAGATTTAGGCCAAAGACTAAAACAAGTACAAATTTTCACTGTTTTGCAAAAAACAATGTTCCGGCCAAATATCTGTCAGCAAACCTCAAATTCGTGTTCAGCGACCTCGAAAACATAAGGATCAAAAGGATTAGACTGTGCCTAAACTTTCCCTAACTTTGCTAATTTGACTAGCCTAAATGAACTGTAATGAGATATGTTAGATTGTTACTCTAACAACCAAGATGTTGTCAAACAGACTGAGACTCGGTAAGTTCTAAGGAAAGTAATGAAAGAAAGTGAATTTGTGTCTACAACTGATTTTATGACAATCATGTGGATTTTCGTGAAACGAAAGTTTGTGTACCTTGGGTAATCGTTATATTGTTTATTTGTAAACTTCATACTGATAGTAATTACGAATATTAGTAAACTACTCATATTTCGTTAGAAGTTCCTCTTTCTTGAGAATAAAGTGTGTTTAAAAGTTTTCGCCCCAAGTTACATCCCTCTTGCATACCCTTTAACTAAAATAATCAAAACTGACTGGTTTTTACCGTGACGGTGACTGGGCAGTGTTTTTCAGCAGACGACCCTTCAGGTCATTGCTGCGCCAGTGTTAGACTCTCCAAGTCTTTTGTAAGAAACCTGGTTATTGTACATAGCTATATTTGATCAATAAAGCACCGTTTTCTTTCATTTATTCATTCAACTAGGCGGTGTTTTAATAAATCCGGAAACTTAGTAGCATTTTCTTGTTAAGTTCTAAGTTCCTTAAAACAAAAGTCTCAGCTATATTTTTATTATTTGAAAAATAAGTTATACACGTTTTTACAGTCAGTAAAAAAATAAACGTTGGACAATTTTCAAAATTTTGAATCGTTCGGCCTTCAAAGTGAAAGATCGGTAGGAGTTCTCGTAAGAAATTTCATATTCTGTTGAAGGGGGAAGGTCAAAACTTTGGTTTCCATCAAAAGTACTTTAATTGACCTTTAAGGCTAGCAAAAAAAAAAAATCGAAATATTCAGCCGTCTAAAAGATGACCTTGAAAGTGAAGGGACAGTTATTAAAACACCCTGTATATGAAGAGTGTTTATGTTTCCTCTAAGGTTAAAGACGTTCGTTATCAAAGCAGCAAGATACAGAGGCTAATTTCATTGCACAAGACTAAGTGCCTGAGTGCCTTACAGACACAAGCTTGCGGAAAGGTTCACACAAACTTTGAGTGTTGCCAAACATTACGTTATGGTAGGTAGAGTGCGCATAATTATATGCTTAGGCAGGAAAGTCAACATTGTTGCGGCAGCTAGAGTACAGATAGCGCTGCTATCTCTCGCTGTCTTTCTCCCTCCTCGGCTCCACATTTCCGGAGCCGAGTTTGTCCGGTGTTGATGACTTAAATATTTTGTCCTAATCGTGCGATGTTCAAGAACGAATGAACCTGTGCGTGCGTCAGTGGCTCTACTTGAGACTCCAATCATTCCCCCGCAGCGCTATCTGTGATTGGGCTCTCGAAATTTTTTCTTGCCTCGTTAAATAAGAGATAGATCGATAGTACGTTCAAATAATTTATTATTTTCCAAAATATGTTTGGAGGAAAAGTAAAGTTTCAAAAGTTTAACTTCCTTATCATAACAACTAACAGTACGACTAGAAGTAGCATATATGATTATGCAGTTTTAAAGCGGAAGTGAGTTCCACTTTTATCAAATATAGTAAATAAATAGCAAAAGAATACATTATCTTACTGATAAATGCTAATTACTTTCTTGATAAATTAATATTGTGCAATTTTTCTTTATAATCTGTATAGTGACTAAGTACTGTAGTGTTAGTAAACATTAAAAATTTTTGTTTTTTCATGTAAGTTCACAATTATTAGTATGATGCAGTATTTCAGCATTTTATTTAGCTGTTCTATTGTCGCACTGTTTTCTGGTGTCTGCAAATGCAAAAAGTAAATACCCAACCGTTTAGAGTTAAAATACGTTAAGGTTATGCACGTTTCCCATGGGATGTACAATTGCACAACATAGTTACATAGTAGTACAACAAGTTTCATGCATTATGACTCGCATGACTTTTTGCATAAGATCAGCTGAAAAAATTCGTTTATAAATTGCGTGCAATTTTATGCGTCAGTGTTAATATTAAAAAGGGAAGTTGGTTAAGTTCATTGAGAAGATGTTTAATTGGTACTTTGGTTTAACTTGCAATTGATGATGTTCCTGATCGGAGTTTTGGCTCTGCTAGTCACAAGTAAGTTTTTCTAGCTGGAAATGTAGCTAAGCTTCACTGGCTATTTAGTTTTTTAACAGTCAGTTACAATGTATCTGACTGACATTTTGGCTGATAGTAATCAAGAATGTCTCTCACTAGTTCGTTTTTTTAGTGAGCAAGTCATTAACAAACTATTTGACTCACCCTTCAGCTGAGCTATTCAATAACTATGTTTCCTTATTGACATTTTGGCTGAGCTTTTCTTTAACAACGCCTTCGACTAATTCTTTACCTGAGCTAGTCAGTAACACTTCTTATGACTGGTTCTTTAGCAGAGGTTTGGAAGTCACGTTAAGCCGTTGGTACTTGTATTTCCATTGGTCATTGGGCTATTAATTAATGACTCATTCTAAGGAAGAGTCGGCCTTAGTTCGTAATAGGTCTACACCTCATAACTCATTACTACCACTCATCACACTCATCCTTCACCACATATTTGCCTTAAAATACCCTCATGAGAGATGTCGGCATCTCAAATAGTGATTTAGCTAGTTAATAACAATGTTTCCAACTGACACTTTAGCTTAGCTAGTCAATAACAACGTCTCTAATTGATTCTTTGATTGAGATAACCATTGACAATGTTTTTGGCTGGCACTTTAGCTGAGGTAGTCATTGACAATATCTCTGACTAATTCTTTGGCCGAGCTAGTCATTAACAAAGCCACTGACTGTTAGGTTGTGTAACAGACAAGGAATGTGAGGAACATGAAGCTTGTATCATAGACACATGTGAGGATCTGCGTGTATACTGTGATATCCCTGAATACTGTGGTGAAAATGCAACATGTGTCATCAGACATCAAGAGATTGTCTGTGTATGCAAACCTGGTCATCATGGAACTGAGGAGTTCCCGTGCCTAGTGGAGGAACTAGGTGAGTCTTTTGGTTGACTGTCTAAAATTAAATTATATTAAACCATTATCAATCAAAACCGATTAGAAAGGAGAGCAGGCTGACCTGGATAAAGTCGAAACACATAGGACTGCCAAACAGTGCTTTCAAGTTCTCTCTGATTAGTCTTGATAAAGGCCTTAGTGGGGCTGAAAATTTGACAGTCTGTGTTCTTCTATTTAGTTCTACTTCATCCTGGTGAGTCTGCTCTCCTTTCTATACCTTTTTGATAGCATATCCTGGCCTAGAGCCCTATTTTCTTAATCTATATTCACCATTAATTATTTCGGGTTAATTACAGAGTTTAGTATTTAACCACTCAATATATGTGTGCCTACAGTACAACAACTTGTCTATATGATGAAAATTTGTAGGAATAAGGACAAAATTACGTTTATTCGAAAAATTAAACATGTTTGGGATCTATCAAAAGCAAAGAAAAGTTGAGTTTCAATCAATATTGGGACTTTGGGTCAAGAACGTTGCAAAACAAACTTAGAATTAAGCTAGCTTTTGCTCAAATCTTTGGTTACGAGTACATTTAACAAATGATGCTGTTATTCAGGGCTTAATTGTCTAGCATCTAACTCTTAAACTATATTTAAAAGGCAGTGTTTCTCGATTAAACCGTAGAGAACGTGTTCAACTCTAAATCTTGAAACTAACGGTCTTGATCCATATTCCTAGAGAATAGGAGTGGCGTCAAACACAGACACTGCCTTTATATAAAATAAAGTTCTCGATAAACCCGTAAAGAACGTGTTCAACTCTAAATCTTGAAATTAACGGTCTGGGTCCATATTCCTAGAGAACAGGAGTGGCATCAAACACAGACACTCCCTTTATGTAAAATAAAGGCGACCGGCTTTTCGCCAGCCCGTACTAATCATGAATAACCAAGGATCGGGGAAGCGAGCATATTCACACCAAAACATAAACTCACTTGAAATACCCCCAATATTGTCCTTTCTCGATTTTAAGGTCGTTTCAGGTACTCCTCTTCCGTGAGTTTTACTTAACAGAACACTTGAAACTAATTTTTTAAAGTATCTTTTCCTTGAAGTTTGAAAGGAACTTATCATTCTTGTGTTCGTGTATTGGTTGCACTGACGACTTATCATCCTCGTGTTCGTGCAGATGGTGTTGTTGCACTGACGACTTATCATTCTCGTGTTCGTGTAGATGGTATTGGTTGCACCGTCGACTTATCATTCTCGTGTTCGTAGATGGTGTTGGTTGCACCGACGACTTATCATTCTCGTGTTCGTGTAGATGGTGTTGGTTGCACTGACGACTTATCATTCTCGTGTTCGTGTAGATGGTATTGGTTGCACCGACGACTTATCATTCTCGTGTTCGTGTAGATGGTATTGGTTGCACCGTCGACTTATCATTCTCGTGTTCGTGTAGATGGTATTGGTTGCACCGACGACTTATCATTCTCGTGTTCGTGTAGATGGTGTTGGTTGCACCGACGACTTATCATTCCTCGTGTTCATGTAGATGGTGTTGGTTGCACTGACGACTTATCATTCTCGTGTTCGTGTAGATGGTGTTGGTTGCACTGACGACCTATCATTCTCGTGTTCGTGTAGATGGTATTGCTGGTTGCACCGACGACTTATCATTCTCGTGTTCGTGTAGATGGTGTTGGTTGCACCGACGACTTATCATTCTCGTGTTCGTGTAGATGGTGTTGGTTGCACTGACGACTTATCATTCTCGTGTTCGTGTAGATGGTGTTGGTTGCACTGACGACTTATCATTCTCGTGTTCGTGCAGTTGGCTGCGATACACCTCGGTGTTGGTTGCACTGACGACTTATCATTCTCGTGTTTCGTGTAGATGGTGTGGCTGCACTGACGACTTATCATTCTCGTGTTCGTGTAGATGGTGCTTGCACTGACTGACGACTGTGTTCGTGTAGATGGTGTTGGTTGCAACTGACGACTTATCATTCTCGTGTTCGTGTAGATGGTGTTGGTTGCACTGACGACTTATCATTCTCGTGTTCGTGCGACACTGACGACTTATCATTCTCGTGTTCGTGTAGATGGTATTGGTTGCACGACTTATCATTCTCGTGTTCGTGTAGATGGTGTTGGTTGCACTGACGACTTATCATTCTCGTGTTCGTGTAGATGGTGTTGGTTGCACTGACGACTTATTATTCATTTGGTTGCACAATCGTTATTCTCGTTCGTGTAGATGGTGTTGGTTGCACTCGACTTATCATCCTCGTAGATGGTGCTTGGCTGCGGTCTGACGACCGCATTACATTCTCAACGACGACCTTATCATTCTCGTGTTCGTGTAGATGGTGTTGGTTGCACCTGACGACTTATCATTCCTCGTGTTCGTGAGACAGGCTGGCTGCACCGGGGACAACTGTTCGTGTAGGTGTTGGCTGCATGGTTTCATCTCCTCGTTGGTTGCACTGTTCTGTAGATGGTCGGTTGCACTTATCATTCTCGGCCCTGTTCGTTTCCGGTAACTGGACAACCATCATTTCCCGTGTTCGTGGATATCTCGTATTCTCGTGTTCACGACAACACGACTTATGGTGTTGTTTGCGTTATCATTCCGTGTTCGTGTAGATGGTGTTGGTTGCACTGACGACTTATCATTCTCGTGTTCGTGTAGATGGTGTTGGTTGCACTGACGACTTATCATTCTCGTGTTCGTGCAGTTCGTGCAGATGGTTCGTGCAGATGGTGGTGACGTGTTCGTGCTTGCACTGACGACTTATCATTCTCGACATGTAGTTCGTGTAGATCACTGACGACTTATCATTCTCGTGTTCGTAGATGGTGTTGGTTGCACGACGACGCGGCCTATTCTCGTAGATGGCACTGAGACTTTATCATTCTCGTGTTCGTATGGTATTGGTTGCACCGGACGACTTATCATTCCTCGTGTTCGTGTAGATGGACTGACGACTTATCATTCTCGTGTTCGTGCAGATGGTGCTGTTTGCCGAGGTACACTGATGACTTATCATTCTCGTGTTCGTGTAGACCGACGATCTGTGTAGAGTACACGAGGTGTGTGATGGACGGACGAGTGTGCGGAACTCTGTGCGGCCAATACAATGAACAAACGCCACCAAGAGACACTCTGTATATTTAAACCTCAACACCGAGGAACTGACCAGTATCCCTGTATAGTGGAACAAGGTAGGAAATTGTGTTGGTTGTTTCAATACGTGGTCCGATCATTGGTCGTTTTACTATTGATTAATGAGCCATCTGGAAACGATCGGCCCTGGTTTGTAACAGGACTACACCTCATCATCCACCAAAACACTCATCATCTCATATTCACTTTAAAATACCCTCTAATAGTGGTCGGTGTCTCAAAGAAGACTATCAAAGGTC
Source organism: Matsumurasca onukii (assembly GCA_018831715.1). Taxonomy (NCBI): domain Eukaryota; kingdom Metazoa; phylum Arthropoda; class Insecta; order Hemiptera; family Cicadellidae; genus Matsumurasca; species Matsumurasca onukii. The sequence continues at coordinate 22,749,781 of CM032067.1, read as the reverse complement.
GTCGTTTCTTAAATTTTATTTTTCTTACGTTAAAAAATACTGAAATTTGTTAGAACTTACCATTCTAAGCCATTCTGAAAAGATATATCAAAAGGAATGAGGATGTATGGAGTTGTCATAGTTAAGTGGTAGAGTGCATGCTTCACACCTAATCGGCCCGGGTTCAACTCCCGACAACTCTTTCACAATAGCTACTGTTCAGTCAGAAGTCACGTTAAGCCGTTGGTCCATTCCATTGATCGTTGGACTATTAATTAATGACCCAATCTGGGGAACAGTTGGCTCTAGGTTGTAACAATATACTACATCTTATCATCCATCAAAACACTTATCACACTCACCATCATTCCACATTCACCTTAAAATACCCTCTAGGAATGAAAAAAGTAAAGTTTGTCTAGTTTAACGAGGTGAAGTTAGGATTACGAAGGCCTTTCTACCATTCAACCTCGACCATTACCTAGCGATCCTTGCTAGGAGTGGTCGGTGTCTCAAGCCAAAGTATGTTTCTTTTCTAATTCATCCCTCAATATTGATAAGTTTGTTGAAATATTAGGTGTTTCACGTTACTGTTACAACAAATCTTGATTTTCCTTTGCTCCGTGAATGTTCAAAGACCTAAAATCTGCCTGAACGGTGAGTTATACAGTACTTTCTACACGAAAGTTTCATGAAATGCCCAAGTGTGTGGGAATGTTTCAGCGTGTAAAACTGCAGACGAGTGCGCCTCCTATGAGACCTGCTCTCTCAACATCTGTGAGAACACCTGCAAGTACTCTCCTTGTGGGCGGAATGCCACTTGTCACACGGTCAATCATTTAACTGAATGTCAGTGTCGTCCTGGATACGTGAGAGTCAACCCTATCCTCGCTCAATCCAACTGTCAACGTAAGTGTGGCGGATATAGTGGCAAAGATAGTGCTACAATAGGTAGAGTGAGTATATATGCCGAATGGTTGAGGCAGGAAAATAGTTGCGGCAGCCCAAGCACAGAATGCGCTGCCGTCTTTTTCCCCCCGCGGCTCCATATGCTCGAGTTGTAAGATGTCGCTTACTTAAATGTAACCAAATCGTGTGATTTTCGAGAAAGAACGAACTTGCACGAGCGTGATTACTTGAGACTAAAAGAATTCCCTCGCAGCGCTATCTGTGCTTGGGCTGCCGCAACTGTGTTGATTTTTCTGCCTCAGGGCATTCATGTGCAATTTACTTACCATAACATTATATTTCGTAAATAAAATAACTAGTCATTTTACTTCGTTCTTTTAAAGATATTGGTATTATAAAATTTAGTAAATTTTGAAAGGGAACACTACTACTGGAGGCAACGGGGGCCTAGCCTCCTTAACACTCCTTTGTTAAAAAGAAATTTAAAGCGAATTTAAATGTACAAAAAAAGCTTTAAACATACCTTAATGAGCATATTTTAGAGAGTACCGTATGTAAAAAATGCGCCAAAGATCACAGAACTGGGGTTTGAAGGCCGTTTGTTCTCTTGCCTCCGTATGTGCTTGTGAATTATATATAGGAGGAAGGGCAGGGGGAAATGGCAAGGGAGCAAAGTATCAAACAGTTTAAACCAGAGCTCCTCTGCTTTGATGTGTCGGTTTTCATAGACGACATTAATGTTTCAAAGCACAATTAATAGTTTAGTGACTTCGTTGCGTCAAATATTCTTTTTCCTGTCTTTAACTCAGAATAAAAATTCTTGTTTTATCCACGATTCACCTCAAATAGTTTAACCGCTTAGTTTTACGGATATAAATAAAAATTCCCACAACTGTTTTTAAAAACCTTTCTCCGACTTTATCAAAATTTTCAGAATTCGATCAATTCACGGCAGCAAAACGAAAAACCGGTTTAAGTTCAAACCAGTTACAACAACCCGACGTTGAAGAGCTCAGTTTCATACTGAATGTTCACCACGTGGGCAGCGTACTAGAGAGGTTACAGTGCTACGTTCTCGAGAAGGGTCACTACAAGTTCGAAGTGGTTTTGGAACCATTATATTCTCCTGGATCTGAGCCTATAAGAATCACACATACACATTATCAACAATCTGATCTTGGAGATTATGTGGATATACCTATAACTACGTGGGAGAGAAGAGTGATTCTGGTTATATTCAGACAGTATAGGATCACCGTGTCAGCCAATAGGAAGTTTGCTTGTAATGATTTGTTTTGGAAAGGAGGAACCGCTTTAGATCTTATAACAAGGTTGGGGTGAGTTTTTGCAGAACTTTTCGTGTGAATTGTGTATTATTTGTTTTCACTTTGTTATTTTTTGTATTGGAATGAAAGGAAGATTTTGGTTCATGTAGTTCATAGACTTTTTGTGCACTGCATCACATTATTTTGAACGGTATTTGTAATTACCTATCACTTGTAACATTTAAACTGTATTGGTTTTGAAATAAATGGAATTAAAAAGATATTATGCTTGATAATAAATTACCTCTTGCACCTCTTATACTTACGTTTGTAAATTAGGAAATAGAATCAAGTTTATTTACTCAATCAATTGACTGGGACTTGTGGCGTGGTCCTGTAATCCAGCTTCATGGAGGTCGGGTTTTGAGGATGATATAGGTCTAAAGCGGCTCAGATAGTCTCAGTGATCATCTGATGATACCCGCATCAACTCCCACCATAGGTTAGACACATCAGACCATCACCTGCGTGGTTTGGAAGTCACGTTAAGCCGTTGGTCCTTGTATTTCCATTGGTCATTGGGATATTAATTAATGACCCATTCTAAGGAAGAGTCTGCCTTAGTTTGTAACAAGACTATACCTCATAACTCATTACTACCACTCATCACACTCATCCTTCACCACGTATTTGCCTTAAAATACCCTCATGAGAGTGTTCGGCATCTCAAATAGTGATTTAGTGAATTACAATATGCAATATAAAATGTGTCATTAGACATCTTTTATAGTAAAATTTCGAACAAACACACCAAAACGTAATGATCATAATTCTATAGAGCTTTATTTAAAATTGGAGTATTTTCTTACATAATTTCTACTTTTATTGGTTTGTTTTCTTACTTTCACTATAAGGCGAGAAGGTGAATTGATTTACGTCCATCACAAGGTTCTTACCTCTCTCTCAGGGTTAGCTTATCTCTCTATAAACCTGTCAAATATAAGCAAGTAAGTGATTTACAACTTGATAAACAACTTAAGCCTTACTCTTCCTCCTACTTTCTAAGCAGGAAGTTACAACGTTTTTCAAAGTGATGTTTTATTAGAGAGAAAGGTGGTAATGATTTAGGCTGATTTAGTTCGTTCTAATGGTGGTTTTAAGTACCAATATTAATAGGAAGTCTAGTCTAAAAAAATAATTTTAATATGAATTAATTTTTATTTACTAACTACAAACTCAAAAAGTTCAATACTTCTTATCCTCTTCTTCAGCATCGTTCTCTTTCAAATTTCATGAAAATTTCATATTCATTGTTTGATGGTAGAGCCTGGATGTGTTCCTGGAATCTAGCTTTTAAATGATCTTCCAGTATGGCCAATATAATTAACTTTATATAATCTTAAAGATCGCATATATGTAAATATGTACTTGTTTAACTCTTTTCGTCTCTTCCTACTCCTTTTACTATTCCTCCCTTTCCTTTACCTTACCTTTCTTCTCCTTATTTTCTTTCTCCTTTTTTCTCCACCTCATCTTCCATCAACGTGAACATTACTCAACGAGACTTAAACATAACTATAATGTTTCGTGGCCGGTGTCACAACTATAGTCTAGTTCTTCCGGTTCACACTGCGTCCAAACTTCATAACTAGGTTGAGATTTTTCGGTCTCGATGTGGAGTACCATCTTCAGTCATTGATTGGTTGAAACTGAAAAGATTGGACGCAGTGTGAACTGGAAGAAGGAGACCTACTCTATCAGCAAACGTAAAACTAATTAGCTGGAAATACGTTTTGAATTGACTGGGACTTAGGTCCTGTAATCCAGCTTCATGGAGGTCCGGTTTTGAGGATGATATAGGTCTAAAGCGGCTCAGATAGTCCCAGTGATCATCTGATGATACCCACATCAACTCCCACCATCGTTTATACTATCAGGCCGCTTAAGCCTTTGGTCCTTATATTTCCATTGGTATTAGGCTATTAATTATTGACCCATTCTACGGAAGAGTCGGCCAGTTTGTAACAAGACCTACACCTCATTAACTCACCACTCATCACACTCATCCCTCACCACATATTTGACTTAAATTACCCTCATGAGAGTGGCCGGCATCTCAAATAGTGATTTAGTGAAATTGGGAAAAATGAAATGAACCACTCAAATTGTGAACTTTATGAACAGTTCAACAGTAGTGTTCACAGCCGTGAACATTGTAGGGCCAGTCGCAGACCCAGAGGCAAGGGTTGAACACGGTTCCTGGACCACACTCCTTCCTCACAGGAACTCCGCGGTCACACTGATAGAACACTCTACAATCCGTGTAGAGGAGGCGAAGTAGAACCCATCCGGCTCACAGCTGCCTGGGTTGTCACACTTGGCCTGTCAAATAAAGTCAATATTGAAAATAAAAATTATTTAAACTACCAAAGAACCAACATAAAAGAGATCTAATACTTCCGGTTTACACCGCGTCACATTTGAAATATAATTGCTGCTGAACCCTTGCTGTGGAGAGTCATCCTCAGTAGCTGGTTGACTGTCGGAGACTCTCCACGGCGAGGTTGAAACGTTTAGCAGTAATTATATTTCAACTGTGACGCGGTGTAGACCGAAAGCTTTAAATCTAAGTGAAGGTACCGCTTAAAGAGTTAAGAGTATAAAATAAAATTTGTTAGGACTATGCCTTTCTATAGGTCCCAAAGAAATATACAATATGGAATATAAAAGTTGAAAACTAAATATTTATTACATAATGGTTCTACCAGATATTTTGAAAGTACTAGGCCTACTACTTTGTCTTTTCTTACGCTAACAGTCTCGGATGGGCCATCAGCCTCATTTTTGCATTCTTTTCTATAAACTATAAACTTCTTCTTCTATAAACTATCACGGGCGTTACGAGGCTACTCACCGCCTCGCATTGGACTGCTTAGCCCTCTGCTATAGCACATGCAACTTTTTTCACCGCCATTTTGAAATGACTGAACGAATATTTAGGTAGTTTGATGATAACATTTATTTTATTCCTTTGGTAAATTTTATTACATTTGGATACATTTTAAGTACTACTTTTAGATACTATTAAATTTTAGGACTTTTTTCGCTGGACAAATTTCATATTTTCCTTTCATTTATGTTTGTTTAACTTTATTATTACTAGTTTAAACCAGATTATATGAGTTTCGGTGAAACATGTGACCTGTAAAGTTGAGACACATATATACATAATCACGCATAATAAATTTTGAAATGATGTTCAAAACATGTTTTAGGGATCAGGATCAGGTGCTCACTTCATGGTCCTATTTACGTACTCTTACCATGCTGACGGCATGAATATCTCCTTTTAAAAAAAATAAATGTTCTATAAGGACTCACAGGACAGTTGACGTTGTAGGGCCAGTCGCACACGCTGTATCTCGGGTTGAATACTGTCCCATCAGCGCACCACTTGGCAACCTACCCGTTGTCACACTGGTAGAACTTGCTGCAGTCATGGTAGTCCGGGAAGTACTTCCCTGGGGACAGTAGAAGTGGCAGACAGCAAGCTGCGAACATGTCAACATGTGAGACCTCGGGTGTTGAGTAGTTTAGAGTAGATCTACCCGTGGTGGGTTGGAACCGTGCGCGACTCCGGAGCTCGTCACTCCACTAGTGTGGGTTCGATCTCCGCAGTCACCACACATTTGTAAAGTGACTATACGGTGACGCTAGGTAATGGTCAAGTTTGAGTGGTAGAGAGGACTTTGTAGTTCTAACTTCGCCTCAATAACAAGACAAAATTTACCTTTTTTAACCAAGGGGACAAACTGTGGCAGTCTAAATATTGTCGTTAGGTACCAATCTTTAACTTTGGTAGGAAAGATCTTTATCGACTCAAGGTCTACGAGGAGTCAGTGGTGACTTTAAGGAGGGCCTATGGCAAGTGATATATCAAACTAAAGGGCTCTAAAAGAGAAATAGAATGCCTCAGATTTCATTAGGACAGGGTGATTCATAACACTATTTGAGATGCCGACCACTCTCATGGTAGTGTTGAAGGATGAGTGTTGAGTGGTAGTAATGAGTTATGAGATGTAGCTGTTAGGCCGACTTTAGAACTCATTGCCCAATGTCCAACGGTTTAACGCCAACAAGATGACGGTAGTGTTTAGTTTCAGTTTAACCAATGCCAGAGTGAACTGATTGAGATGTTATTCACAGCATTTTCTTTTACTAAACAATCGCTTAAATTTGATACGTATCAAGTATTCTCTATATTATAACAGTTCTTAAGTGAATAGTGTAATTAATTTCAGATATCGTTTAACAAAGTGAACCCTTCGAGGTCTCATGAAGTTTAAACACGAATTTTATTTGAAACAAAGATCCATAATTGGTTTCTATTTCGTAATATTATATTAACCAAAGCAAATACTTATATGCTACTTACCTCAGCTAAAAGGACAACATTGAATAAACCGAAGAGCAAATAATTCATTTTAGATCCACACAAATGTCTTGTTTTCACAAGTATTACAATTACGAGTACATACATGTAGCAAAAAACGAGTATTCCAATTTGAAACGCTGAAAATATAGTAACCCATTTTCCGGTTGTTTTTATGACCTGTTAACTACCATTTACTATCTTCAAGAAGAATCTATAACAGTTTTAACAAGTGTTCAACCGTATTTAACACATTTCCTTAAATAAAAATGTTCTATGGATCACTTAATGTATGATTTTAATATGATCATCTCAGAGTAATTTCTCAACCACCAAATACCTTTTATCATATTTAAAATATCAAATTACTTAAAATATCAAAACTCTGTAAGGGAAACTCTTTGTAAAGGGAAAGAACCACTAAAATTTATTTAATCTTAGCAGTTTTTTTAAATATTGTTCAACTTTTTCGGTACATTGTTTGAAAAAAACTAAACAAAACAATGTCATAATAATGAGCGAAGGCAAAGGAGAGGCTAAAATGAAGCAGCTGCAGAAAAGTAAAGAGTCCTCAAATTAGCACTGGTGTTAAACTTTACCTCAGGGTTCATTACAGTTGTATTATTTACCTGGTGAATGACTGGCGGTTTTGGTTTATTGTTGATTTTATTTTATCCTGTGTAGTGAAAGTCTCTTTTTAACTCAACTTACTTGCTTCTATAATGTCTTCCTGACGCTGATAGTTCATTCCTGTTTAGGATGAGGTTAGACAGTTTATCTTAGATGTGATCGAACATATGTTTTAAACTAATGTTTTTATAGTCAATCATAAATGTATATTTCAACGTTAACGATGATCGATTTTGCTAACGATGAAAGTTTGACTTAACTTTACTTTTAGTTGAACGCGATAGAACCAACTAAGCCCGATACTGTGTAGGATATTATCACAATCCCTTTTACCTGAAAGCTTTTAAGCCTTGGTTACGAGAAGCCATTACAGTGGTCACTGTTTGATTGAGATAGTGGCTCTTTTATAATTTTGATGTTATTAACTTTCATGTTGGTAAGAAAACGTGTATAGTGGCTCTTTTATAAACTTAAATTGTGTTACTGGAGTTATTTTATTTTATTTCGTATTTGATCATGGGTTTGGCGTAAAAACCGGGTTGAGAATAGTTTCTATGGGTTGCGGTGGTCCGATTTTGGCTAACCTTAAAACATTGACCGAGATATTTAGAAAAGGAACATTTGTACCTAATTTCATGAAAATCGGAAAATAAATACGACCTAAATAAAGAGTATACACACATATATTCATATGTTTGTAAAGTTTTGTAATGCTCAAAATGTGTTCTGGGGGTCAGGATCAGTGCTCATTTCATGGTTCCGGTCCTGCATCTTATCATGGTGACGGCATGAATATCTAATTTTTCCACAGGAAACTCTACATCAATCTCAGAAGTCCTATGAAAAGACAACAGCTGTTGACAAGCAAACAGTATAAGCTAACAAAGATAGTACATTAGGGATATTAAATATAAAGTTGTAACCCATTAAACCATGTTTTTATTACTCGTATTATCTCTGATAAAAATCTTTAACCCAAGAACCTCTTCCAAGAACTCTCACGAATTCATTTTATAGTTTATACTCAACTACTACTAGAACAACATACTTCAAATCACCAAAATCTTAAGAATGTTGCATCATTGAACGTATCAAGAGAAAATACTATTTAATTCCCCCCAAAACTAATGGAAACTTACATTAGTGAAACAGTAATCAATCCAAAGTTACAGTGAAGCAATGTAATGAACATTCGGAGTTGTGTAATAGTTCTACATTAGATCCTGCGGCAATGTCTTGATCTGTCTGAGTTCTGAGGGATATTGAGTAGTTTGTCAATAGAGTAGTTAAAAGTTCATATAGTTTGTCGTAATCAATAGTAATTGTCAGTAATCTAATAGTAATTGTTTGTCAATAGTACAGCTATGAGAAAGATGTGTTTAGTTTTGCGTTTATTCTGTTAATTGTGGCCATTGTACTGTCAAATTGTAATCGTTTCTGCTAATATAACCCCGCTATATCATGTATTTTAGATATGATTTTATTATAACTTAGTCTAAACATTTATAGCACGGTGCCTGACATGTGAATCCATTCAGACCGACCAAGATGGCGGTCAAAAACTATATCAAGCCGCCATATTGAACTGGCGGAATTGATTTTATAGATTTCTGGTACGCATGGTAAGGTATCATACCGTATAATATTTTTGAAACAAATTGATTTACAAAACGTATTAATTGTGCTTAACTTCGTTATAGGAAATTCGCTAGGATTCATTGTAGCACTCGTAGCTATGTTTTAGTTATAGTAACTAGAAATTGTATGCCACAATTTATAAACAATGCCTGATATTTGGTGAATACATTATAATAATAATATATTCTTGTAAAATGTAAAACAAATTTGAAATACGTGTATTTATGTTATTTATTTGTACTAAGATAGAGGTTTTGCATCGATTCATCCCCACTTTTAACGCAACGTTCCTGCTCATATAGTTTCTACGAAATATCCACCATTGTAAGCTTTTAGTTTTACGTTAAACCATCCAAGGAGCAGTCTAAAGAAACCAAACTTTAATCTAAACTAAAATATATACACTAAGGTTGAAACGCAGATTATAAATCACAGATTAAACAGTTTCTTACACCGGAGTTCCCAAGTGTTGAGAGATAGATGATGATTGTATTGTTGAGCTCTGACTGTTACAATCTTGGTTAGATTACGCCCAACAGTGTTGCTGTGTTGAATGTTATAATAGGAACGGATTAGTTACTTAACTAAGAAAATATATAACAAATGCATGACTACTTATGTAACTTAACTTAAACACGAATCTAGGTACATAGAGATTGTAGCTATTGGTTTATTAATATTTGACATAAGACGAATAAAATTACTTAAAACATCGTCAAACATGGGGCAAACCTAGATGATTAAGATAATACGTCCCTCATTGGTTGAGCATGAATAGGGTGTTATTGTTTCTTTGTTACGATTGGTAAACCTGCTGCGTGCCCGTGATTGGTCGGCGTCAAGCCAATAAGTGCCTAGGCTTATCAACGTTGTACGTGTTTTAATTTTGATTTGTTTGAAAAGAATATTTTCACTGCTAAACAATTCAGCTTTTGAATGATCAAATAAAAACATCTTTTCGTGCATCTTTTTCTGTTATTACATATAATAATTGATTAGGAAAATCATACATGTGAGTCCTCTAAGTTTTCGGAGTGTTTTCAAATCCAATTTTATTTTCTCAACTCATTTAGATTACGTGATTCAGATAATGAGCCCAGAATTGTTGTGCTTCTTAGAATTTTAAAATGTTCCAGCTTTGATCTTATTTCAACGGTTTATTTCACCCTTTTCTAGTTTATGCAGATGATACATAGGGTTCAGAGTGCACAAAGACCATTTTAATTTTTAAATTTCAATGAAGACCAATCCAAATATATATTACGGAAACAGTTTGTTCATATATTTATGATTAGAAGAATTGTCAATTTAAGTTTTGTGTGACCGGTTTGCTTTGATGATCAAAATTGGTATTTGTCTAAATTTAATGTAAATATCAATGGGAGAAGGCTCCTAAATATATAAAAAATCGTTTTCGGAACTTATTTATAAGTGGTAAAATTGAAATTTGGGACATTTTACGCGTAGGAAGCCTGGCGTTCTCCAATGACGCATTTAATTAAAGGTGAATAAGTTATTATCGTTCATATTTAAAAGTGGCGCGAAAAATATAGCAGACGACAGTCTCACCCATTCAAATTAACCTAGATGAATCTGAAGTTAGGTTAGCTTAAGTTAGTTTATTTCTTGTAAAACATCGTTTTATAAACATGTTCTTTGAATTTGCTTAAGTAAAACGTGTTTTATTTTCCAAAGCAAACGAAACCCAGAAACGAAACCCAGATAACAGAAAAGCGATGATGTTTATTTGTAGGGAAGCAATGTGTTCATGAGTCAGTTAGTTTAGGCATTCAAAACATTGTGTAAACATTGTGCGAGAGCAAAACACCTGGCTAAACACAATGTTCTGTTTAATAATAATAATAAGTCATTAAATATCCTTTTCTTTAATAAAGCCATTACATGTTAAAATTGTTTTGGCTGGTCATTTGTAGTTAAAACTGTTCAGGAATTACACGATTGAGGATTTCATAAATCATTGCAAAATTGTTTTGACCATATGGCGAAGTAAATAAGATAAAGATTTCATGAAATATAGCTATCATAAACAAATGGATTATTATAAAAGTAGTAGTAAAGCAAACGTAGAAACAATTAAATAAGTCGTGGAAGTTCAAGGAAATTGAAAAAAATCAGGTATCTCATTCATGATGACAGATCATTAAGACAAAAATGTTTAAGAGCAAAATTTCGGTCAATAGAAAGTTACGAAAAGGAGAGGAGTAGCCTGTCCTGATGAAAGAAAAGAGCTAATTCAGAAAGGTTCAAGAAAGTCTGCACACAAAGAAACCCCAACTTTTCAAGACAATGTTAGCTTACTTTGTGTGGTACATACGTAAATAGTAAAAGTATTTTAATTTCAATCACAGATTATTAACTAAATTACTCAAATACATTTGTTTGAAATGTGATCCCTTGGATAATGCCATTGTCGACAAGGATTGGTGGAAATGGATTAGAATAAATTAGTGCCATTAGTTGTGTCCAGGGATTATTGGCCTCTCAATAATGGACGTTGGTTTCGTTTACAGATTGTAAATCTGTATAACTCGTTCATAAACTGCTCGTATTGTCCGGAATGAATTTTAGTGGTTTATAAACCATTTGTAAGGTGTTAAATGGAAACAGTGTAGTTTAGCGTACCCGTGGCGGGTTGGTAGCGAGCCGCTGCACTCCGGTGGCGCGGGTTCGATTCCCACACTCACAACTTACAATTGTAAAGTGACTATAGGGTAACGCTAGGTAGAGGTCGAGGTTGAGTAGTAGAGAGGTCTTTGTAGTCCTAACTTCGTCTCGTTAAATAAAGACAAACTTTTTTAACCAATATTTCTACTTTTAACTGACATTACGGTTGGTTTTTTTTCAGTATATTAAATCATTATTGAAAAAATTATCTCATTTAATATAAGAAATCGAGTAGGTGATTCTCTCAACACAATAATTATGTCTAGTAAGTTTGACAGGATTTAAATAAAAATATCTGTTTAAATTCAAATTACGACTAACCGTTATCGGCGAATTAAGAGGGAAATTTCAAGAGGAACTCCATGTTTCGAGATTAAGGTGAGTTTGAGGCATCTAGAGGAAAGGAATCAGATTTCGCGCAGCAATATCCGGTTTAGAGGACATTCCTGTGCCGTTTTTCACACGTGTCCTTTACACTTCCGGTTCACATGAATTAGTGCTGATTGCAGGAAAACAAATTCGGGCTCACATAAATATAACTTTGACTGTTAGCAGAAATTTAAAGCGATATAAAACCCCTGTTACCTCAAGTGGTTTGTATACGTGTATAAGAATTACTGTTTTCTAGATTGGGTTAAAAACCAGGCGTACCTTTTTCAGGGTTTTATTTTCGCAAAGTTCGAAATAATTATTTAAATCTACATTTTGGGAGATTTTTGCTAATCTCGTCTGGACTATTTAATCGTTAGTTATACAGCGAATTATTTTTCTTAAGTGCGTTTCGAGCTATATTGCCGGTCAATCTAGACTTGCTATCGACCAAGTCATTTTTTTAGTTTAAGCCAAAGATGATGTTATGGTGGGTAGATTGCGCATATATGCCAAATGGCTGAGGCTAGAAATGCGACAAAGTTCGGCAGCCCAAGCCCAGATAGCGCTGCGAGGGAATTATTTTCTCAAGTAGAGCCACTGGCGCACGTGAAAATTGTTCACTTTTGAAAAACCAACGATTTGGTCAGATTTCAGCCATTGACATTGACAAACTTGAGCATGTGGAGCCGAGTAGGGAGAAAGATGGCAGCGCTCTATCTGTGCTTGGACTGTCGCAACTATCTTGAATTTCCTGCCCTGCGTGGCATTAATGCCCAATCTACCTCCCATATTACAATATTTAGTTTAAACAGCTAATGAAATGTAAAGTTATCAGTGTTATAGAACATTTTATACACAGCACGGTCCAACGAGAAGTGTACCTAGTGTAATGTAAACAACAGAGTATCTATTCTCTAGTGGGTAAGCCTCGTTTAAACTGAGCGTTCAACTAACTGATCAAAAGTACTGGACTGAATACACACGGGGAGTGTAAACCGGCGTGAATTGCGTTCACTAGTCGCTTTACTGACTCGTATTGTGTTAAATATATGACTGTGTCAATTGTGTTATTAACAGAAGTAAATATTTACTATTTAGCGCAAGAACTTATTGTATTGTTAATTTTGCTGAATAAATGACTTATTGACTTATAAGGACAACCATGGTTTTGAACTTAACTATCAGCTAAAATGAATTCAATACACTTGAAGTATGATACTCAAAATATGACATAGGGGCTACAAGCGATCATACTCCATCCTCATTGGTTGAACATAAATAGGAATGTTACTTCAACTACCATTGGTTGCGCATAAACAGGCGCGTATTGTTTCTTTGTTAGGTCAACCTGCTCTGCTGCGTGGTTGTGATTGGTCGGCGTCTACTCTCAGCAAATCAGCGCTTAGATCTAACCAGCGTTGAACGCGTTTTAATTTCAGCGTTTCTTTGTTGCAGGCTGTTTCTCTACATTGGTTTCTTTTGTATTTTTCAATTAGGCTAAATTTAAGTTTTTAATTAATACCAACAGTTAAAGTATTTTTTGTTTGTGTAACGCGACAGCTTCTACTGATAATCTCCTTGTTCTAATTTCTCAGTTATGCTTTAAATTGTTGTCACCTGAAGACGAGTCTAGACTGCAGATTCCGAAACGTCGTAAAATTCTTGCTTATCGAACGTTATAAAACAACAAAAGCTCCAGTTTATTCTCTCAGGACATTTATTGTGTGTTTCTGTCATGGTATTTTATAATTTGTTTTTCTATTGATCGTTATATTCAATTGATCCAACAGTTAGTACATTTGTACTAAATCGTATTAACTTACACATTGTAAATGCCTTATGAATTTTAGTATTTTACAGACTATTTGCATTCTAATAGTTCAGATGTAAATTCAACCGAATTGTCAGTCATATTGCAAAAAAACATTCTTCGAGTATTTTTAGTTACAATCACAACTTGTTACGGCCTTAACTGCCAGGCAGCATGTTCTAGTGCGCATTATCTCGTCTTCACCATTGTCGCCCTATTTTTAAAGCAATGGCGTTGACTGTCTACAGAGTTTGTATTCTGGCCATCAAAAGCAATGTCGGCGAGTACAAGAGGAGGACCAGCATACATACAACACCAGACAAGCCCGCAAACTGGACGTACCTCGCTGGATTAAGCCGTACGCAAAAAGGATTCCCGTGGTTCGCGATTGTTGTTCAACACGCTGCCACTAAGTGTACAAGTACGATAAGTAATTTAAAACCAAACTTAAAAATATCTTGTGGAGAGACCGCTCTATTCTCAGGAGCTTAGTGAGGTGTTACTCTTTGGGGACCAAGCCTCCGCCAACTAGTAAATTGTATAAAATAATGTATATAGTGTAAATAGTTTTAAGTCTTTGACTATCCGACAATGTCGGTCAAAGATACAGCACTCAAGTATTCAAGTAAGTAACTTGTTTATAAACGCCAAGATGTTGTTAGTTTTCTTGGCCAGCTGATTGAATATTGACCTACTCAGTGTAGTAGTCTACTTGTACATCTACCACTAAGTTTCCAGGTGACTTGTTTAACAAATTGAGTTAGTGAACTGACTTTGACCTGGACTCTACTGCGTCAAACATCTTGTACAAAGCACTTGGTCAGTTTGAACACACTGTAGATGTATAAAGTTTGATCGACCTAGCACATGAACGGCGAGTGAGAAACCGTTTCAGCGCGGGATTTGAATTTGTTGCTTTTATATAAATTAACAATTTGTTTTAGTTTATTTTGTACAATGAGATGTTTCTTTAATGAGCCTGCTTTGATAACGACATAAAACGTTTTATGTTAACCCTATTGTATACTGGTATACTGGGTTTATTCTCTACGCCTAGTAAAATCTCGGACTTTTATTTACTTATTTAATTTCTTGAATATGCTTTTATTTGAAGCATCATATTTTAATTTCACCTAGAAAAAAGTCTATATCTTATTTGTACAAAACTGTCACAATGCTTGTGTAAAATAATTTTTATGGATTTATTTCAACACAATACAACTTTTGAAAGAAAACAACTTTTCTTCTTGATAAACGCGCCACTTAACACTGTGTCACCAATAACTTTATAGGAGAAAAACTATTAGATCGAAAGTATACGTGTAACCGTTAAATTATGCCTCATGTTCAAATTCATCATCCGTTAATTCCTGCTTGTTTCTTCATTGGTTATTCTTATATTCATTATTACTTCAAACATGAATAAAAGAGGGCGTCAACTTCCATCAATTGTAAATAAACTAAACGTTTAATGTATATGTCCCACCGTCAGACCATTCGAAACATGCAAAAAATCATTCATGTAGCTTCATCACACTACCTACTTTTGATAGCTTTGAGTTTTAAATAAGTAACAACATTAAATCAATGTTTAAACCTTGTTGAAACCCTGAAAGCTTTCATCAATGCTTAAAAATGAACAGGTAAAAAAATGAGAAAAAAAAGTTAAAGTTTGGCTTGTTTGTGCAGACGAGGCGTTATAGGACGATCGATGTTAAAAAACGCACACAAACAATATTACTTTGATAAAAAACAAAAAACGATTAATCTTGAGATAATGTACACTTCAATAAAAAAATATCAACCATAATGACTAGCCTAGATTAAATCAAGTTATTCTTACCTGAGTAACTTAATGTGCCTAAATAAAGCATATAATATTGTTAGTTTGGAAATCGTATTTCTTCATTTCGTAAAAATTATCAACTGAATAGAGGACAGTGCAGAAATAATTAAATTCGGCAAGTCCTACATAAGAATTAACAATTTTTGAAAAATACAAAACATAACAAAATATTATTAGAACATTGTGAACCAGCTGTTGTCAACAGCGCCAAACAAAATGCGACAGTGGCGCTTTGTCTCGCTGGCGGCGCAATGTCGGCTCTCGAAACTCCGAACTCTACACAAGCCTGCCATTGTTGACAAATTGTAGTTGGTCTAGCACATGTTTCAGATAGTTTGTTGCTTTTATATAAATTAGTTTATTTGAGCCCTTTGATAACGACATTACATAAAGAAACCCGTATACTGGAGACTCTACGCCTAGTAAAATCTCGGACAATATGCACAGTTTGCACTTGGAAAAGTTTTAAACGCGATGTTGGAATATTTCGAAAGTTCGTGTGTACGATTATGTTATTTGAAAAGAAATAAGTAAATAAACTAAACGTTTTCCCAGACCATCTGTTCAAAAAATAATTGTTGAGAAACGATCGACTCAAAATTAAGTAATGCAAGTGTGAATTATAAAACGTATTGTAAAACCCTGCAATAATAAATTCAATCTTTAAAAATACAAGTGTAAGTAATGCTCTTGTTGTTTTTAATTGTATACATTTTTTTTAATTATGACAATATTGGTAAAGTTTTGGCTACTCGTTGGATCAATCGTTAAAAAATCGAACGTACAAACGCCTATAACTATTTAAGGAATGCCCTGTAGCTAGTCTAGAACTTCGTGAAATGTGTCTAGTTTCCATCTACGTTTCTGGTTTGAAACAAGACAAGCTTCTCAACAAGATGTCAGACGGCTACACTCGTTCTTATGGACTGGGACTCGTAGCGTGGTCCTGTAATCCAGCTTCATGGAGGTCAGGTTTTGAGGATGATATAGGTATAAAGTGGCTCAGATAGTCTCAGTGATTATCTGATGATACCCGTATCAACTCCCACCATCGTTTAGACATATCAGACCATCATCTGCGTGGTTTGGAAGTCACGTTAAGCCGTTGGACCTTGTATTTCCATTGGTCATTGGGATATTAATTAATGACCCATTCTAAGGAAGAGTCGGCCTTAGTTTGTAACAAGTCTACACCTCATAACTCATTACTACCACTCATCACACTCATCCTTCACCACATGTTTGGCTTAAAATACCCTCATGAGAGTGGTCGGCATCTCAAATAGTGATTTAGTGTATGCCTTTGCAAAATAATAGGTTTACTCTCAACTCATGAACGATTTAAACAACTCCCCTAGTACATGGTTTCAATCCTTGATCCGTATCAGGTTCGTGTGTAAACCAAAATGAAATATTTCCTAACATTTTGAGATCACTATTGTAGGAAAAATTGAAGTGTGTTAAAATTACAAATTCTTCGTTAAATTAAGGTTTTCTAAAACCGAAACTGCTCTTGTCCCCGGAACAAGTAACCTAACCACTACCTTGTCTAAGCTTCTGACCCAGAACTTAATGAGCGCCCCTTTTCATCCCCCATCCCACACAACCTAGCGGCTGTCCTTACTTGATTACTTTGAAGTAACGGAAGTAAGGGCTTCTCTCTTGAGCCGCTTTGAGTTAACAACTTCCGGTACAGGAACCTAGGAACTTTCACTGTGAGTCATGATGTATTCATGGTTTTATCGGGAAAAATGTATGAATATTGCTATCTAACGGGTTTTGTGGTTTGAAAGAATACCTACCTTGAGGGTAGACAGATAACTGAATAATTTTCGTTTGCTCATCTCTAGTTTGACAACACAAAATGAACTCAACAAAAATTTAATTTGTTAAAATTCGTCACGGTAAGAGAAATAAATTATAAAAAATCGTTAAGTTCGGAATGATTTTGTTATGTATTGTGTGTTATTATCAAAAGATAAAAGTGACTAATTTATTTGTACATTTTAGTCTTGGGTTTCTTTGTGCTTCTAGAAACTTGTCAGTGTATTTATTGGAAATTAAACTAGTTAAGTGTAAATTACCATACAATAGATATGTCAGATGGTAATGATTGGCACAATCGACCAGAAAATCCAGGTCTAAGTTTCTAATACCACTAAAAATATATAAGATAATAATTAGCTAAAATGTTGAGACCTTTTAAATTTTGAAGAACGGTTGTTAGTTCATTAGTAATAGGAAAAACTTGTCAGTGAAATATTTATATATCAAATATATACTGAGACAATTAATTTAAAACACGTTTTTATGATACCTGCCTATAGGTGTTACAAATATGAAGCAGTAGTTATATGTGACAGAGTAATCCCTACACTAGGGATTATTGATGTCATGCAGTAGTCTCTGATGTTTACAATAAATATTAACAGCTCTGTATTGTGCTTTAGATTCACACTGTACATGTGTGTTAAATATCGCTTGATGATCGGAGATTAGTCGATATGTCATTTATCAAAACATTCACTTTCTACGTCAAATTATTATTTAAAGAGGTGGTCATAGTTCAGTGTTACAGTGTGTGCTTCGCACAAAATCAGCCCGGGTTCGATTCCCGGGTGCAGTGATAACTTTCCACGATGGCCACTCCCCCGTGGTTCGTAAGTCACGTTAAGCCGTTGGTCTATTCCATTGGTCGTTGGTTTAGTTATTAATGACCCAACTCGTACACCTCATCAACCATCAAAACATCACCATCACCACATATTCGCCTTAAAATACCTTCTAAGAGTGGTCGGTGTCTCAAAGTAAAGTGATAGATCTTAATTTGTATACATGCTAAATAGCTAATTTATTACTAAAGAAATTTGAGGACAAAAAAGTTTGGACCGAACCGGGATTATTTAAAGTCACTATTTGACAGTCACGCGTTTCGGATACACATTCAGATTTAAATACTTTTCTAAATTTGAAGGCAGAAATAGTTGGGCTGGATGGTGTAGTGGTGAGCATAACCGCCCAAAGTAAAGTTATAATTACACATATAGTTTTCATTTCATGAACAAAAAAGTACCCACTTTATCTAATTCAACGAATTAGAGTTTAGTTTTAATGGGGCTGTTAGGTCAAAAAATCACTACTTGAATTGATGGGTTTTGATTTTTTTGTTCATAGCATTGTTCAAGTGAAAACACCTTTTCTGGAATTTTTAAGACATTTGAGACATTTTGAGAAACCGTTCGGTGCTTAGCTTAACTATGGCTCGAATAAAAACTTAGACCATTTATAAAATAGGGAAATCTCATAACGCAATATGAGTTAATTTTCATATAATTTACACCAACGAACCTATCATCTGATCACTTTGGTGTATACATATTAATGATCACACACATCCGGATCATTAACAATTCCAGCCACACAGTCAATGACATCACGTGATCATTAATAATGAGCCAATCACAACCGCACGATATTCCCTGGGAGCTCCTTCCCGGATACATGCACAAGTAATATAAACATGGCGGATACGTTTTGTAAACAACGCGGTATTCTCTCGTTTGTTGCAAAGAAAATATGACAACGGATTTGTATTCATTTTGTTTATTAACGAGTTTCCTTTGGAAATATAGCTCTCCATTTCTATCGCCAAATATAATGAAACGTCGTAGAAAGGTGCGGATTGCAGCTGTTTGCTTCCAAACCCCTTCTGAGTCAAATAGCGAAACTTGTGCGTGCATGTGTGTGATGGAATTACAATCAATTTTTTTGGCAACACATTTTCTATGTACGTACACTGCAAATAAAGCTATTTATTTATGTTTTAGATTACTTTTCACCAAAAGACGGGATCAGATTTCAAATCCCGAAACGCCATGTTCCTCCTGTACACTAAAAACTACGGTAAATTTCTACAAAAATATTTCAAACTAAGAAGTATAAAGATCCACACATAAGATGTTTCAGCCAATAACACACAAGAGAAGAACACTTATAGAGGAAATAGAAGAGAATATTGCAAAGCTATCGTTGAACTCCCGAGGCGATAGAAACTCATTCCAACTATCGCCAAGACAGTCCCTCGAGTTGCGAATAAAGTCTTCAACATATCTTGAGTTTACTCATCACACAACACGTAAGGGTTGTTTATTGTATTTAACAACTGTAGTATAAATCACTAAATCACTATTTGAGATGCCGACCACTCCCATGAGGGTATTTTAAGGCAAATATGTGGTGAAGGATGAGTGTGATGAACGGTAGTAATGAGTTAAGAGGTGTAGTCTTGTTACAAACTAAGGCCGACACTTCCTTAGAATGGGTCATTAATTAATAGCCCAATGACCAATGGAAATACAAGGATCAACGGCTTAACGTGACTTCCGAACCACGCAGGTGATGGTCTGATATGTCTAAACGATGGTGGGAGTTGATGCGGGTATCATCAGATGATCACTGAGACTATCTGAGCCGCTTTAGACCTATATCATCTTCAACACCTGACCTCCATGAAGCTGGACTACAGGACCACGCCACGAGTCCCAGTCAAAAAAGGGTTAAGGCTGTCTTTCGCGAAGTTTGGACTTCATCACTTTGGGACTGGGCATCTTAGATTCATACTACTAATCAGCAGATTGAAATACTTCATCACAACATGATGATTTCCTCTCCAAAAAGTGAAGGTAAAATTTGTTTTTTTTAACGAGGAGAAACTAGTTGTACAAAGTTCTCTTTACCACTCGACATCGACCTTTACCAAGCGTTACCACAGAGTCAATTTCTAAATTGTAAGTGGTGACTGCGGGGATCTAACCCGCACAAGTGGAGTGATGAGTTGCGGAGTCGCCACGATTTCAACCTGCTACAACCTTCATTACAAAAGTCATGGTAGTAAAAAGGTTGTTAAATCGTTTTATAAGTAATAAATAAATCTTCAAGCACTTTACCCTACAGAAAAACGTTTATTAAAATCCACTATGATCCAATAATTTACTCAGGATAAGGCTAGAAAACGTACCTAACATTGCTGTCATGTTAAACACGATCAATATATTCAGTGTGTAGATCGACAAGAACTTCTATTAGTCCTAAGATTAAATTTTGACTAACATAATAGTGTAGTTATATATTATGATACGATTATTTTTCACGTGATGCAAAAGTAATGAATTGAAATGTCAGAAAGTATCTAGTGAGTAATGCGCTTCAAACGTGTGTATCCCTGGCGAATGGAAGTATAACTTTCCAACTGACTCAGACCATTGGAATGATTTACTGTTAATTCCCCTTGACACCTTATAAAATATGAAAGAATATACGTAATAGTGTTTAAAAGTTCTTTCTAAAGGTGTATATGTCATTAGAGAATTTCTCTTGGAAAATTAGATATTCATGCCGTCAGCTTGGCAAGATCCAGGCTTAGGACCATGAAATGAGCACCGATCAAGACTCCTAGATTACGCTTTAAACATTTCTTTCTAAACCTTATGTATATATGTAAGATTTCTACAGGTCACGTGAATAGAAACAATATACTTGATTCTACAACAAAAACTCTTGGTTGAAAGTTATACGTGATTAAACTGTGGGTTAGACTTTGGTTGTACCATTCTATGTCAGGGTTTGAAATATGATAGTTCAACTTTTATATTTGAAAAACAAAGATATCAACGGGAAAGGAACTTTACACTAAAGAAATGAAGTTTCGTGCTTCAGAGTTTATACCACAAATGACAAACGTCCTTTAAGCAGTTTAGCGATTGGACTTCAACTTCATTGGAGTCAACTTAAATCTAATTTAGGTCTAAATGAGAACACAACAAACCACCAATCTAAATGAGAACAAAAGTGCGGTGTATTGTAATGGGTTTATTCGCCACACATTATTTAACAAGTCCCAAAAGCTCGCAGATGTAAATTTGTAGAATAAAAGAGCAATTAGAGTTTAAACTCTCCCAGAGACTTGAGGCTTGGTCTGAATCACTCCCCGAGGAAATGAGACGAATAAAACTGTAAATTACGTTTCGCTGCGGTCAACTTGCTCTTTTCCTCAACTTGAAACTATAATAATGTAGGGTTAACGGTGAATCAAAAGTATTTAAGTTGAAAAAACAACATCTGTTATGAAGATAAAATTAACATTATTATTCATTGCATCTACTTTTGTCTTACTTTGACCGTCTCTAATGAGAACCATATTTTCTGTTAAAGATAAATATATGAAGACACTGTTTTAAAAGTGAACATTTGTGTCAGGCCCACCGAGCATAGTCGCATATTTAATAAAATTACCATAACAATTTAAGTGTGTTGATATCAACTTACTAAGATAGCAACAAATAATTATTTGTCCAACAGAGATTTGTTAGATAATAAATGGTATCGTGTGTAAATGACAAAGCAGAGCTGTGGGAGTAGATGAACAATAAACACTACCCTCGTCCCGCCAACAGGGTAGATTAAACTCTGCATCACCTAACCTGCAGTAATATACTGGTCTTCTAGCTCTACAATATAATACAAAACATTTCGATCATTATTCTGGGACTATATTGTTAATATTTATATCCGTCATGAAGATTCTTCAAAATTGATTAATATTAGAAAAATTTAAACTGTGTGTCAATTTTGACGATATTTACCAATTTGGGCAAAACGTTACATAAACTTCAGTCTCATATTTTATGTCTTCTATCAAAGTTTTAGAACTTACCCCATAAACTTTAGGCCAAAATTCTTCTAAAATAATCTATTTTGTTAATACAGTCCTATGGCATAATATTCTGATACCAATACATGCCTATGTTTGAGTGTACGGACTTAAAAACTTATCAATAAAATTCCCATCACTAAATTCATAACAACTATGTTTTCCAAGTTTTCAGTTCTCAAGTTTAATCCCATTTGCACATAGTTTAGCTAATGGTTCTCTGCTTATCCGCTGAGTTATTAACGAGTTCCCAAGTGTTGTTACTCACGCACCTCTTTGTAATTGAACATTCTTCTTCCTTTCTCCTCGCCCGCACCCACTACACCACAGAGTAAACTGACCATAGAGTAACTATATACCACAGATTAAACTGACCATAGAGTAAAATGGACACAGAATAAACAAACCACAGAATTAAATGACCTTAGTAAACTGACCTAAGAGTAAGCTGACCACAGAGTAAACTGACCACAGAGTAACTGTGTACCACAGAGTGAATTTACCAAAGAGTAAACTGCCGGCAGAGTAACTATGTACCACAGAAAAAACTGACCATAGATTAACTGTGTACCACAGAGTAAATTGACCACAGAGTAAAATGGCCACAGAGTAGCTATGTACCACAGAGTAAACTGACCACACAGTAACTATGTACCACAGAGTAAACTGACCTAAGAGTAAATGACCACAGAATTTAATGGCCTTAGTAAACTGTACAAAGATTAAACTGGCCGCAGAGTAAACTGACCTAAGAGTAAATGACCACAGAGAACTGGCCACAGAGTACCTATGTACCACAGAGTAAACAAACCACAGAATTTAATGGCCTTAGTAAACTGTACAAAGATTAAACTACAGAGTAAACTGACCTAAGAGTAAATGACCACAGAGTACCTATGTACCACAGAGTAAACAAACCACAGAATTTAATGGCCTTAGTAAACTGTACAAAGATTAAACTGGCCGCAGAGTAAACTGACCTAAGAGTAAATGACCACAGAGTACTGGCCACAGAGTACCTATGTACCACAGAGTAAACAAACCACAGAATTTAATGGCCTTAGTAAACTGTACAAAGATTAAACTGGCCGCAGAGTAAACTAGCAACAGAGTACCTATGCACTACAGAGTATTTTCTGCTTTAGAAAGAGGCAAACTATAGTTTCATAATGAGTTAATATTTAGAAAATTGTAGTGTACAAACATATACACAATTCTAACACTAATTTGATGGCCTAATAATACAGCATAACATAAAAATATTTAAAAAAAATTTGAAAGTACTCTTGTGCTGGTGTTTCAAAATGAATATTATTTAACTTCATTTTCTATTATTTTATGACTTTTATCTGTACTTTAACTATTCAACGTAAAATGTAATACAATTTGAAAGTTATTGAATAATTCTAGACCGCCTTTTGTAAGTAGCATCCAACCAGTTTCTGAAATAATTCTTTGCTTAGCATGAATTTTATAAATACTTTTAAATAACGTTCAACCATTGTATGTGATGTCCATGCAGCATTGATAACATATGCAAGAAAATATACTTAATTAATTTAATTTCAATAAGGCTTTTTGCAACTTTGAGAGAGAAGAGAAACACTACATTTGAAACATTATACGTGTACGTGTTAATCAACATGACAAGTTAATGGTATACTCAAGTGTTATTGGATTTCAGTCCAAAGAAAAGGAGAAACTTTGCATTTCATTAGAAGAGAAATGACGGTGACATCTCCGGGGCGAATTTCATAACTAAATCGATGCTTTGATTTAGATTTGCATTATTTAGCTACAACAGCTGTAGAATAATTAATCAAGAGAACCAAATCTAATCAAGACTTCAGCTGAAGCGTAATTTACAATGTCAAAACCACAATTTAGTTTTGTAACATCTGCTGACTTTAACATAGAATTTGATGAGCTTTCTACCAGTTATTGTGTTTAAAAACTACACAAAGTTTCGAGAGGTATAACAATTCCTCTCGTCATCAAGTGTAACTTGTTCTAATTCATGCTAAAAGCTAAACAACGTTTCCGAGGTACAAAAACACATTTCGATATCAAGTGAAACAAACTATTTTTTATTACTGTCGAAAGCGCTTGTCAAATAAAAAATGAAACTCTTTATTGGCCTTTTGTAATTTAAATATTCTGTAAGTGAAGCTAAACCAAATCACGCTTAACCTAAAATCATAACTTAACCTATTATGTAGTTTAGCTACTAGCTTTTAGGACTAGAACACGACTTAGGCTAAGTTTTATCACTTGATAAATATTCATACTTATCGAAACTTTGTGCATTGTTTTAACACAATAACCGGTCAAAAACTCCATCAATTTCTACGTTAAAATAATAATAAATTTAAATCAATTAAACCTGTAACAATACACAAATGAAACTTATAACGTGTTTCGCCACAAACAAGCAGGAGTCAAGCTACAGCGTGTGGCTTCCAATTAAGTTCCAATTAAGCAACTCAACAGCTGCTAAGCGTAGGTAAGTGCGGAACTTAACAGCTTGAACCACTTACTCCAAGTGACTGCCACTTTATAAGTGAAACTTTGAGTTGGAATGTACATTATCCTGCTGAGTGTGTATTAACACTTACTTCCTTTGAAACAATAAATTCTCATGAACTTTTGACTTATTACATCTTTGTTTCATATTTATTATTGCCGATGGTAGAATTTCTGTAGTTGTAATGTTACTGCGGACTTGTTTCATTACTTTTAATGAACAAGACGACGTACATGAAACTAAGCACGTTATTGAGAAAAATGTTACTTACAAACTATGATGCTAAAACAAAACCACTAAATTGCTTACTAAAAGTCCATCCTACTTTAAAAAATATTGTTGGAGTCCAAAGAAGACTAAATTTAAGAGTGTAATTAGGAGTTTTGTCATGTAATTTAAGAACAGAAAAGCCATTAAATATTATTTTCAAGCCTTTACACATTTTATGTATTAGAGGTTTTCTATTTTAAGTAATACAAAATGCCCTATGTATTGCGGACTCGTGGCAGGTTGAAATCGTGTGCGACTCCGGAGCTCATTGCTCCTTTGGTGTGAGTTCGATCCCCGCAGTCACCACAAACTATTCGTTAAGTTACTCTGCGGTTACGCTAGGTAAAGGTAAAAGTTGGGTAGAAGAGAGGACTTGACTTTGTCGTTAAACAAGACAAACCTTACCATTGGTTGTGCATATACACGAATTTCGTCTTCAATTATTCAGCCTGCTGCAAGCCTGTGATTGGTCGGCATCTACTACATTCAGCCAATCACTGCCTCGTTAAGACAAACTAGACCTTTGTACATTTTTATTCACGATAAGAATTGATAACGCTTTTTAAATCTTCTAACTTTACGATTATTGATAAATTGTTTGGCAAGGACGAGACAAATTTGAGCTATTATTGGCTCTACATATTCAAACCATACCACAAGTTCTTCTAAAAAAGGTTTTATTTTATTTTATTCTTTCAACGGTCAAACGACCAATACATACATCAAGTGATACATAATACATAAATACTAATGTTAAATAATACATAAGAAATAAGATAGAGTTTAACAATTTTCAAAGATGGCTATTAAGGGATGACACAAGTAATACAATTATGAGTATATGAACAATATATAATACATAGATAGTGAATAAATTACGCTAATAGCTAATATGTTTTAAATGATAACAGGTAACAAATAGACGATTAACATTAAATAAATATACAACCAACAAGAATCAGGTTTGATTCAAACACATTATTTTACACTTTAAATATCCATTTATTTAATCAAAAGGACACCAAAAACAACTAAGTTCTTTCAAAGCTTAAGGAAACGGTTCTTCTTCACACACCACCTTCCTAAGTCCTCCTCTCACAATGTCTGCAGAACTGACAATGAATAATTGCACCCACTCTTGGTAAAACTCTATAATCACGTACACTATCTCGAACCTTTCCCCTCTTGGACTCTTCACTGACACCTCACGATGAATGATCGCCCCTCCGCAAGCTCCAGGATCTGGAAACTGGGGTTCCTGCCCAGTCGTTCCAGGTTCAACACCTTCGTCAGGATCTGATCCTGTTTGAGAAGTGGTCTGTGGGAAATGTAAGTTTGTTAGGTTTAAATAAGACCTCCGTGTTTAATATACCTGAGTAATGGGTCACACTTTTGTGTCATAATATTTTCAATTTCTGCATAATTCATTTTAATTGATCCCAAACTTAGTAATAGATCTAGAAATTAAATTTCCAAAATTGGGGTGATTGGGGTATTTAATTCAAATTGAATTATGGACACGTGTATTCAAAATAATAGTTTAAAGAAATTTCATTTTCTTGGAACACTGGGAACATTTTACTCAGATCACATAAGAACGCTTTAAAAAAATGACCCTACAGGTGAAATTAACTTAAAACGGATAGTTATCATGAAATAGAATGATTGTTCAAAATCAAGTTCTCTCCTTGAAATTTCATTATCTCACGACAACATAAATAGATGTATGATACTAAAACAAAGCTATTACACTAAACTGTAAATAGCATTATGAATAATGTAATTTGTAACGACAAATAAGTAGATTGCACTTAGATGCTACATGGTTGAGGCAGTAAAATCAACATAGTTGCAGCAGCCCAAGCACAGATAGCGCTGCACATGCTCGAGTTTGCCCGGTGTCGATGACTTAGATGTGACTAAATCGTGCCATTTTCGAGAACGAACAAACTTGCGCGATTGTCAGTGGCTCTACTCGAGACTCTAAACGATTTGTTTCGCAGCGCTATCAGTGCTTGGGCTGCCGCAACTGTGATGAATATCCTGTTTCAGCCATTCAGCACCAAATCGGTATCTACCTACCGTAAGAAAATATTCGTAATAACTCTCCCCAAAATAGGAGGAAACAACAAAAGAAAGAGAAATTACCCTATAAAGATCAACAATTACTCATACGAGTACGATCACGATCACACACCGGTCACCGTTCGCGCACTAATTGAAGCCACGGGGACGACGGCGGAACATCTTGGAACCGGAACGGTGACCGGTGTGTGATCGTGATCGAAGTGTAAATATGTATTATAGACGGTTTAGTATTTAAGAAGAAAGAAGAAGGCACTCGAAAATGGGCAACTTATGCCCGAAATGCATCGTGCAATAAATCAACACATCTAGGACCTACAGGCAATGAGGTAAATATATTACTTAAAGAGGTCCTAAACTGGGATAAATAAATTGTTTTTTATACTCACATTGGCAGCACATTCTACGTTGCGCGCCCAATCACATTTGTCGCTCTGTATCAAAGGGTTGTAAACTGTCCCGGGAGCACAAGTTTTGTGCACCAGGAACCCGTTTTCACATTCGAAGAACCTTTTACAATCGTACACATCCGGATAAAACCGGTTTGTAGTGTTCATGTTGCATTTGAAACTGGTGAAATCTACTTCTGCACACTGAAAACGTAAGTTTGTGAGATTAAAGAACGTTATGAATCAATACGATGGTGATGACTGTATCCTTTCTTAATTGGATGCCCTAAAACATCGTGTTCTCTTGTTTATCAACGGTGGAAAACGTCCTGATCAAATATTTAAAACTCAGGAATAAATATTTTGTTGAGTTTTGATATTATTGAACAATTTATGATGTATGGTAAGTTTAACATATTATACACCAATAAGATATACATAGATTGTTAAGATTGAATTTACTAATGGAAGTTCATCTAGAGTATACTTTTCTTTGAGACACCGACCACTCTTAGAGTGTATTTTAAGGTGAATATGGGATGATAGAGAGTGTGATGAGTGTTTTGATGGATGATATGTAGTCTTGTTACAAGCTAGGTCCGACTGTTACCCAGATTGGGTGGTTAGTTAATAGCCCAACTACCAATGGTATGGACCAACAGCATAACGTGACTTCCGAATCACGGGGAGTACAACTTGAGTTGGGCTTATTTAAGTTCGTTCATTAAATATAATTCAGTAATAGAATTCAACGTGAATTTAAACTACTGAAGTTTATCCTCTAAAAAAACGAGAATAACCATTTAGAAAATTAAAACTTGTATGGGACCCCAGACAGCTGTAAGCAGCAAAGTACCGTGTTTAATATATCACGGTATAACCTACTAAAGATCTTTATAAACCACGTTGATATTTTTCACGCATTGTACAATAGCTATACTCTATAAAACGTTAAAGTAATTATACATAGTGTGTATGCATATAAAAAACTATGCACATTTTGTAAAAGATTTAAGTTTAAAAGCATTTTTCTTAACATGAAATAAACACAAATGATCCAATAAAAGGTTTTATTAGTTGGTGAGGCCTTTCTAGAACCATGTTCTCATCTACAGACCACAACATCAACTAATTTTACAATTTTACAAACGCATATTTTACGCGAAACAATGTAATATTTTTAGAGTAACAAAAATTGCTTTGTAAGATTTAACAATATAATATATTTTCAAAAATGTTATACAAACTGTACATATTGACAACTAAGCATAATGCAAACCTATATTTGAACATAATTATTTAAAATGCAGGAAAATATATAAATTTATAAAATATTAATTTAACTTACCAATGCTAACGTTGGTGCTAGTAAAAATAGATAAAAGTACATTGTATTTAATTTCCTTGACTCAACTCTTCCTAACGAAACGTATGTATTTACTATAGATTTTTTTTGCCAAGAATATATACTAAAGCTACGTACAAAACGTGCATTATGCATTTGTTGTCGATCCAGGAAGTAAAGACAAAAGTACTGGAAGAAACATAAAAATAAACATAAGAAACGTTAAAACTTGTACGACATCCTGGTTTTAGTGTTGTTGATAAAGTTATCATTCTCTCGGAAGCTCTCCAAGCTGTAAAATTATTTTTAAATTACTTGAAGTACAAATATATTTCTTTTTAAATACAATCGTTGAAATTTTTGTGTTAAAATGTTTCAACCCATGTGTTATTTCCCACGTGTTTAATATTTTATAACCTTTGAAACGCTTTCAATACACTATGGGACGGTTAGCAATATTCTCTATCATACAAAAATATTACCTTAGCGGATTCTTGGCGGATTGGTATCGCACGCGACTCCGGAGCTCATCACTCTGGTGGCGCGGGTTCGATCCCCGCAGTCACCACTTACATTTGTAATGTGACTAATACGGTGACGCTAGGTAAAGGTCGAGGTTGAGTGGTAGAGAGGACTTTGTAGTCCTAACTTTACCTCATTAAACAAAACAAACTTTACCTTTTCCATTACCAAACGACGTAAATACATACAACAGAGCCACCACCATAGATAATCTACACACATTGTTAGTCTAGATCTATATCCATATAACGTTATATTTAGTGGCTGTGAGTGTGAGTTATATCATCACACACTGCAGGCAACTTTGTATGCTGATGACACACGATCAGAACACAGAGTATGTGATAAAATAGATCATCACACGTAATTATATCGTGTAGAGGGTCACGTGACAATATTGACACAGGCTTGTGTGCTTTAGCTCGCCAGTTTCACAGTTTATTTGCGGATTTGCTTTGGAAAGAGATATTCATGCCGTCAGCGCGGTCAGGGCTAGATGTGGGAAATGAGCACCCCCAGAAGACATTTTGAGAATTGTGCTCAAAACTGTTCTTATTACTAAAGAAATTTTTAAGACAAAAAGTGTGAACCGAACCTGGGTCTCTTACTTGCCGGGTGATTATGCTGACTACTACACCAACCGGCCCACTAATTAATTGCTTCAAATTTTATAAGTACCTTAAATTTGAATGTTTATCCGAAACATGTCAATGTCAAGACTTTACTTGCCAAAACATCAACTGCATAAACAATAGCAACTTGTTGATTTAAAGTCGCTATTGACAGTCATATGTTTTGGATAAACATTCAGAAATATCTGAAGGCATAAATAGGTAGGCCGAGTGGTGTAGTGGTCAGCATAATCAACCGGCAAGAGAGATACCCGGGTTCGTGTCCTGGTTCGGTCCACACATTTTGTCTTCAAATTTATTTAGTAATAAATTAGCGTGTATAAAAATTAAGAACTAAAACTGTATATACTTATATAACTGTTTATACTCCCTATAAATAGCATTTTTGTTCGATTTCCATAAAATTCTGTATAAATGTTCTTATTTTAATTTTTTTACTGACTACGCTAATGTAATTTTTTAGTGAGTTACTTAACCTAGGGTTTGTGAGCATCACAAAACGCTTTTAGGAAAGCGGTCCGAACACTTGTGCCTGCGCCGGGAATCGAACCCGCGACCTTGCGCTTTGCAAGCCGTGACTCTACCCACTGAGCCACAGACGCATATAACAATTATTTTAATTTCTCTTTGTATACCAAAATAAATTAACGAAAAGTTTCGAGGTATCAGTCGAAGGCTTTCAAAAAGCTAAAGTGGTTTAGTTGAATCACAGAAAATGTTTCTCTAAAATCAGTTTTCCAAGGAAACATTCACTAACAGTGTAAACTTAACAGCTGCTATTTGATTGACATGTAAACACTGTAATGGTTGGCTGTTTATTTTGCTGTTAGATGACTAAAGAAGTACTCACAGCTGTTCGATTCAATGAGATACTGAACATTTACTAGAAATGTGCTTAAAATCCATCGCGTTTTTCTTAATTTTCATATTTTCTGTAAGTATTGTTTTTAATATTTTCTCTGTATAAAACTAATTAGTTGTATTTTCAATAGCGTTAAATGATTGATCTTAATTAAAAATGAGTGATTTGTAAAAAAACAACGATTTGTTTCTTACTGGTTTTAAAGTTTATAAAGACTGATACATTTTATGCACTTGCTATAATCTAGTTCTTCTGGTTCACACCGCGTCAAAACATCATTATAGTTAGATTGAAATATTTCGGTCTCGTTGTGGAGTACGATCATCATTCAGTCTCTGCTGTCTGCTATCCTATTGGTCACAATGCTACTAACCGTCCAATGGGGCAGGGCTGCCTAATACGACAACAGACACCAAGTATCTCGGTTTCAGCCAATCACTGACTGAAGATTCCACAGCGACACCGAAATATTTCAAGCTAATTATAATATGGTTTTGACGCAGTGGGAACTGAAAGAACTAGATTATAGTGGTGACACTGGCCGCGAGAGGTGAGTTAACATACAGTAACGTTAACATTTCAAACGCGGGTTACTGTTGGGTATGTCTTCAACATAGGCTATCGTCGAGCCTATTTTCAAAATGTGAATTATACAGAGTGCGTCAGAACTCTCTTTTCCACTAGTTTTCGGTCCAAATAACTAGTTCATTTTTGGTATCAATTTTGACGCAATCCATCTACCCAGTCATGACTGGTCAACGATCAATCGATGGTAAAGGTGGCCAAAAAAATATTGTTAGTTTCAAAAACGCCCTGACTTTTTAATATAAGAACGTTACATATAAAAAGTACATGTAGTAAAGTTAGGACTACCGTTGTACTTCACAATACTTAATTTATTAATGGCATCATTAGTTGGAAGTTAGTTCACTTTTAATTCTAATATTTACTAAATTCCGAGAAATTTGTTGATGCTGTCAAACGCAACCGCTAGACAAAGTTTTCAAGAGCAGTTCGGTGCTTGTTAATTAATCAGATTGTTTTGGTTAACAGCTGTTTTGTCCGTTCTTCTGCTTGAATGAAAAACCATCTGGTCAATGTTTACATGTCAAGATATTTACAATTTATTTTGTTTTACATAAGTATTTTAGTCTTGGCTTTAAAGTTGTTTTAATTTAAATTGAGTAGTATTTAACCAAAGTTTACCCACCCAGTAAAGGGCTGTGTTTTTTAATCTTAAAGGTTAAGGAGACTTTACAAACATATGAAACTAAAGTTTGTCTTGTTAACCGAAGCGAAGTTTGGACTACATAGTAGTCTTTACCACTGAGCTTCGACCCTTACCTACCGTTACCCCATAGTCACGTTACCGGTTTTACTCAAGGTACTGTTCAGGTTCACAAGTTGTGTAACAAATATTTTGTATTTTACTTTTGCAATAAATAGTGCTAGTATGTATTACAGCGTAAGTTTATTTTCTCCTTGTTTTGTCTTTGATGATTGAAAAGACACTGAAATATGTAGGCCTATCTTTTGCAACTATTTGCAAGTTCTCCCTTCTTTAACAGTAAAAGGTAAATAAAGTTTGTCTTGTTCAGCGAGGTGACGTTAGGACTAAAAACCCCTCTCTACCTCAACCTTTACCTAGCGTTACTGCAGTGTAGTTTAACAAAATATTATTAGTATTGACTGCTGGGATCGACCAGCGCCACCAGAGTGACGAGCTCATGAGTCGCGCGCGATACTCACCCGCCACGAATCCGCATAAACATAGGGTGCCTAAGATTTCTATCTGGATAGGAATGTTTAGACAGTAATTAATTTGAATAATTTTTAATTAATTTTTATTTTAGATCACATCGGCCAGTGTTACTCCCAACCTCAACTGCAACAACTCCTTCTACATCAAACCAAACCCGACAGACTGCGGCAGTTTCTTCAAATGTGACAACGGAAAACCAATCCTCTTCAAGTGCCCCAGCGGACTGCACTTTAACTCAGCACTTTACGTGTGCGATTGGCCGGAAAACGCAAAGTGCCGAGTGAAAACCACCCACCAGAAGCCGGAAGTAACACCTGCCCTGCCTACCGATGACGGGACGACTATAATCTACTACGATGTTCCGACAAACTTGATAGATTCCAGTGAAGGCCCTTCGATCCCGGAACCAATTTACGTGACGGAACCGGAAAGAAGACCTACAATAGATGATTTGATAAGAAATGGTTACATTGTGAAACGGAAATCGAGGAGGGTTTTCAATAAAGGCGGAAATGTTTAAAATAAAAACCTGTTGTTGTATGTTTCACCTATTTAGAAGAAAAGGTTCAGTTTATCTTGTTTAACGAGGTAAAGTTAGGACTACAAACTCTACAACGCAACCTCGACCTTTACCTAGCGTCACCGTATGATCACATTTCAAATTGTAAGTGGTGACTGCGGGGATCCCTTGCCACCGGAATGATAAGCTCCGGAGTCGTGTGCGATACCAATACGCCACGGATCCGATTTAAGGACGGAAATAAAATATACTCATTCCATTTGTTTAAACTACCATTATTTAATATCAATACCATTATTGGAAACGTGTTGCTTTAACATTTATAGAACATGTCAGCAAAAGTTTCGAATACGTACTTTTTGAATTAGCTCTAGTATGTAATAATAACAACAGCTCGGCACTATTCATATAAAATATATTTAGACAACTCTTTTCAAATTACTATCAACCCCAATAATACATGTCCTGTGGATCCTAACTCAAAAACGTTTCATACAAATTCCCAAGACCATATTTTGCAATTTACTTTTCCCCATATCATTAAACAATAATGTTTGCGTTTTTCTCACAACTTGAGTAGCTATCTAAAGACCAATGCGGAAACGATAAAACTAAAGGAAATGATAAGAAGTTGAAATTGCTTGCTGACAATAACAAACTTATCAACAAACTTACCGTTAAAGTGTATTATTGAACATTTAACAATAAAGATAGTTTCCAAAGCCAATTATATAAAAGATGTACTACCACCACAATGCTGGGAAATCATCACTTCCATCAAAATCATGATTATTGCATTAGTGTTTCTCGTCTTGGCCCTTGATAAGGTAAGATACGTTTATTGTAAGTTTCTTATGTATAAAAATTTCTACGAAATTTGTTCCGTTAAACAGTGTCTACACACACAGAGCTTTCCAATTTATATAAATTTGTTAAAATTAAAATTTACTATAGTTAAAACTTTTAGAAATAGGTTATATAAATAAGAAATTGGTAGAAAATTGTTGAAAACTCATCTGGCGCTATTGAAACTCAATGGACTTTTCAATGGTTGTACAAAAACCAGCATAAAATTCTATCGACCTGCAAATTTTAACAAACGTGTTTTGATTTAAGCAGAACATAACAGACTTACCACAAACCCTTTAACGCTATTTCTAATGTTAAATAAGCGTGAAGACTTGAAAAATATTTCAATTACTACTTAGAACCTTAAGTTGTTTTCGGAATTTTAAAACTCCCCTTTTCGGACAACCTTTGTTCGTTTGAAGCTTTAACGCCCTTTTTAACAGTCTAAACTTACAACTGAAATGACGGTAATAACAGACAGAATTTAACAGAAGTTTTATTGGGTCTCGTAAGTTGAGAACACAATCTTCTACACAATATGCATTATTCAAAATTAAAGAAAACTAATTGTTAATGCCAAATAAAACCAATATTATAGAGTGTATTCAGGACTAGGCCTTTCAAAAACAATTCCGTTATCTTCAGGCCCATTCTTTTCAAGATTGCTAGTTACTCATTTTTCTGTCTGATATGGTCCCTTTGAAAGGAACAAGGTTTCTCACCAACTAACTTTGCTTACACACTCTGACCACACTTAAAGGGTACTTTAAGGTTAATTGGGATGATTGTTTTGATAAATGATGATGTGTAGTCTTCTTACAAACTAGGCCCGACTGTTCCCCAGATTTAGTCATTAATTAATAGCCCCACGACAAATGGAATGGACCAACGTCTTAACGTGACTTCCAAACCAGGGGGAACACCTCACGGTTCACTTGTCAAGTAAAAATTCAACATGAACAAGAGATTTTTAAATAAAATTTGTTTTCAAACTTTCTGGTCTTATTATTCCAGCTGTCTTCAGCTCAAGACCCGATTGACTGCACAACTCCTGGGTTCTACATCCGTCGCAACCCAGTCAGCTGTTTGAGCTTCTACAAGTGTGACCATGACAAGCCAGTGCTCTTCCTGTGTCCTGCAGGCACTCACTTCAACGACGCCCTTCACATTTGCGATTGGCCTGAAAACGCCAACTGTGTGATAGAAGACGACCCTGAGAGAGATCCTTCTTCAATCTATCCTGATGACGGATCTCAGGATGGTCCTTGGACAGACCCCGAAGGATATCCTTGGTATTTTCCTGAAGAAGGAAGTCCTGATATTGTTTTCCCGGATGGATCTTGGCAGGATCCTGATGCATTGCTTCCAATGAACCCTTGGGTCGATTCCAATGAAGATTATCCAGACACCATCTTTCCACCACCATATGCTGTGTGCCCATTCGAAAGGAATCCTAACATTTACTATCCAGAAGAGCCACAGAATCCATAGAATAATCCTGATGTAGTCGGTAATAATATTTTGCAACGTAACCCAATCAGTATTGCACTAAACCCAAAAATCCAAACGTGATTTTGAACATCTTTCTTCAAATCCTAATCTTAACAGACCATCTCAAGACTCGGAAGGTTCCAGAAGCGATTGGAAAATAGAAATCCAGAAATTTAAGAAGCAATTTCGACGTTTTTGGATCCAACCAAGGAATCAAATTTGTTTCCCGGCTAATAAAATAAAGGATAATAACGACGCACAAAGTTCATAAATGTTTTGTTAAACATTCATTCATTGCAACGGATTACACCATTTTTACATTGAGGAAGAACATAAATTAAATCATAGTGTACGAAGTTTCAAAATAAAGATTTATATTTATAAAATACGATTTTAGTGTGGTCATATTTATTAACACTTGGGTTTCATCTAAAGACTTGTTAGATTGTTTACTTATAGCTTTACTATTTATGGAAGGTTTTAAGTTTAAAGCTTAGAAATAATTATTATTTTAAAGTTTTAAATAATGGTGATTTGTATTTAAAGTAATATTCTCATGAAATCTACTCGGGCTACTTCTTAGTAATATTTACCATGTCTTGATCAAATTATTTTCTTACTGTAGCCTATTATATTTAAGAAACCTTTTAAAAATTACCTTTTAATAGTTTTATACTAAAAACCTTGCATAGGGCCCCAAACAAATAAAAACACAATTTAAAAACGAGAGTTTTGATTGTACTACCCATCTAGAAAATCTCGGACCTATCCCATTACAATATATCAGCTCGTAACACGCTTTGTAATAGAATACAAAACTGAGGTCGAAGGCCGAAGTGAGGCTGGGAATTGGAGTAAAAAAATCACAAAGGAAAATCAATTCACTCATGCCAGCGGCGCTTTAGTGCTAAGCTTTGTGTCGGCCTGGTTTAGTACATCACTATATCACTATTTGAGATGCCGACCACACTCATGAGGGTATTTTAAGGCAAATATGTGGTGAAGGATGAGTGTGATGAGTGGTAGTAATGAGTTATGAGGTGTAGTCTTGTTACAAACTAAGGCTGACTCTTCCTTAGAATGGGTCTTTAATTAATATCCCGATGACCAATGGAAATACAAGGACCAACGGCTTAACGTGACTTCCGAACCACGCAGGTGATGGTCTGATATGTCTAAAGGATGGTGGGAGTTGATGCGGGTATCATCAGATGATCACTGAGACTATCTGTCTCATCTGACTATAGGCCGCTTTAGACCTATATCATCCTCAAAACCATCATTGAAAAGTGTCACCTATAGTATACAACAGTGTTTTCTCTGTCCCCCAGATAAGACAGGCAGAGCAATAAATGTCTCATTTGGTCCGACTCTGAAGAAGACGGAGAGTTTCATAACAAACTCTAGCTTTGTCACACTGTATATTAAACTCTTGTTAAACCTTGCAGAAACAAGACATGGATATACAACGTGGTATCTCATTGGTGTCTGGTTTGTTACGTAACTGCAGTCCTTTGTATTTGTTAGCGAATTTTATTTGGAAAAATTAGGTATTCATTACACCAGAATGGGAAACCATGGCCGAACCAAGAAGTTTTGTTTTCAATATACGATTGTGTATAAAAAAAAGCTTCAAACGCGTATTTTAAATCTAAAACAAACAACATACAGCTAAAGTAAACGCATACAACATTTTAAATCCAACCTAAATAATAAAACAAAGAGCAAAACTTAAACAGCCTTCAGTTAGAGAAACGCTGAAACTCAAAACACGTTCAACGTCGGTGAGATCTTAACGCTGATTGGCTAGAAGTAGCAGACGCCGACCAATCACAAAGGACTTTTAAGCTCGTGGACTACACCCATCGGACAGACTACCCCTACTGCACGCCCTTCAGCTTTAAGTCGTACCAAGAAGCTTCACATAAGGACCTAGTTATTAAAGTTAACATACCATTGATTTAGTCAAAAGCCGAAAAGAGCACAGATCACTCAAAATCAACGTCAACACACAGAAAACAGCTGTTGTGTGTTTTGTTTACTTTGTCAGCTGTGTTTGGTTGATCAGCTGACAGTATGTTAATCATGTCGAAGCTAATCATCTGGGCAGGTCTTCTTACTTCGCAGGTAATTTGAAATCATTTATTATAGTTAAAGTAGATACTACCTTGTAAAGTTGTTTTGAAGCAGAACAAAGGACTAACGTTAGTTGGATTAAAGAAAAATATCTTTTTTTATTCTTTCTACGGTCAAACGACCAATTTTTTTTGGTTTTTAACACTTTTTATTTACAATCTGTTACACTGTAGTAACAATAAGTAAATCTAATAACTAAATGACATGAATTAGAGGTAACCCATTGGTTACTCTAACATAAAATATACAGAACCGTGAGTTAATTAATCTGGCAAGTCAATTAGTGAGTTAACAGAAAGTTGATTTACAGTACATGTTAAAAACGAAATGGCAAGTCCAGGATTGAAGATCTTTTAAGCCTGTGGATGTGGTTGTGATTATCCAAAAGGTTGATGGCTAAATATAAACGACCAATACATACACCATAGTGATACGTCAAGTAGTGTTAAATACTTGGTTTTTTCTTTCTTTTTGACGAAGTCTATCCAGCTATGCTGGTCATCGATGGATAGATGGTATAAAGGTAAAATAATAAATAAGAAAAACAATACAATTGAGTTTGACAATGCTCAAAGATGGCTATTCTAGGGATGAAACAATTAATACTTATGAGTAGGTAACTGAACCTAAATAATGCATCTAAATAATATATATTCTATTCAAGCTCTTTCCGTTTATAGTGCCCAATTTTGGAATCACCATCAATACCGTCAACATGTGTACAATTCACAAACGTACCATTTGAATCCCTCAACCGAACGATGTGGTTGAACAAAGGAAGTATTTACCTTTACATATGTTTTGTAAACTGTTCACGAAATCATCAGCTGTTATTGACATGTTATTTTTCAAACGTTATTTCGTGTTCCAATACTCGCTTTGAATCAAACGTTACTTCAAACAACGTGTGAAGGATTTTTGATGTAGAAACGTAACATTTTCAAAGTGAAAGCTTTGGTTGGATAATTTATTTACTGGTGCGTGGTTAGGAAAATATGATTGTACGATTTTAATAAAGCAAATGTGCGAATGAAAAACTATTTCAACAAATAACAGATAATAGAAAATTTCCACATACGACCATTAAAAAAAAACTGCTACTAGTTAAATTATTATCTGTAGCCTACGCAAGTACATATAATAAATGCAAAATACACCGCAAGTTTTTCTATCCAACAAAATAAGTTGAATACATTTAATATAATTTTATTTTGTGTTACATAGTAGTAGTTCAGAGAATTTGAAAGACGTACAAATTAAATTCTTGTCTTTCATCAAATCATTCTCACCATTGATAGTTTAATTAAAAAACTGTTGGTTTGATTTCGCAACCCAATCGCATACTCGCAAGGCTCAATCAACTTTAGCAGAGCCACACACGACATTCCTGGGATATTGCATTCAAATACTGAAACAGTAAATAACCTCCAAAAATATTTGAAATGAATCCATTTTTTGCGCTTTAGAACTATAAAAATATGTGTCCTTACTGTATCGACGATAAAATGTGCATTTGAGAGATAAATACAATAGCTTGCTACACTTTTACCGGAGAAATATCTTCTTCTATAAAGGAAATGCAAATTTCCAAACCTACGACTTCAAGTAGTCCTTAGACATGTTTACGTTAAGATTGTGACTTATAGCTTAAAGATGACTAAATTTAGCAACTATTTGATACAACTAAGGATTATGTTATAGTAGGTAGGTTGCGCATAGATTCCACATGACTGAGGGAAATCAACATAGTTCGGCTGCCCAAGCACAGATAGCGCTGCATTATTTTGAGACTC
This sequence comes from Matsumurasca onukii, assembly GCA_018831715.1. NCBI lineage: Eukaryota > Metazoa > Arthropoda > Insecta > Hemiptera > Cicadellidae > Matsumurasca > Matsumurasca onukii. Next base: position 22,710,326 of record CM032067.1, on the reverse strand, counting down.
AAGTAGATTGACTGACGAACGCTCAAATTTTTTCGTTCTTAAAACCGCACGATTTACTCACTTTTAAGTCATCAACATCGGAAAAACTCGAGCGTCGGAAGCCGAGGGGGAGAAAGACGGCAAGAGATGGCAGCACTATCTGTGCTCGGGCTGCCGAACTATGTTGATTTTCCTGCCTCAGCCATGGGGCATCTATGCCCAATCTACCTACCATGCCATTATCTTTGACACAACTATTTCACAGCTAGTGCAGAGTTTTCTCTGCCCTCAAGCCGCCTACTACTTGGACTACTTCGACTGCCAGAAGTACTACATTTGTGACCGAGGAGAGATTGTAAGCAAGAAGTGTGGACCTGGGACTGTGTTCAACCCTAGATACAACGTGTGTGACTCTCCTCAGAATGTCGACTGTCCTGTGAGTATTTCAATTCAGGTAAATACAGAAAACATGTTGTAAAATAAGGAAAGCGTTAAGGTAAAACCAAAAGTAACTGATATGATTTTGGTACGTCAACTTACATTTACGTTTGTTAAAATACAAATTAATAACCTAGTATAACTAAAACACGATTAACTTGAATTAGGTTAAGTTAAACTCGGTTACGTTAAACTAGGTTAAGTTAATCTAGGGCTGGTTTCCCAAGTTAAACTAGGTTTGTTTAAACTCGGTTAAGTTAAACTTATGTTCGGTTACTTATTATTCGGTTAAAATAAACAAGAATGTTTGTTTTGTTTGATTCTTGGCCAATGCAAAGAAAACTAATGAAGTGATTTAAGGTTATGTTTTATTGTTTTGTGCTTGCATTATGTTCTTGTGAGTTTAAACAGTTTATTATTTTGTTAAATTGTCCTGTGTAGGTGGAAAACTAGGAAAGAAAAAACTTTAAAGACAGTGAAATAACGCTTTTGTTAGATTGTTACTGTTGTTAAGTTTTCGTTCGTTATAGAACAAACTATTAAACTTAAAATTAAGTGAAATTTTCCAACGTTCTAAATTTCTCGAAAATTATCTTCTCCCATTTGTGAAAGTGGTTCATTCTTTCCCTAATTTTCGTACTCGGGCTCTTCCACAGTTCTAATTAAAAGATAAGATACTACACATCCAAATACACACACCATAACTCATGGTCAGTTTTAAAAACAAGTACAGACTGTTTACTAAACAATAATAATACATTTTTGAGGTTAAACTTTTCAAGTTTAATTTATGCTATGCAGCTAAACCACCATCTGTGGTGGTTTAGTTTATTCTAATTATACCAGGTTTAAATTTGGGAAACCGAAATCTTAACTAAACTCAGTTTAATTTGTTTACTAGTTTAACTTTAAACTGCGTTAAACTAAGTTAAACTCGATTAACTTAAACTCGGTTAAATTGTTCCAGGCTACAACCGATGACCCGGGATACTGCTACGTGGATGGAGACTTCTTCGCCTCAGCGTTGGATTGTCACGTGTGCTTTCAGTGTGACAGGAGTGTGCCGGTCGAACTGCATTGTGGGTCTGGGACAGTCTTCAACCCTCACACTTGGAACTGTGACTGGCCAGAAAATGTGTACGGCTGTCATCATCGTAACAATAGTGATTTTAATTTATGAAAGAAACATTTTGTTTGTACAGAACAGTTCACAAATCATAAAATTCTGAGTGTGGTTGAATTTACTATAAACATATTGACAATTGATTTTCGCTCGTTGAGATAATACTGAATCTATGATTAAATACATTTTAGTAGATATGAGTAAAATGAGCTAAACCAAGATGGCGGGGAAAAACTATTTCCCCATTATCTTGGTGTAGATTTTTTAAGTGTTGTTTTAGCCCAGTTTGTGCTTGGATGCTAAAAGCTGCCTTCCGATTTGTTCAACGACGTTTCGTTACAAATACTGGTAGAAAAAATTTAATTATTTAGGCCATTCACCGAAAAAAGGTGAAATTTGTATTACATAATCAGACGTCGATCAACTGGTACGCCCATTAATAGACTAAATGTTATTTTGAAAGACTTAATCTAAATCAAACGGTACAGAAAAAAGCTTCAATATATTGGGACGAATGAGTTTAAAATTATTTTTCCTTCGCTTCGAGTGTAAAAGATGCATTTCCCGCCGAAGTTCTATTCTTAGGATCTAATTGAGGAAAGCTCTTGCCGCAGACTTTCAGTCCTAAAATAGTTTGAAAATTGAAAACACTTTCCTTGAAGACGTAATCAGAGCTTAAAATGTACTGCCGACTGCTTGTTATACAAGTTCATGATTCTACCCACTTCATTTAGCATCGTATAACCACGTACAAAAGCCCCTTACACAACAGTATATTTAATATTTTTAACTTCTTAAGATCATGGAAAAGAATTTGAAACATCCGAATCAAATGTTTTTATATTGGCCTAATGTTCAAACTCTTTTTCGTCAAGTGCCAATATCTCCAGAAGAGGTTTATTCTTGAAATCAGACAAGTAATCATACTGATAATTAAATAAGAAACCCTTACCCCAACACGAACGTAACTACCCTAATAAGTTAACAAGGTAAAATTCAACGTTGGTTGATGTCTCTTCCAGACTACTAAAACGTAAAACGTAAAAATTTTCAAACGAAATTGGTTCTTTTCGTAGCTTTAAGCAATATTTTGCAAAACCACTGTGGAAACAACACAACACACACATGTCAGTTATTGAAAAATCCGAGACTTTCAATTCAATCACACTAAAAGCGCTGAAGGCAGAAGCCAAAGTTTTTGTTTTATTAAATTTCATAACGTTTTAATTCCAAAGAAACAACTACATGGATCACAAAATAGTAATATAACGGTTGACTTTTGTATGGAGATATTGGCAATTGGTAGATAGAAATTTAAGAACAGTAGGCCAATACAATAAATGTAATCTTGCACAAGCGCTTTACACATTTTTAAATTACTGTTGTACATATTTTTAGAACAAAGGCTAAGAAAGGCGCTTGTGCAAAATAAAATTTATTATATTTGCTTATTGTTCTTTAAATTTTATCAAACGTAACGATTGTTGGTATTATCAAAGATAATGTTAGGGTAGGTAGATAGAGCATAGATGCCGCGGTAACTGTTTTGAGGGTTTGTGTTAAATTGAAGACATTTCTTTATGAAGTCCATAACTATGGTAAAAGCAATTGACGACAATCACTCGTGATTGTTTCGCCACACGAATTCGTTATTTATGGACAAGATTTTACAATTTTATATTTCAGTTGAGCATTTTATTTGTATTTAATTTATGTTGTCATACTGTGACGAAGACAAGGATAAAGATATGTTCGAAGGTTTATAGCTATATGCTTAAAAATATGTCATTGACTGGGACTCGTGGCGTGGTCCTGTAGTCCAGCTTCATGGAGGTCAGGTTTTGAGGATGATATAGGTCTATAGTGGCTCAGATAGTCTCAGTGATCATCTGATGATACCCGCATCAACTCCCACCATCGTTTAGACATATCAGACCATCACCTGCGTGGTTCGGAAGTCACGTTAAGCCGTTGGTCCTTGTATTTCCATTGGTCATTGGGCTGTTAATTAATGATCCATTCTAAGGAAGAGTCGGCCTTAGTTTGTAACAAGACTACACCTCATAACTCATTACTACCACTCATCATACTCATCCTTCACCACATATTTGCCTTAAAATAGGCTACCCTCATAAGAGTGGTCGCCATATCAAATAGTGATAGTGATGGTAATATCTAAAAGTTGAAAATACCTTTGGATTTTCTATAGTGACAGTCGAAGTCAAGAATGATTTCAATTTTAGGAAACCACCAAATCTTAGTCTTGCTCTGTACAAAATCAAGATCATTTCAGGACTACTGTTAACACCAAACCATATGTCTACAAACGAATTTGTTTTCCTACAAAGGCTTAAAAAATACCTTAAAACAATAAAACTCAAAACACGTTCAACGCCGGTAAGATCAAAGCGCTGATTGGCTGAGAGCAGCAGACGCCGACCAATCACAACCACGCAGCAGGCTGACCAAGAAAACACGAAAATACCTGTTTATGCACAACCAATGGGGAACAAGTTTGTCTTGTTTAACGAGGAGAAGTGAGAACATAGTCACCACTACTAATCATCCTCGACCTTTACCTAGTGTTACCGCACAGTCACTTTACAAATTTTTACTAGTGACTACGGAGATCGAATTCAAGCCAGTGGAGTGAGCTACGGAGTCGCGCACGATTACAACCCCCCTGGGTCCACTAAATCAATGAATGTTTTTAATTTGGCACATTTTGAATCTTTCAGACAGAATTAAATCAAAGATTTCAAAAAATAAAAATTAAAAGTTAAAACTTAAAGTTACTAGTTTCTTTAACGATGAAAAATATTATTAACAACTGAAATTCCGTCATCACCAATAAACTCCAATAAAGTATGAAAGGAAATTATTTGAATTATACAAATACCCTACACGAGCAAGCAAAATTACACGGAAGAGAAAAAGACAGACGCTGTATTATTTAACCCTCTTCCTTCTTGTTAAGGCAAGATTCCCTTTGGTGTTTGAATTTAAGGCTTATATTGTGTTGACCTTCCTTGATTAAAGGAGCCCATCTTTGTAATTAACTTTGACTCTAAAACTTGTATAACAATGAAGCCTAATGGGGAAAACAAAACCGTTACACATGTGTAATGTTTTACCACACCTAATTTTTTTTTCTGATACGCTAATTTAACAATATGTCATTTAGAATTAAGAAATGTACGAACACTATTATGTTAAAGTTGTTTCACCCTCGAATTGACAAAGTCAAAATTGTTTATTGTTGTTAAAAAATAAATTGCAATAACAAACCGTCAGCTGATTTACTACATTTTACAATCTGTGGTCAAACTTTGACAGTCAGCTGCTGTAATTAAATTCTAAATCTAGTTTAGTGAACTGACTTCACAGACAGAATTACAATGTGACTGTTTACCTTGAATACAACATTAACTCCTGGAGAACTAATTAACTTTGGCGAGACGAGTAAATTTGGTGGGTAAAATAGTACGTATTTACCTCAAAGCTATAAATTGTATTGTTGCTCGACAGGCTTATGAGCTTTTGAGGGACTAATTTTTAAGAGAATAATTTTTCTATTGGATAATCTGTTAACCTTTCTAAGCTAAATGGAAAATAACTCTGGGCTAATAATAAAGTGAGTATCCTACAAAATCAGTATTTAAGAGGTTTTGACCTTCTATTAATACCTTTTTCCCCAAACGTGGTTATCTATAGTTGTTCTTCCAAAATGAATGAACGTCATTTATTTATGACTAAGTTTTATATAATTGGTCTCGAATATGTCATACGATATGTACTTCAACATAAACAGTAGTTATTATATTCTTTGGTTATCCATCGACCAATTTTAGATTAAGATTGTTCTTTTATGGAGACAACAGTTTTAGAAGAGTAACCATAAAACTCTACAAGGAATTTAGGCTCAAGGAAATTAAATTTTTCTAAGCTCGCACTCTTAAAAATATTGGCTTTAGATAGTTTTCCAGAAACTGTTTTGCTCTGAGTTAACAAACACATACTGCACGTAAGGTAAACTATGACTATGCGTTGACTCAAGGAAGAAGCAAACGTGCCTAATCTGCTAAACATGAAAATATTTGCAAAGATTATATTATGGTAAGTAAATAGCGCGGTAGAAGCCACATGGCTGAGGCAGCCCAAGCACAAATAGCGCTGCGAGGGAATTCTTTACAGAGTCTCAAGTAGAGCCACTGACGCGCAAGTTTGTTCGGTGCAAAAAATCGCACGATTTGGTCACATTTAAGTCATCGAAATCGGACAAACTCGAGCACGTGGAGCCGAGGGGGGAGAAAGACGGCGAGGGAAGGCAGCGCTATCTGTGCTTGGGCTGCTGCAACTATGTTAATTTTCCTGCCTCAGCCATTTGGCATCCATGCGCTACTACATACCATGACCTTATCTTTGTCAATATCTTCAAGCTTTTTAAAAGTCACTGTGAAATTTATTTTTATAAAATATACACGATTTAAAACGCTTTTAATTGATGGAGTAGTATGGAGGGACATAGAGTAAAAACACTACAAATACTTGCTTAAATACATATTAAACCCCCCAATGAGTACAAAACCACAAAAACCAAGCCAACTTTTGCTCCAACTCTGGTGGAAAAAGTACAATATTTCGTCGTGGTTAAAAGGTAAGTAACAAATTGGCCCCATTATGACTCACCTGCGGTAGAATACAGTTATGACAAACTCTGCGTCATTTCCTTTATCTTAATTTGCTCACATTTTATTCTTTGCCCTCACGGGAAAAGAAATGACGTGGGAAAAATGAGACAAACAACGCTCTTTTTGCGCAGTTTTGTTCAATAAAACTTTATGATGGAATGAATTGTGCGAGTGCGTTTATTCTTCTGGTCAACCATACGAATTCTGCGTAAAAAGATCGTGCGGAAAAAAATGTTAAGTTTGTCTTGTTTAACGGAAGAAGTTAGGACTACAAAGTGCTCTTTACCAGTGGTGACTGCGGGGATCGAACCCGCGCCAGCGGAGCGATGAGCTTCGGAGTCGCGTGCGATACCAATCCGCCAGGGATCTGCTTAAATAACTTGCGGTAGCTTAAATAGCTTAGAAAATTATCTTAGGGAAGATCCACTTGTAAGATTCGGTTGCATTAAATTAAAATGCAGTTAGCTGAAGATTACTTGTTTTCAATTTTACTCTATGATAAGTTGAAGTAAGTATTGTACTTAACCATAGGCTAAAAGGGTTTAACCAAAGATAATGTATGGTAAGTAGACTGGGTAGAGATGCCACATCTCTGAGGCAGGAAAATCAACATAGTTGCGGCCCAAGCACAGATAGCGCTGCCACCTCTTGCCGTCTTTCTCCCCTCTATATGCAAGAGTTTGTCCGATGACTTAAATATGACCAAATCGTGCGATTTTCGAGAAAGAACGAATTTGCGCGTGCGTCAGTGGCTCTACTTGAAACTCTTAAAATTATGCCCAAGCATCGCTACCTATGCTTGGTCTGCCTATGTTGATTTTCCTGCCTCAGAGATGTGGCAACTACGCGCAATCTACCTACAAAAACATAGTCTTTGGTTTAACGCAACCTTAGTTCAAAGAACGGATTTTGATTTAATTTAATCCACTTGATAACGCCTTAACAGTGCCTACAAAACTTGAAAGTTTACGTTTGATAGAAATCGCAAACCGAGCTTCTGCAAATATTTGCGCTGGATTTGCAAAATCAAACCTCGCTTCACCTGTTGTATGCAAAGTGAATTCAAAGTGCAACATTGTTGTTTCCATAACTTCATTTGCTCTAATTAATGATAAAATCGAATAATTTTCGTGTAGGTGAATTTATAAACTTACTCAATGTTATCATTATTTCCTTACACAGTCTGTAAAGTAAAGTGTAGTTAGGACACACCACTTAGTCCTTTATACCACTCAGCCTCGACCTGTACCTAGCGTTACCGCATTGTCTTTTTACAAAAGTAAATGGTGACGGCTGGGATCGAATTTCGCCTCCGGAGTCACGCACGATTCCAACCCGCCACGAGCCACTACGGACCTATATTCTTTATGTTTGTTTAAAATTGTTGAACCTCAAATATATATTTGTCCACATATTGTTCTGAAATAAACCTACATAAAATACAGTTACTTTTAAAAATCTAAAGAAAGATTTTTAATTGTTGAGTTGAATTTTGTTGAGTGTATTATTGTTTATTTGTACACTACACAGTTTTGTAAACGAGATATTTATAAACCTTTCACTGATTTTCATTTGTCTCCATGTTCAGAACTGATAAGTCTTCATGTTCTTTACATTCTTTTCCATTCCCAAAACACCTTTCCAAGCAAGTAAATAGTTCTAGAAACAAGTAAACCCGAAATTAGCCAATGTTTTGCAAGTCAAGCACGTAGGTCATGCCTTATCACTGAACGCCTGACACGGGGCTCTCTTATCAGTGCATTTAAGCAGCATATACCTCAGCAGGAGTCTCAGGTTATTTTCACTTCGACACTTCTTTTCTCTGTTTAGGGTCTCATTTTGTATCGTCCCGACATGAAGACTGTTTTGGTCTTCGCGCTGGCTCTCCTGATTGGTGTAAGTAGTTAAATTTGTACGAGTATTAGCTTTGAAAATGGTTAGGGTTTTATTTATCCTTAATTTCAAATTTAAGTGTTTTATATATCATTTTGGTAATCTGGGATTAAAAATAAGTATTCTTTGTTATCAAAGCGATTAACTGTGTCTTAGGATAACGTAACCTCGAATAGTTGACCAATACAATACAAAGTAATTACATTTAAAAGAAAAGATAACGTGAACACAATTTGTTATTCCCTTCCGACTCACAAATTTCGTATTGGGTAGTTTGTCTCCTCAGAAAAAAACAACTCGATCAAATCCTATACACAAATGTGTATTACTTTTTGTTAATCTATGCATATTAGCCAAAAAGTAAAACGAAAACTAAAACTTAGTTTTGCATATTCTGACAAACGTCAAAACATTTTATTAAAGAATTTGAGATGGTAAGGAATGTTTTACATAAATGTATTGAAATGAAATTGTATCGTATAAAACTGTAACAAAAACACTCTTGGCAAAAAATTGTATTTTAAAAATTCTGAAAACTACAAATTATTTTTCCCAATGTTGTTTTTGTTTATACCATTTTACTTCAATAACCATTTTATGTTTGGTTACCTGTAAACAATACCAAGAAATTGTAATAAATAGTAAATAATATTAAATAATTTAACGCTATCGATACGTTTCATTAAAGTTAAAAAATACTTTACAACCAATAATCAGTTAATTTCGTATTTATATTTGTAACAAGCCTAAAGATAAAGCCTGCCATCACAGGGGCTTACGCAAATAAAATTTACAATATAGTCCCTATATTAAATCTTTATTTTTTATTTTATATTAGTCGACTAATTTTGAAAACTAAACACATATTTAATATGATGATTGTTACTGCACGGTTAAATAAAACATTTTATAATTTTAAACTATCTCTTCTTTGGTAAAAGTATTAAGTACAAGTTGTACAAAACGAATAACAACTATTCTAAGGTAGCTTTGTTAAACAAAAGAAAGGGGGAAAGAAACCATAAAGAGAGTAAAGTTTTGTTTAATTTTCGATTATTTTTGTGGTTTAAACGGGTTAAAATTGCTTATACTCAATAAAAGTTTCTCAATTTTTCTTTAAAAGTTTTTTAAAATTACGTTTGCACATTTACAGGTTGTTCGCGCTGAGTTCTCCGCTCCCTGTGAGGTTGGTTCCACCTTTCACCACGAAGGCAGTTGTTCCGTGTTCTACCATTGCTACAGGGAAGACAGACCTACCTTAATCTACTGTCCTGGAAGTGAAGAATACAATCATCAAGAAAGAAGATGCAGTCCTCCTGAAGAAGCCAAATGTATTCTTCCAGACAAGAGTGCTTGGACTCGGGAAGAGAAAATAGAGAGTCGCGAGGGAAGTGAAGAAGATGATGTCAAGAGTGGTGAGAAGATTGAATGGTCCAGAGAAGAAGACAAAGAGGAATCTAAGAGTGGGGAGGATTCAGGCGAGGATCATGGTTGGTTCAGTTTCTTCCACGTGACGGCAAAAGAAGCAATGCGAGAAGATGAAGCTGAAGAGAATTCAAATGCTAGCGATGAAGGAAAAGAAGAAACCAGCGCGGTTGCCTCCGAAGAGAGTCCAGAAGAACATTCCTTTTGGAAACGACAGGTGCCTAAACGTTTCAGACGTTCGGATGATGAATCAATCCATGAACAACCACCCTTGGTGATTCCCTCAGGATCAGTTGTTGAACTTGATTTAATTCCAGGAATGCCACAGGGTGATAGTGATAATGAAAGCGACGAAAATGCTCGCAAGAGGAGAGACACAAAGAAAGATGAGTCAGTTGAAAAAGAAGAAGAAGAAAAGGAAAAAGACGAAGAAAGTAAACCTGAAGACAAGTTAGATGATGAGGTCGATGAGACAGTAGTTGAAAGCAAAGAGGCCGAAGAAAATCAAGCATCGAAAGAAAAAGACGATGTGAATGAAGATAGTGTTGAGACTGAAGATTACCCAACGAAATCAGGGGAGGAAATAGAAGAAACTTCTGGAGGATGTGGATCTATGGTTATTTCAGATCCATTAGAATTTCATCTTTTAAATTTGAGAAACATAGAAGACACTTATTACAACAAATACAAGCATTTGGAAGAACAATTCCCTTTCGTCCTTGATACGTTAGTAAGTGCAGCCAGTGCTGCTAAAGCACAAAAAGAAAGAGACGAACCAGTAGAACTTAGCGAAGAAAAAGGTGAAGAAAAGGTCGATGAGGGAGTTGTTGAAGAGGAGGTCAAGGAATCTCCACAACAGTCAGTGGAAGAGGAACAGGTTGAAAAGAAGGAAGAGGAACAGGTTGAAAAGAAGGAAGAGGAACAGGTTGAACAGAAGGAAGAGGAACAGGTTGAAAAGAAGGAAGAGGAGGAAAAAGATCAAGAAAAAACAAATGAAGAAACTGATAATAATTCTGGTGAAGAGGTTAGTAATAACAAAGAAGAAAATTAAGAACAAATAGGGTAAAACACAATAAAATAAGAAAAAACTACATTTTAAAGAAGGAATAATGAATCTCTATGCTTACGATTTTTTCAAAGGGAATGTCGTTTTATATTACTCAAATGATATTGTAAATTAATAATAATAAAACTACAGTGAACTCTTTAACTTAACTATTATTTCCCTCATTCTTAAATCAGGAGTCTTAGAAGGATACTCAAAAACAGGATTGTGTGTTTAAGCATTCTTAGAAACAAGTGCTTAAATCCAAAGTGTTATATTCCCGTAACTGTATAAAACGTTTAAATGTAAAGACTTTTATTCTTCAACGGTGTTAACATTATTTGGTAGTTTACTTGTATCTTAGCCCACTAAGTGCAGCGCTTAGCTTTTTTCATTTATTATTACTTTTGCAAAATTTATTTTATTTCCTGAGTAAATAGAAGAGAAAACATAATTTCAACGTAAGAAGGAAACGCTCTGTTGACGCAAATGTTTGTAAACAACAATCTCTCGCAGGAAATGTTTCCGGTAATAAAAGATCTCCCCACTTTGTTCTCTTTGCTCTCGTGTTACAGTGAGAACTAACGCAATTTCACCTTTCTTTTCTTGTCAGGTAATTATACAGAGTGGTTCTAAACATGGTACCAAGATACAGAGGTAGGTGTTTTATGTTAAAACAGTAAAAATGTTATAAACATGGGTATGAAATAAATTGGTTTATCCGCCAACTGTACTTTTGATTTGTTTACGAATTATTCATCACCTCCCTCAAACTAAGCATAATTATTTATCTAAGTATAAGAACCCGATTGGGTGAATCTGCCGCTATAATCCAATACTTCGTACTTCATTGAACGATCCCCAAGGTGTCTCTGCGCTCTAATTATGCACACATTTAATAACAGTTTTATAACTGGCTGCCAGGCTGTGTGGAGTTTCTAGCTATAATTTCGGTGGGAATTATTTCCTTTTTCGATTTCTATTGACTCTCTTATATTCCTTGGATAATAATATGGTATTTTTGCGAGATTTTTAGTTCTGTTGAACATGATCACTAAGATGTGTTCAGCTACCGCCGACTTGGGATTTTGATTTTTTCGTATTTCTCATGTGTTCTTCTAACTCTGGTAGAACTACGGTTGGTACACCTGACACGAAAAGGAAGCAGTTGGCAGCACTGCGACAGCAAGGATATAAAGAAGAGCTACAGCATCTGAACCAGTCTCAGCAAGTGCACTGAGGATGCTCAATGCATAATGAGCGAAACGTTTATATAGTGTAAATAGTTGATTGAAGCAGTCTGAACCGGAAGTCTTGGATGATAATACACCGGAAATATCACGTGAGAATGCAAAAGAAACTTATCACCTTTTTATTCTCTCAACATGTCAATCAGTTCATTCTTACGAGAGATTTAACTTTGAAAAAATATGTGAATAAAAAAAGGAAAATATTGTTGTTTAGAAGATTAAGCTACAAATTAATAATGTGACGGGAAGAAAGAGGTTAAGGCTGATGCAATAACTGTCCGCCGGGATTTAGGGAGATGAAAGATGTTTTATAAACCAACTGGTTTAGATCTTTACACAACCTTTCTACAATTTATCAATCCCAACGAGGTATTTCCTGCTAAAAACATTGTCACTTATTAGGATATACATGTTTTTAGTATTGCTTCTATAAAGTTAAGTTAAAATTATAGTATTTATGGGTAAATTACAACAAGGTTAAGATTGTACTAAATAAAAAAATAACCACACGGTTGAAAACAGCTGTTATTTTCTCGTAGATACTAATTTTGTGTTATTTATTTTAATACTTTGCTTTGAGACCATTACAGGGTATTTTGTGAAATAAAGATGAGTGTGTTGAGTGTTTCGATTTATGATGAGTTGTAGTCTTGTTACAAACTAGGGCGACTGTTCCCCTGATTGGGTCGTTAATTAGTAGCCCAACGACCAATGAAAGTGGACCAATAGCTTAACGTGACTTCCGAACCACGGGATTTCTCATAAATCTTAGTTAGATTTTAGATGTTATTTGGTCTACTTTTTAATGTTTTCATCAAAATCGTATTACCGTTTTTCTTTCAAAGAGCTTCAGTCGAAGTAGATAGATCCTTTCAGTTTAACTTAAGCGACTAAGTACATTTGCTTATCTAAGATCAAAAAGAGTAAATCTCTTCTAAAATCCCTTTCGTAGTATCTAGCTTTATATACTACAGGAGATATTGGCAAGCAGGTTTGTAGCTCTGAATACAAGATTATCTTTTTAATACATTTCTATAAGAACTATTTCTAAGATCTCACTGAACCAAAGAAATAGCCTTGAGAAATAAATATTACTATTTTCTTCCAATTAAGTTTTAATACAGGGTGATTCCTGTAAAATAAAAATAGGTCAACTTGTATAACCTCCTCGTTTCTCTGAAGTCGGTTAAAAATGGGTTCTAAAATGCTAAGTTTAATGTCGCTGGCCTTCATTTTGTTTTCTCCTACGCCACTTGTGGGATTTGGCTAAAACGTAATATTAAGTTGTTCGCCATTAAGACCACTATGAAAAAAAATTAACAGAACGATGCTACTCACAATTTCAAAATGGTGGATATTTTATGGAATTTTTACAGTTTGTTGGTGTTATAAATACGTAGCTAGCGGATATATTGTGAAGTTTTCAATAAAAGTAAATGTGTATTTTTTCGCAGCAAATTTTAAACCCACTATTTACAAAAATATACTAAAAATTCTGGCCGAAAGCAGACAACTTTACCTGTAATTACTTTGTTTTTGCCACGGGTTCCACTTAAACTCCGTTGACTATCAAATTGATTATTTTTGGTGTCAGTAGATAGATAAGACACTATCACTATTTGAGATGCCGACCACTCTCATGAGGGTATTTTAAGGCAAATATGTGGTGAAGGATGAGTGTGATGAGTGGTAGTAATGAGTTATGAGGTGTAGTCTTGTTACAAACTAAGGCCGACTCTTCCTTAGAATGGGTCATTAATTAATAGCCGAATGGCCAATGGAAATACTAGGACAAACGGCTTAACGTGTCTTCCGAACCATGCAGGTGATGGTCTGATATGTCTAAACGATGGTGGGAGTTGATGCAGGTATCATCAGATGATCACTGAGGCTATCTGAGCCGCTTTAGACCCATATCATCCTCAAAACCTGACCTCCATGAAGCTGGATTACAGGACCACGCCACGAGTCCCAGTCAGAAAGCTACTCTTGTTCGTAGAATACACGAAAGTTACCCAATAACGCCAAGTGCAATCTTGGAATTGTTTTGAGTCGGATGTGACAACTGTCTGGTTCAATATCAACTGCGGATGTTGTTCCGTATTCCTCTACAGATATTGCAGGAAACAACAACTGGTTTATTTCCCAAACTTATCGAGATTTCCTATTTTCTAAATAGATTTATTCTCTTGTGTGCCAGAAAAGTAACGTTTAGTGATCTGTCCCATCAGTTGAGAGAACTTTATGCGCTTTTTGATTTGTTACACCTCCTAAATACAAAATATAATGTTATTGAATATTAACTTTTAATACAATTTCGCAAAAAGAATAATTATGACAAATCCTAGGACACCGCGTCAGTATTATATTCTAATCCAAACTAGGGATTGTAGAGAAATATATGTAAATATTATAGGTGTCATATTGAGTGAGATAACCTTTTCAAAGGCGTAACAACAAACGTGAATAGCTTGAATTTCTTAACTAATAATAACAAATTTACCAATTTTTGGGTCACCCAGTAAAACGTGGGTGTATATTTTTGTCACAGTTAGATTTATTTCACGAGCTTTTTTCTTCACATAAAGTCTTGACGGGACAACACATTTCTACTGAAACTTGAAATGTTAGTTTCTCCCGCCTCGAGGCGTTGTCTGTGAGTTTCCCAAACTTTGACAATTTCCTCTCTTAGTTCGAGAAGATGAGCTGGATGAAGAATGGCTTTGAAATACTTTGAATTTATCAAGATCGTTTAAGTGTTAAGGTAGTAACCGTGTTCAGGACTACTGACTGAAAGAATTTACTGAAAGCCGAAAGAGTAAATCGTTCATACAAGACTACACCTCATCATCCATCAAAAACACTCATCACACTCGCCATCTCGCACCTTAAAATCCCCTCTAAGAGTAGTGGGTGTCTCAAAGTAAAGTATCTAGGTTTTTTCAACTTGCAACAAAAGGCAAATTTGTTCTGGCTACTGTTAATCTGGCTACTGCGTTAGTTCTCAAACTTGTATTTTTTGTAATTTGTTCTATTGACTGGGACTCGTGGCGTGGTCCTGTAATCCAGCTTCATGGAGGTTAGGTTTTGAGGATATTATAGGTCTAAAGCGGCTCAGATAGTCTCAGTGATCATCTGTATATGATGATACCCCCATCAACTCCCACCATCGTTTAGACATATCAGACCATCACCTGCGTGGTTCGGAAGTCACGTTAAGCTGTTGGTTCTTGTATTTCCATTGGTCATTGGACTATTAATTAATGACCCATTCTAAGGAAGAGTCGGCCTTAGTTTGTAACAAGACTACACCTCATAGCTCATTACTACCACTCATCACACTCATCCCTCGCCACATATTTGCCTTAAAATGCCCTCATAAGAGTGGTCGGCATCTCAAATAGTGATTTAGTGATTGCCGTTGGAAAATAAATAAATCCTAGACGTATTGGATTAACACAACTTCTGACTCCTAGTAGCTGGGAAACTGACATGTTATTTGTTTTGCTACTTGAAACAAAGGAGAGCAACATTTCAGTTCATATCGAGGAGGAAACTTCAAATACTTGAACATCTTTCTAAGATACAACTTCACATCGAGCGGTTTAATGATTTGACTTGACATCATTGGATAACAGAACTGTAATTCCTTTAGAAGTCGTTCTTTCTTAAAGAGAGAAGGGGTTCAAAGAATATCCCTAGTTATATATTATACACGGGATATATTTATAACAATGTTATAACTCCATTTTTTATTTTATGGTTTAGCTGACTAGAATGGGCTTGAAAATATTTTGAACGAATAGCTTTTCTTGTTTCATATTCATAACAAACATAGGGTGAATTTTAGTCTAGCCATTTAGTTTTAATTATTTAAACACATTTACTCGTTATTAGTATAGTTCATGCGGTAAAACCTTAATTTCAATATGTTAGAGCCTATGACCTAAATCATCCGGTACAGACCCCGTCAATAAACTATTTACACTATTATTTTTCAGTGCCAAACGTTTTACTCATTTTCCAATAGAGCATCCTCAATGGACTGGCTCAACTGACTCTAGCTATTCCTTAAATACTGTTAGTTGCAGTGCTGTCAAATAAATATTTATTAAATTATTGACTATTTCAAGCTCTTATGTACTTGAACTACTCAGCCATTCTATGCGTCATCCATCCAGTTCATCTTCTTGACAGAGAGAGGAAATTGTCAAAGTTTGGGAAACTCACAGACAACGCCCGAGGCTGGATAAACTAACGTTTCAAGTTTCAGTAGAAATGTGTTGTCCCGTCAAGATTTTATGTGAAGAAACTTGTAAGAAACTGCTTAATGTATCTAACAAATTCATCCATAATTTATTCTAAAGGGTAGTCCAAAAATCAGGTAATTTTGGAAATATGACACAAATTTCAACGGTATCTGTGTTTTTAAAAACTATAGCCTACGCTTCTTTTGGCAAGAAAAAGCATACCCTCAGCCTAAGGTAGTTCGTAAATCACGTCAACATTTTCAAACGCAAACACCGATAAAAACCGTAATCTTTCAGCTCTTAACAAAAGGTACAAACAGTAAACCTTTTGGTATCTAACTATAAGCTATTACAAAATGGCAGCCAATAAAAGTTAGGAACATAGGTCTTGAGCCATAACTTTGAATGACCATCACATCGTTCAGAAGCTATGCAAAGATTTGAAATGAGTTCTTTTATGTTTATATTTCTTTATTTTTAGTAAAAACCTATAGGCTTGATAGTACTCCGTAGGCAGTCTTTCAAAATAACTACTACATTACAAACACCAAGGCTAAAAATAAAATAAAATTGCCATTGAAAATCGTACAGTGCTAGTTAAAGACTTTTCTCATTTTACATTGTCTACATCTTTGACAAGACAATTTTGAAGGATTTCCTTTGCCTGATTGCTGCTACAGCCAAGATGAATACTTAACAACTAAAGTGATGAATACATTTAGTCATTTAAAGAATCAAAACAAAAAGGAATTCGTGAATAATAAATGAATCGTTCTCGAAGCTTCTTACGCTGGTTTGATAACAATATGTATATATGTATCATAAGCGACAAAGTTTCCTCAGGCATTTATGTCTTGAAAAAAAATACTGCCCAACTCAGGTCTGATGCGGCGTATTATGGAGTTGTCTCATATGTTTGGGATGCTCAAATGCCCGCAAATGCAAGCAATGAGAAGCTTTTTGTCGATGGATTAAACTAGTCGATCCAAACAAAATATGTAAATAATATAAAACAGGCAGGAGTTCTTTTGGTCAACAGACTTAACTTAAAGGTGCACAACATTTAAATCCGCTCAGGAGTAGACAAAGAGACCTTTAAAACTGAGTCACCATTGGAAGTACTTGTATTTTCATGTGAATGAATGGAAAATTTTAGAAAACATACCTGAAAAAAACACAAATTTCATTCTGTTTATTTGCCCGTTGAAAGTTTTTGTCGATGGATTAAACACTCCAAACCAAATTGAAAATATACTATTTAAACAAACATAGCAAACAATACATACAATATCAGAAATTGTGTTGACAGCCATTTTTTAGAATAGGAGTTTTCATTAAGAATTTTAGACTCAGCTTCCAAAGCCAAATTTTAAGAATCTTTGTCCATTCAAAAGTAAAGAGGACCGGATGTAGGTTTTAGAAAACCCTGTATAAACCAGCTGTTGTGATCTATAATTTCCTTCAACCTACTTAAAGAGTAAGCCAACAGAATAAGTTTGAGTTACTCATACTAATCCATGTTGTAGAAAGACTTATGTGTAACAGGTAAGGACTTAACTGAAGTAGAGTAAAGCATTCTTAGCTTTACTGTAAGTCTTTCATTGTTTCAATTAAAGTGAAAGCTTGTCCGTACTGATCTTTTATACTAGACTTAGTCGTCAATAGCTTTAGTAATGCATAATATATCTATAACGAGATGAAAATTTTGTCTGGATTTGAAATAATATTGCTAACGTTTTTCATCGGTAGTGAACAATAAAATCACGACGTTTCAGGATCATGAATCTGATCCCGTTTTCAGGTGAAAATAGAAACAAGTCAGGAAATAGTTATCAGGATTCTTAAAGCTGTATTTAATATAAAATTAAGTTGTAATAGGAAATGCATAGTTGGGACACAAAGACTACTATAAATGTAAAACTCAAAGAGAACCCAGAAAATACTCCCAAGGGTTTCATTTCATATAAAAGAGTAGTGTCATTAACTTGATAATTAAGTCATAATACATCGAGGACCACATTTCTTTAACAGAAAACCATTTGAGCAACTTAAAAAAACTGGCAGACCGTTCAATTAGACCAGCTTCATTTGAAATAATGCATCTCTAGTTAGTTATCCCCCACCAAAATACAGCATAAGCCCAGGGATAATCATAACTTACAGATTGGCATTAAGGGCTTAAAACAGGATACAGAGAACGTAATAATTGCAAGACACCCAATCCCTTCCATTGGCTGTGCATAAATAGGGATTTTTTCTCTGTTACAATTAGTTAGTCTGATACACATCTGTGATTGGTCGACCGTTCTTTTAGCCATTTAGACAAACTTTACCTTTTTACACATCTGTTTGTGATTCCTTCATAATGTATAATTGTTAATTTGATGTTAATAGCTAGCTATTGTGATAAAAAATTATCTTCCTGACCTCAACAATCTTTGAACAAGCTGATACCTTTCCGATTGAATTGAGTTCAACTATAATCTAGTTTTTCCGGTTCACACTACGTCAAAAATCATAATAATTGACTTGAAATATTTCGGTAGTCGCTGTGGAGTATTATATTCAGTCACTGATTAGCTAAAACTCAGTGAGATGGTTGTTTTAAGTTTCTTTCGTTTGCGATATGTATTTCAAAACATTTCTTTATAAACTTAAAATAAATATTTCACGTACTTAGCAAAATCATTACAAAGGTTGACTGGTTCCATTACAAGAAGCTAATGTCATTACCGGAAGAGGAAACTTTTCTCCATCAATCTTGTTGTTGTAAGACAGAGAGACTTGGCCCCTTGGGCGACAACAAGAAACATTGTAATGGAGCTATGTTGTTTCCGAGTAATATGAGTTTGTGAACATTTTATGAACATTTTTTGCTATTTGTTAGACAATTTATAAAAAAATCACATTTTATGAGAATTTAACAAAAACACTTTCAATATTTTAGGTAATAATACGAGTACAACTACTTAGTAATAACAGATTATAACTAAACACTTGGCAAATGTGTTAGGTGATGAAATGGTGATTAAACTTGTTCTTTCCTTAAAACGAAAAAGGACGTCTGAAGAGCATTATATTGTCTGTGCAAACTACCAAGTATTAACAAATCACTACACCATTTTTATGTCATATCTTTATTTTTGTAAATGCAACAAGTAATAATATCATCAGATTAAGTGTAAAAAAAGCTACGAGGCCCTAAAAACTTTGCTTGAATTGTAAATATTGTTAAAGATTATTTATTCTATTATTTTTATTTCATTACATTCAAAACAGCATAGTCAAAGAGATACTTGAAACACACAATAATGAAGAAAATGTACTTGGAACTTCTATAGAGTCGTCTTCACTTCAACACTGAAACTGTTTGGCAAAGTTTAACAATACTAACTTGTGTATAGCTAAATTTGCGAAGCAGTTAAAGTTGAAATTACTCCCTTTGTTAAAGTTTATGAAGAACAAAATAAATAAAACATTTAAGTTGAATAATTCGCAAGTATTTAAAGGATGGCACAAATAATTATTTAACAGCTAGATGTAAGTAATTTTTACCTTTTCACTGAAAAAACTTAACATCTTCTAAAGAGTTGAGAAAAATACTTCGGTGTTTAAAAATTAGTTTTACTTATTTGTAAAAAAAATACATTGAGATGATTGAATGAAAACACCAAGTTTAGATACATGGAAGAGTTCGGTGACTTGAGATTGAGTTTCTGTTGCAGAAGTTTTGAAACATCTCAACATAACCAATAGGAAACTATCTTGTGTTTGTATCTTCTTGAGTGGAAAAATTAATATGTTGACGAAAAATTATTTTGCAGACTGTATATTTAGTATTGGCCCCCAAAAATGCATAAGCAGGTATTTTTTGTTCTCTGCCATGGTTGGTTAGTCTGATTCACGGCTGTGATTGGTCGTCCGCTGCTACAAGCCCGCCAGTGGGACTGTCTGGCGGTTGGCCAGGCAGTCAGTCAGTGTCCACTGACTGGCTATAGACGTGCTTGATTTCTCTATTTGTTTTTAGTTTTGTAAAGTCGTTGTACATGTTGTGATGTTTTCTAGGCTAGTTGTTATGAAATTAACAAGTTTAAGGGAAAATAAGGTTATTTGGTGGTGGGTGACTGGTCAGCTTGCGCTGATTACTTTTAGGCCGGCTCTTTTACTAATGTTTTGTGTTTAAGGTTACTTTTCACGTGAAAACGGAGTTATATTTTAGATTCCGAAACGTTGTGCACGTTTTTTTCACTGAAAATCTACGTTAAACCGTAATAATATGTTTAAAAGAATTGCTTTTGTAAAGATTAACTATAAGAATTCAGATAGGTTATTAAAGGTGCTTGCTAAACTATACTACACACAAGCCAGGATTTCATATAGTATAAACACTCCTGCTGCTGTTGCTTGTTATCACAGAGTATGATAATGTTGTCAAACCCACGTCACGCAATACACAATACACAGCTGGTCTGTATTGTTGTTCAACTCTACTCTCTGTTATCCCTGCTAGCTAGTGGGCGGATTGCGTAGGGGCTTCTTCAAAATGTTGTCTTTCAACTTCGGTTATTGGACTTAATTTTAAAGTGCGTTTTAAAGTGTAGATCAGTTTTGTTTTATAATATTTCCTATAGTGTATGCAGGAAAATCAACACAACGCCTATACAACTTTGTGAAGAGGTATGAGTAGTTATGTATAACTTGAAAGACTCGTGGAGAATTTTTAAAAGTAAAATTGTGACCTTAAGAAGCAAAACAGGCCTAGTGCCTGCGCGGAAAATTTGTCTTGTGTCTTGCGGAGACGACATCTCACTTGATTTAGCTGATTGTTCTTCCTCAGCAATTCGTTAGAGTTGGTGTTTAAAGCAAAATGTTAAATGTATAACTAATTAGGCTACTTATAATTCACTATAAGATTCTTCACAAGATAATCGAAAAATGTTCTCTGATTACAAATAAGGTTAATTTGTAAGGAAGAGCGCGTAAAAGTATAAGTTCAAGATCTAAGTGCTTCAAGTTCTCAGAAAAAGGGATTTGTTAAATCTTTGTAAAACACCTGCAGACTGTTTCAATTTCAATCTATTTGACTTAGATCACTTTTAATCTTTTCATAATATGATTGATGTAAACAATTATTGCATATGTTAAACGTTTGTACTAAAGGTAGCAAAATAGTAGGAAAGTAGTCTTTTTTTATAGCTTTCAGGCCATAACCCTTTGTTTTAATTCAATTAAATCCTTCATAGAATTTCTTGTAAACAAGTTATTACAATCCAATTTAAAACAAATTAAAAATTTTGAACCTATGACCTTAAGAAATTCTAGACTTAAAAGAAACTATGGAAATCGACCACAGTACAAAAACGCGAAAAACTCTAATCCGCCCATTTTGAGAGGTAGAAGAAACTCAAGTTTGCAGATGGAAACGCTCGGCTATGTTTCAAAACTTTACCAACAAATAACTCAATCATCTCGCCAGACGAATTTCTTTCACTGATACAAACTTTCCGTTCTCACTTTCCATTCTTGTTTTTTAATAAATCCTCGTTCGTTTTGTGCAATTTAAATTATTATTTACATAAAATAAATTAAGACTACGTTATTAAAGTACCAGACTGACACGCAGTTCTTCGCTGGCATGATTGAAGCGAATTTCTTTTGCATTTGTTACTCTGGTTCGCCTCGCTTCGGCCTTCGGCCTCAGACTTACTTCTTTGACGGCAAGTTTTATTACACATTATTAAAGGAAAATATAGAATCCAGTTTTGTGGTTTTAGATAATTACTCGCTAGGGGGCTGCGCCCCAACCTTCCACTCGGCCTGCGGCCTCGTATTTTGGGGGCGTTTGCAATTGTTTTGCGGCTATGATGCAACATATCGGCTAAGGGCAGAATTTCGGACGCCATCTTTTTTGGCCAACAATTTGTCAAAGACTTAAAAAACAATTTTTTTAGATTTTCCCGATTGTTTCACACTAAGAGCTTCTTAAAAGTATGTGGTTGAGGGGGGTAGCGTGCTGGGACGTGCTGTCACATGTACAACGACTTTACAATATATTAAACCTCTATTTTTGGTTAAACGTGTTCTTAGGTTTAAGATCGATGCACATTTTATGGTTCACGGTGTGGATCATAACGCGTCATGAGTATCTCTTTTTTTCCAAAGGAAATTCGCTAAAAAATTAGTGGTCTAAGCTCTACACAGGTGGAGCGAGAGGGAAGAGGAATATGCATTCAACTAAATTTGGTGATTGAGCTATTGTTTAGATTAAAACACTGGAATGAACCTCTGTAGACATTCTATCATCTGTGTTGAAAGTCATACATAATTCAACAGTCACTACAGTAGCATTCACAGTAAGTTGGTGGGCGGGAAACTTGCAGCAATACACAACATCGGATGAAATGTGCTTGAAACTTGTTGCTGAAACTTGAAACCGTTCAACTCACTCCAACTGTTAATCAAAGTTTAACAATTGCGCATTGTTTACAGCTTTAGCTTGAGGAAGACATCGGTAACGAATTTCCTTGGCAAATAGAGTTTAACTTTCTGTCGACATAAAAAACAAACGGAATGCACTCTTGAGCTTTCTACATCTCTTGAGTCATATTTAATATGAAAACAAAACAGATTGTCTGAAATAAGTATAATTTCAAAATTGGAAATGTTTATCCAATTATTAAATTTGACATCATGACTTTCTAACGAATTTTCTTGGGCATAGAGCTATTAATTTTCAAACCTGACTCATAGGCTTTCGCGTGGTCGTTGTCACTACTGTAGTTTAGCTCTCCCGTTTCACACCACATCAAAACATCCTAATAATTAGCTTGAAATAATTCGGTCTTGATGTGGAGTATTATCTTCAGTCACTGATTTGCTGAAACTGAGCTAGTTGCTGTCTGCTATCCTATTGGTTAGGGCTTCCAACCGTCATTTGGAGCAGGGATACTAATGTCCTCATTGGCTGTGACTTAATCAAAAAGACTTCTTCTGGACAAAATAACAAAAATAAACGCATAAGTAGCTCAGGACTGCAGGACGCAAGTTGAAACTCAACAAAGAAGACAGCGACCTTCCAGAAGAAGTCTTTTCGATGATTTTACCGCCAATGAGAACATCGACAGAAACCCTGCTCCGATGAACGATTGGCAGCCCTGTGACCAATAGGAGAGCTGGCAGCAAGTAGCTCAGTTTCAACCAATCAGTGACTGCAAATAGTACTCCGCAGTTGGACTAACTTATTATTACGATATTTTAACGCGGTGTGAACCAAAAGAACTAGATTATAACATTTTTAGCTATCAAAGTTACAAAATTGTTAAGTACAAGAAAGGAATTAGAGAGAGCTCAACGAAGGTTTAAGCTTGAAGGAGTGACACGCTACTGGCAGAATGGTCACGCTATTTAAACCCTGTCGCGAAGTTGAAATCCCTGCAGGGATTTGTTAAATCCCTCTTCCTCAGCACTTAGAACCCTTCAAGACTTATGCTGGGTTTCTTACACGCTTCTGCTTCAAAGTTAACATTTGAGTCTTTTCGATCAAGAACCTTACATTTTTGTTGACAATGCTACACTAAATCACTATTTGAGATGCCGACCACTCTCATGAGGGTATTTTAAGACAAATATGTGGTGAAGGATTTGTGTGATGAGTGGTAGTAATGAGTTATGAGGTGTAGTCTTGTTGCAAACTGAGGCCGACTCTTCCTTAGAATGGGTCATTATTTAATAGCCCAATGACCAATGGCAATACAAGGACCAGCGGCTTAACGTAACTTCCAAACCACGCAGGTGATGGTCTGATATGTCTAAACGATGGTGGGAGTTGATGCGGGTATCATCAGATGATCACTGAGACTATCTGAGCCGCTTTAGACCTATATCATCCTCAAAACCTGACCTCCATGAAGCTGGATTACAGGACCACGCCAAAAAGTACACGACGATTTGGGGTCTGGAATCTGACCTTGTTTGACCCCTTTGGTGGTGGGTGACTGGTCAGCTCGCGCTGATTTCCTAGAGGCTAGCTCTTTTTCTTATGTTTTGTGTTATGTTTTGGTTTACTTTTCACCTGAAGACGGGGTCAGATTCGAGATCCCGAAACGTCGTGTACTTTTTTCGCTCAAAAACGATGGAAAACGACTGTAACCATGTTTAAACCTCAAGAATTTTAGTTGGAGAATTTTCTCGAACTTGTTTCTATTAAGCATGGAAATGAAATTGGTGCTATATTATTAATTATCCAAAAACCGGAAAAACATGTTATCAAAGTGTTTAAAATCTTTCAGTTAGGAGCGCTACATAGAACGCTTACGGTACGCTATTAAACATTTCCTCATTAGATTCCAACTAATTATGAGACAAGTTTCTATCTCAGCTGTGACAAGAACATAAACAAAACGTTTCACAATATTGCATAGAGAAACAAGGGATTGCCTTGTCATAGAGGTTTATATTTCACTCCATGTTTAGTTTCAGCGCTCTGTTGTTTAGGTGTAATATACTAGCTAGAGATTCTCTTTGTGAATTTCTGATGACAACTACTTTTCTATGTATCACTTTAGATGAGATAAAAAATTACTTTTTGTTGTTGTACTATTGTCACGTCTAACATAACACCCTGAAATACTTGTCCTCGTAGAATCGTAAAACATCCTATCTTTTACGTTTAGAGTATAATTATGTGATCATCAATTTAATTATCTTATAACTTTTGTCAATTTTGAACGATCTCTAAATTTTGTTTGTAAAATGGTTACTTGCGCTACCGTGAATCTTTGCGAATTTCCTGTAACGGAGGATAATTTACACAGTTCATTCCCTTTAGGGTTGCGTGTCCCCCCAAAAATGGGGCTGTATGATATAAATCTGTATTAACGAACCAATTCCAATTCAACAAAGTATAAACATTTATTGCTTTATGCCTAACATGTGTACTAAAAATCAACAAAAGCCGACCAGGCCGACCATGATGGTAGCGAACAATTATTTTAAAACGCCATCTTGGTCTGGCTAAACGAATGGTATTGGTTTTTGGTACACATAGTTAAGTAGGTACAGTGCAAAAGTTGTATATATTTACCTCAATCAAAATTTGATCATAAATACAGTTCGTACTGCATAAACCTCAATTTCTTGGGGGGAAAACTGAGAGTTTCATGGAGATCGACATAATTTAAACATATTTTATTTTATACAGTTTTGCTATTTTTCTCAGAAGGTGTTGGGAAGCTCATACTGCAAACCGTTTTGCTCTACGCCGTTTCGTTCTATGTGGCAAAAGAAATTATTTTTTCTATGGAAATCTGCTACAAAATAAAGCAGATCAAGGAAGGACCAGCAAAATCCTCACAGCACTTCTAGTCCCAAAATTGCTGGCAGACACATTCTAACGATTTCAATTTGACCTATTTTCAATTTACTCACGACCTTCCAACCAATCAACAAAATTTCAATTCAGAGTCGCCTTGAGTTTCGCCTTCAAGTCTAGACTAATTCTCAACAAATACAATTAACGTTATGAACAGATGTTTGTTTATTACTCTTTCCAAGACGAACACCAGAATGTGGCTGACTGGCTTCGTCTTCATTCTTGTATTTGCTTCTTCTGTAAGTATTTTTCACACTTTCCGTATTTATTACGTACTATAACATTTTTGGAATATTAATATGAAGAAATGTTTGCTCGTTTATGTTATGGTAGGTAGATTGCGTATAGATGCCACATGGCTGAGGCAGGAATTTAACATAGTTGTTGCAGCCCGAGCACAGATAGCGCTTGCCATCTCTTGCCGTCTTTCTCCCCCTCGGCTCCACATGCCGATGACGATGACATCTATTTATTTAAATGTCTGATATCAAATCTCTGCACCAATTATTTTCACCCTTACTTAAATTACTATTTGAGATGCCGACCACTCTCATGGGGTATTTTAAGGCAAATATGTGGTGAAGGATGAATGTGATGAGTGGTAGTAATGAGTTATGAGGTATAGACTTGTTACAAACTAAGGCCGACTCTTCCTTAGAATAGGTCATTAATTAATAGCCTAATGACCAATGGAAATACAAGGACCAACGGCTTAACGTGACTCCCGAACCACGCAGGTGATGGTCTGATATGTCTAAACGATGGTGGGAGCTGATGTGGGTATCATCAGATGATCACTGAGACTATCTGAGCCACTTTAGACCTAAATCATCCTCAAAACCTGACCTCCATGAAGCTGGATTACAGGACCACGCCACGAGTCCCAGTAAACTTCAATTTCACTAAAACTTATTATAATCTCAAACTGTGGTTAAGCGGTAGAGAGGACTATAAAGCTCTAACTTCGCCACGTAAATGAAGACTGTTTCATTTCATTTTTTTCAAATCTCGTTTTTGTGAACAGGTGACCCAGAAATGTCCACGGAGAGGAGAGGTCGCTATCGCAGATCCAAACAGCAAAACTTGTTTCATCTTTTGCAACAACGGAAGAGGTACTCGCAAGTGTTGTCCTGAGGGCAGATTATTCTCGGAAGAAAAACAAGCTTGTCTTCAAGTAGCCAAGTACGTTGAAGTACCCTGCTAAGTGTTGAAAATTTATAATGCCGGTATTATTACATTAACATAGAAATAGATAGATTTTTCTACCTGTTAATGTAGTTTTCAAACAAAATAACCTGTAGAAAAGTCTATCTATTTATATGTTTACGTACACTGCATAGAATTTTTAACAAGTTTATATGTTTTGAAACGCAATATTTCTAATTAGTAATTTAAAAAGAGTGTCTCAAACCACTCCTATTCCATGTATGTCTCTACAACGGTTTGACCTAAAAGAAAACCCATGTTAAAATGATTTAAACAATTCAGGAAATATATTTGCAACTTTTAAGTATACAGTGTTTCAAAAACTGAGGTAGTGAATTGAAATCTTGCTTGTAAGGTATGGACGTGTTATACGTAACTTTACACTCCTTTAAGATCTGAGATGATTGAAGTAAAAAGTGTTGAAAAATATTCAGTAGTTTTAAAAGGCGGTGGAAATGTAAAATAACTTATGTGTATGGAAATTATCTGTGCTAACGTGTAAGTGAAATATAATCACAGATTCCAGTTTGAAACCAAATAAGCGTTCCAACGATAAGTCCCAGGACAACTTTCCTTATCTTTTCTTGGAGTCATATACGCAAATAACTGGTTTCAAATATTTTTGAATACGAACATATGTTTTTGTCCTATATTTATTATTTCAAAGCGATTCTTCATTCTTTCAGAGTGATGGTTGTGAAGGTCCCTCAACAATCTTCTCCATCTAGACCTTCTTCCGCAAGATCTTCAAGCTCTTCAGGGTCCTCAGGATCTTCGGGAGGACGAGGATCTTCAGGATCAGGAGCTCGAGGATCTGGAGGAGTCTCCTGGGATTACCACTGGTAGAAGATGTTTAATGAGTTCAAATAAAACGCTGACAAATTAAACTTGCCTCCTGGACCAGAATACATTGTTCACTCTTTTGTTATGGTAAATGTCCCCCTCGATTACAACTTAAACTGTTGGAAACAATTAGAAATGTGGAAACCTTTAGTTTTAAAAAGAACTTTCACTAAATAGTTTTTACAAAGTAAGACCTAGGTAATTAACTAATACCGGTACTCAAGTGGTCAGCTTCTGTAAACAAGTTATAATTTGTAATTTGTAAATACTCACCTCGATTTGAAATGAATTTCTAAAAGTATTTCGGGGAAATTAAAAAAAGAGTGTTTGATCCGTTCCTACGTGGATTCAAAATAGCCAATAAGAAAGGACCACATTGGAGCGTTTAGGTTTTTTGTGTCACCATTGTTTTGGTTTGATTCACGAAAACAGGATCGAAAATTACATGTTAACTTTAACGATACATAATTGAAAATATTCTCTAAATTATTAGACGTTATCCAGACTTCAATGCCTCTTTTGTACAGTTGATAATGTATTTGTCGTTTTTCTGGTAAGACACTCAAACTCTAAACTCATTTTAAACTTTGTACAGTAGCTAAAATTTCCGGCTTTTGACCACAATGTTAGCGTGTTTTGGTGTTATTTAACTTCGCTGAAAGGTTTTGCAGAAAAGCAATAAAACACGTTTTGTTTGGAGAAACAGTTTCCTGGGATAGGACATTTTTAAGACTGAAAAATACAGTCAAATCAACTAACTTTAGCCCAGTTTAAACATCAAAAACACATCTTAAATGTCTCTAGTAATATAAAAGACCAAATCAAGTCAATCTTATTTAAAGGTTTTAATAGAACATAAACCCACAATGAAACTTTAAATCAAAGTAGATTCAGCTACCAACTGTATAAGAACAAAAAATCTTCCCTTCTACAAACACGAAACCTCTCGAATTCTTCCCCGTATATATTCCAAAAACCGACCTTCAGTTTTTAGGAATCGGTTCCGCTCCAACTAAGTATTCTGCTGACAGCCGATTTCTAACGTCAAGACACTAAACGGCGAGACAAATTCAAATATTCGCAAGTTAAAGATATTCATCCACTGAACTCTAGTCTGGCGCCGGCGTGAGACCCAGCATGATTTGGAAGCAACTTGGTGTCACCTTCTTAGTCTCGATATTCGTGAGTATATATAAAAATATATAAAAGTATATAAAAAACTCCCGGAAATATCTTTTCAACAATAAATAATAAAAACACGTTTTGTGTTGCTGGTCTACACACTGGAAAATTATTAAAGGTTCAAATTTGCTAGATCATAAATATCCAAACCTAACTACGTTTTGGAATAGTTCATAAGTAGAGGTCCAAGAGGAAGGGTCTAGATGGAGTCAGAAGAAAGTATTTAACAAGAGTAAAGGTCATAAAGCATATCAAACAACCGTTGTTGTTGGTGGAATTCAATGTAGAAACTTGAACGTTCATTGGTCACTTCTATCCAAAATGGCGGCGTTTTAAATATTTGGACAAGCTGTAATTTTCGTTACAGTCAACATTTATATGTCGGGTTTGCGTCGTTTACATGTACAAACTTAATTACGCTCGTTGATTTGATACTAAACTTAATCTAGACCTGTTTAAAAGTTGATCGTTGCTTCATGCAGGATTAAAATGGAAATTAAATTAAATGAAAATCGTCTTTATTGGTGGCGAAGTCCTCTCTTCCACTTAACCAAAGTACAAAATATAACAATTTCATATATTTAAAAAATTAAAATATATACATACAATTTAAAAATATCCAATACCATACTAAGAATGGACTAAGGAACTTCGCTTTCAAATTTAAGGACATAGTTTGTAAAAGAAAATACCGCAAATATGGCCTCAAAAATGTGAAATTAACGGAAAATGACTCTAGATTTTAAAGTTCCAACCATTCAACTTTAGCATCTTGGATAACACTGACATATTGACGTTCGTTGATCTTCTTGCTAATTTGTCTGTGTTAGGCTTTATCATGGTTCTCTTACAAAATTTAATCGATTTCGTTAAATTTACAAGAAAATGCACTTTCATATTTTGTCTTGCGTCAAAGCTGGGTTTTGTTAAGGTAAAAAGGTTGTGATAGTTATCACTACTATCACCACGGTTTGGAATTTTCCCACCTAATTGAACAAAATTTTCAAATTTATTTCAGATCTTCTCGTCCCAGCCAAGCAATGAAGTCACTGCGAAGAAATACAGCGGTAAGCCACTCTGCTACTACGACATGATCAAAAAGTTCAAGAAGAGCAGAGGCTGCGAAGACGACTGTGATGATTGCGACGACTGTGACTCCTGCGATGACTGCAAGCCGAAGAAATGCTGTGATGATTGTGACGACGACTGCTGCGATGACTGTTGGGACTGGCCCAAGCCGAAGAAGGATAAGAAGAAGCCGAAGAAGTCAAAGTGTGACGATTGCGACGATGATTGTGACTGGGGCTGGTCCA
Source organism: Matsumurasca onukii (assembly GCA_018831715.1). Lineage (NCBI taxonomy): Eukaryota > Metazoa > Arthropoda > Insecta > Hemiptera > Cicadellidae > Matsumurasca > Matsumurasca onukii. The sequence goes on along the minus strand of CM032067.1, from coordinate 22,680,318 downwards.
AGAAGAAACCAAAGAAGAAACCCTGTTGCGATGACGACTTCTGGGCGGACTTCAACAAGTTCAGCAAGAAGCCCAAGAAGGACGAATGCAAGGACGATTGCAAGGACGACTGCAAGGGTGATAAGAAGCCTGATAAGAATGGATGTTCTATGAAGGATCTTTCACTCTTGGAAAAACTCGCAGAAAAGAAGGCGACGGCAGTAGGAAAGAAGAAAGCGAAAAAAGCGAAGAAACCTTCGATTTTGGATAAGTTAAAAGCGAAAAAGGATGCAAAGAAAGCTAAGAAAGGAAAGTGAGGTTTGTTACAGCTGAAATTGTTAAGTTTAGTTATATTTTGTTGAATAAAATTTTAAAATCCTTTGCTGGTGTTTGGATTTGAACCTCAATGAGCCTGAAAGTTTTCCATTCAAGAACACTATATCTCAGATCATTAGATAAGGGATTTTTATTACTTTCCATGCCTTATGATGTGGAACGTGAAAGCAAAAGGTACAAATGTAATGTAGGTAAGCAATGATCTTACAATCATTTGAATTCAACCTTTGCAATAGAGAACATCGATGATCAATGTTGTGCTGTTCAACTACTACTTCAAAAAAACACAAAAAACAAACATAGTATCCAGTAAATTAGTAAAGATGTGTCACAAACTAAATGCAAATTCCAATCTCTACTCAATTAAGTATGACAGTACATTAAAATTGAAATTAAGGTTTCCTGTGGCCAATAATCGATGATCAGTTAAAAGCGTGTTTGGCAAAACCTGAACTACGGTTAGTATTAAAATATATTCTAAGCGTTCAAATATGCCAATGATATTTTCAATTCGGTATGGTCAACCCAATTAAGTCCTCACAAATTCTCATACGAGAAATGACTCATTCCAGTCAAACAGTGTGGGTGGATTCAGTTTCTATACTTTTCCCCTTTTAATAACATACTACTTTGAAACGCTCGAACAAAATCAAATCAAACACCATTTAACAGTTCATTTGACTGCAGATCCAAATTGACAAAGGAGTCGAAATTATTCTGCGAATAAAATCAAATAAATCTCAGCAATAAAATTTGACGTTTGCTCATTATCAATAGAATACTAGTTCCTCTATCGACTCATGAATGTGTGTACCCCAGCTAAACAGTACACAATGGATATATGATCAGGTCATATTGGATTTTGGAGTCATACGGACATTGTCAACCAAATGTTTGGAGAGTGTCCATATTAAACGAAATGTTTGGTCTAATTCTACAGTAGATTCCTATCCCTTAAAGTTTATTTGGTGGAGTGATAAAAGGAATAAGGCTGACACTTTTGGAAACCCTATAATTTGTGTAGGAAAAACTACATAAGACCTTTTAATGAACTTCTGTCATTTCATAAAATAGTTTTCAAGAGGTTGAGAGTCCAAAAGAGCAAAAAGCAAAGTAATACGGTGGAAAGTTTCCTGTTTTCAGCTACAGTTTGCCCAAAATATCAGTTATTTCTTTATTTATTTCTGTAACTTTGGAGTCAATAGAAAGATTATAAAACTTGCTGCAAAACCTTATTCTTTACATTTTGCTGTAAACCTCACCATTTATTCGCTAACGAAGGTGTAACACCAAAGTTGCACTAAAAACGCTGTAAAATAGCCACCATTTTAAAATGGTATGTCATGCTGGTAGTTTTTTCCATGCATGGTCTTACATTGTAAAGGCTTTTGGGTGTAGGGCAAGGAGCAGCGAACTGTGGAGTAATGTTAGAAGCAGGGAGAGTGCTTATGTCAGCCTTAGCCGTTCAAAGAATGCTAATTTATTGGATAAATATGAAACGTCTACAACACAAATCATTACAGCTAGAATGTATTACATTGCAAGAAAAAGCGCTAATCCACAGAGTTGGCTTGAAGGCTTAAAGTATTATTTACGACAAATTGAAAGCGAATATTTAATTAATGCAAATGTGTTAAATAAAGGAACTATAAGAGATATTAAGAGGAAGGTCAAAGAATGGTGTTACTTAGAACTAAGCAGGAGGCATTACAGAAAAAAGTCTGATAATATTTAATGAAATTCAACCGACAGGTGGGACGGTTATCTAAGAGTTTTGAACGAAGACAAGGTCAGTGATAGCGAGGTACAGGCTGGGGACCTGGTTGTGGAAGTGTAGGACGGATGATAACGGGAACAAAAGATGTATAGCTTGTCATAAGATTGAGGATGGGTTGCATGCGTTCATAGACTGTGAAGTGAATAGGATTGAATGGATGATTTGAAAATAGTATTTAACGAAAACAATGTAGATAACTTATGTGAATTCTAGGAAGATAGAATGTTTCTTTGGATTGTTGGACGATGCGTTGAAAGTTAGGTCCGCAAACACAGTACAGGACGGCACGGTGATCGGCCCTTGCCAGACTCACCACCAATCCCATACTTCTGACTCCGAACTACCTCACTCCATCATTGCCTCTAGCTTACTATTGTCACTGTTATTTAATTTTAGTCGAATCGTTAGATTGTTCATAGCATGTTACATGTTTATTTATTATATTTATATTGTTTAAATATAAACAGAAATATATATACGAAATAAGGAACCTATATTCTTCGTTATTTATTTTCTACCACCTGGAAATATTTTTTCAAATTATAGCACTAACTCATTTAGTCATTGGCTGTGATCTTTTTGTTTAAACAATTTTCATGAAAGCCTGTGATAAACAATATTTACGATAATTTTCACATAACGGACATTAAAACAAGTTTTTTTTGCATTTATACCTGTTGTTTAAATGGAAAATTCTCAAAAGGTAATTAGCTCAAACTCTTAATACACTAACATAAGCAAATTATTGAAATTAAAGGTAATGATTAAAGTATGACTTGATATTGATTAAATCCTTCTTAGATTGCATGTTAAGTGTATAAAATAAATATTATTTTTTCTATCGGAAACATTTAAAATCAGGTATAAAGTGTGATATTTATCTGGACATTTCAAAATAAAATCTGCATCGTCTGCGATGAGTAAAGTTATTTATCCGCAACACAGCTGACTTCCTCAAGTGAATTTACTGATTAAGACATTCCCCTTCATAAACAAAACATAAAGTGATTCCTTAGCAAATATAAGAGAACAAATGCAACCAATCAAAGCATTTAAAGTTGTATTTCAAATATCCGAGTTAGTTTCAATTAAACTTTGGCTATTTCATGACTTGAACTGACTTAGTTCTATATTTTCTCAACATAAATGATTGCAATATGATTAAGAGTGCGCAGCAGTGGCGGTGACCTTGAATTTCGTCCCGTAAGAAGAATGTAAAAACGTGACTTTGTTTGAGACATTTATAGGTTTCATAAGATTTTTATGAAATACGCTTTGTTTTAAAGTGTATTAAATATTTTAGTAACACCGTTGAGCCGAATTTCCATTTTCTCACTCATAAAACCGTGACAAATATCAAAAAATTAAAGACATTTTGAATTTGAAATTCTGGTTTTACTATGAAAGAATTAACATTTGCAAAGACGTAGTCAGCAGAGTCATTGCAGTACATAATAATTCTAATACAAACTGTATTTCAAAAAGATCTTATAGGCTCAGTGATCATCTGATGGTACCCGCATCAACTCCCACCATCGTTTAGACATATCAGACCATCACCTGCGTGGTTCAGAAGTCACGTTAAGCCGTTGGTCCTTGTATTTCCATTGGTCATTGGGCTATTTATTAATGACCCATTCTAAGGAAGAGTCGGCCTTAGTTTGTAACAAGACTACACCTCATAACTCATTACTACCACTCATCACACTCATCCTTCACCACATATATTTGCCTTAAAATACCCTCATGAGAGTGGTCGGCATCTCAAATAGTGATTTAATGATATAAAAATTGTAGGCGTTAGGTGTCTCGAGAAAATGTTTATTTTTATATTGTTCTCATGGGACAAAAACAAAATGGCCGACATGTATTGTGCACCTTTAGTCGGCATCTCAAATAGTGATTTAATGATATAAAAATTGTAGGCGTCAGGTGTCTCGAGAAAATGTTTATTTTTGTATTGTTCTCATGGGAAAAAAACAAAATGGCCGACATGTATTGTGCACCTTTAGTCAAAGTCATTCATTCATGTGATACAAGTGTTTTACAATTATTGTATCTCGCTTGCCAATTTTAATTATACACAGACTTTTCAGGTGATGTAATTGTGTTTTTAATGTATATAAAAGTTGAATTTAAAACAAAATTTTTATTCAATAAACACACCAAACAATCAATACCTAGAATTTCCTGAGTTGTTTTATGAAATCTCTTCTACGTTAGATGTTTACCATATGTCAAACTGGGTCTGTAGACAGCTGCTAATGTTAATTTCACAGTTTAATTCACAACAAATGTCGTCGGTTTTCACTTCTTTTCCATGTCGATTCTAAAGTAAATGAGGCTTAAACACATTGGAATTATATTGATGATCAACTTTTGTGTAAGTACCTATTTATATTTGTTTTACGTAACGATTTAAAGTTTATGTTACTAAAATTTTAAGCGGAAAACTATTGCTAAACATATATTTTGTTGGGACTTTTACAAGCTGTTTAGTCTGTTATGTGTTTGTAACTGATAAAATTAATTGAACTTTTAAAGTATAAACGGGAAATACAAAGGTGTTAGTCGTGTTTAGGTTGCGTTTTAAAACATTACAGAGACTCTTTTTTATGTTAAAGCTAAAGATTAATACTAAACGGTAAATAAAATTCGATTATATCAAATGAGTTTTGCAACAGTTAATACAAATATACCTTTCTATAATCGATTAGATCTTCGTGTAAATATCTCTAACAAAAATCCACTCTCCAGGTGAAAATTGGAACGCTCCTTGCTATAAATTGAACACATTTCCCAAAAATCCCATTTTGACATAAATAACAACCATGCCGACACGCAGCTAAGCACTGGCATGAGTGAAGCAAATTTTTCTTATATGAGTTACAAGGCTGTTCGCTACGCTCACAGCCTCGCTTCGGCTTTCGGCCTCAGCTTTGTTGGATATATGATCACGAGTGTTACGAGGATCGGTGCTCATTTCATGGTCCTGGGTCTGGGTCTTACCATGAGGACTGCATGAATATCTCATTTGTCCAAAGGAAAAATAATTGCTACCTCTTTCAGCCTAAGTACTTCGAGTTCCCAATGTATCATCAAAACTGACTCTAAATGTTGATCTAACTGTTGATCTAAATGTTGATCTAAATGTTGATCTAAATGTTGATCTAAATGTTGATCTAAATGTTGATCTAAATGTTGATCTAACTGTTGATCTAAATGTTGATCTAACTGTTGATCTAAATGTTGATCTAACTGTTGATCTAAATGTTGATTAACTGTTGATCTAAATGTTGATCTAAATGTTGATCTAACTGATGATCTAAATGTTGATCTACATGTTGATCTAACAGTTGATCTAAATGTTGATCTAAATGTTGATCAAACTGTTGATCTAACTTTTGATCTAACTTTTGATCTAAATATTGATCTAACTGTTGATCTAAATTTTGATCTAAATGTTTATCTAAATGTTGATCTATATGTTGATCTAAATTTTGATCTAAATGATGATCTAACTGTTGATCTAAATGTTGATGATTCCAGATATTTCTAGTGTTGAGCGTGGTGGATGCCAGCCCCTACAGAGGGGGGAAGGGGTGGGGGAAGCACGGGGGTCACGGTTACGGACACAAGTACGTCAAGGACGGGTACAAGTACCAGTACCTGGGAGGAGAGGACGACGACGATGACGACGAGGACGATGGGTAAGTGGCGGAAACGAAACGGTGAATTTAATTCTTTGATTTGTTTTCCAATGGCTGGTAAATGTCGCATATTGAAAAAACCTTAGGGAGCGGACTACACCTCTCCAAGGTGCATCGATTCGTGCACGCCGCCGAAAGACACCAAAGCCGAAAAAACCCGACAATAAACGGAAAGTCCCGACAATGTTTTTGACCAATAGTAGTATTTATTAATCATGATTAATAGCGTGCAAACCATCGAATGAAATGATAAAAAATATATAACTAGTACTGTCTACTTAGGGAACATAGAAGCGTCAATGCTAGTTTCTTTTTTAGAATTCATAACATACCTGAAACAAACATAACATTTTTAGCACTATAGAGTACAGTAGATATTAAATATTACTCAAAATATCTATCGCGACACTAGAATCCAAGACAGGAAATACGACAAAGGAAATGCAGTAATGAATTTCCAATAGCGATGAATGTAACGCTCAATTGAGTTCTTGACGGGACAATCTCTGTAGATACTATTGACTTTCACAGTTCATTAACTGTCTTGGGTAAAAGAATAAGTGAACAAGGAAATATCGGATATTTTATTAGACGCTGAGTGAGAAATCAGCTGTTTGTTTATTAGGAAGATGAATAATAGTGTTTGTGTTTGTGCTAGTCTAGGCGCAAGTAAAAATTATGTTATGGTAGGTAGATTGCACGTATAATAACATGGCTGAGGCAGGAAAATCGACATAGTTCGGCAGCTCAAGCATAAATAGCAATAGTGGATGTCTTGAGATCTGTCTCAAGTAGATTCACTGCCGAACGCGCAAGTCAGTTCGTTCTCAAAAATCACACGATTTAGCCACATAATTATAAATGATCGACATCGGACAAACTCGAACATGTGGAGCCGAGGAGGAGAAAGACGGCAAGGAACTGCAGCGCTATCTGTGCTTGGGCTGCCGAACTATGTTGATTTTCCTGCCTCAGCCATGTGGCATCTATGCGCAATCTGCCATAACATAATCTTGGTATTATGTATTTTGTATATTATATACCATTTCGAATTTTTCAGGTATGACAAGGACGGAAACGGAAGAGGTGGGAACGGAAGGGATGGCGGAGGAACCGGAAATGATGGAGGGAACGGATGGGATTACCATTGGTAGTTGAATCTGTCAAAACTCTATGTGAAAATATGTGAAAAGCTCGTCCTAGAAACCAAATAGCCCTACACTGCAAGAATAGAATAAATAACTTGATATAAATGTTAAAATATACCGCAATTGTTGAGTTTTCAATAACCTTTTAGATAAATGTATTTGTTATTTAGTTTTGTTAATTAACATTGTAAATATATGTTCACTAGTTCTGAATATAGTTATTACCTAGCTTTTCTTAACATAAATAGTTAGAGTTTGTTATTAGCCCTATAACCTGACCATTACTGAAATAGTAAAGGATTTATAAGTGAAGAGTTACTTTTGTCTTTGAAATAACTGTAAGGTTTCTAAGGGTGAATTTGTGTACATGATACGTTTTATTATTAGTTCTGATTTTTGTTACTACAACGAAAAGTTAATTAAAATACATGCAAATTAATTACAAATGAAACAAATATTTTAGGCTAAATAAATCAAATTACTTTTTGAAGTCCGAATGCTTTATTGGGTCCCAAAACACCACTTTAAAGTGCTAGGTGGTAGTTTCAAAACTACTTGTTGATATAATTCGATTACTTTTAAAATATTCCTCTAAAAATAGGTTACCCTACTACAAGATTACATTTGATCCTATTATGAAGTGTTTACAATCCATTGATTACCCTATGACAAAAAAAACCTATAAAGTGGTTATTTAAAAGGAATAAAAGTCAATGATACGATGATCACTTCCAATAAGTCTTGAACAAGACACGTTGAAGTAAAACTTGGTCTTGTCATTAGATGATGATGATGATAACGAAGATTTCGAGGAGCTTAGGTCAAATTTAACTTGTCTGATGACGTCAAAGTCCGCATAAACTAGTTTACCGTCTATGTAAGCAGTTTGGATGTTTGACTACCACCTACAACTGGACCAAGTGAATATCAATACTATATGACTTCAAGGCTTAACTTTACATTGGTCTTTGACGCAATATTTAATCACTAAATCACTATTTGAGATGCCGACCACTCTCATGAGGCCATTTTAAGGCAAATATGTGGTGAAGGATGAGAGTGATGAGTGGTAGTAATGAGTTATGAGGTGTAGTCTTGTTATAAACTAAGGCCGACTATTCCTTAGAATGGGTCATTAGTTAGTAGCCCAATGACCAATGGAAATACAAGGACCAACGGCTTAACGTGACTTCCTAATGCTAAAAACGTAGCCGAAGTGCTACTATGAATCCGAGTGAATTCCCACGTACAATGGGACGGGAATAATTTACCCCGAAAATTGGGGTTATGGTACACAACCTGCTTTTGTAACTCGATTTCAATGAAGTTTTATATAAACATAATTACACCGTAAATACCCCCGGCACCTAAGTTCAACAAAATCTATATCACCCAAATTTAGATGATACCGAACAAAGTTACAGTTTTTAAAGCATATAATCCTATTGTATCGGGAAACACCCCACGAAAAGGGAAAGGGTAGTTCACTCTTTTCCTGGTTGATAACCTTAACCTCAATATTTAGACAAGAACATATATACCAAATTTTGTAAAACCTGGACAAAATAGCGGAACAAAGGGATCAAAATAATCATTTTCTTTTAACTTCTTTGTTAACAAAATCTGACATTTTAATCAAAAACTTTCAAGATATATCCCTTCCATTGGCTGTGTATATACAGGTGTGCGTAAACTATTTTTGTGTTTCTTTGTTGCAGTTGGTCAACCTGGCACACGCCTGTGATTGGTCATCATCCAACCAACCTCCAGTCAATCAGTTGTTTGGTGATAGGTGACTAGTCAGCTTACGCTGATTACTTTAGGTCAGCTAATTATTCTAACGGGTTTTAGCCATGTAGTTTTCTTTTCGTTCACTAAAAAATCATTATTGCGTACGCAAAAAAATCTTACCATCGTCACAAAAATATATAAACAAAGAACCTAATAAACGCTTTGAATTTAGATAGCAGTTATCGTACAAATGTTTAATTGTTTTGTCTGGGCACACTTTTTCCAATTAGGAAACCAAGTTATTTATTCTCGAAGAATTATTTCAGTTCGTCCCACGCTGGCTCCATACACCATGACGTTCCCCAAGGTTCAGTTCTGGAGCCAATTCTTTTCCCAACACCGTTTTTTTATATTTTGTTTAAGGGTTTTTATCCTCCTAATAACAAAGACCACCCATTGAACCAGTTCAACGTACTCTAAAGTAAATACACAACTCTCACTGGTTCACATTGAGTGTTTCACCGCCTCAAACAGCTGATATTTACATAAATCAGCTGTTCAACTGACAGGAACTAATCAGCTGTTTCTGTTTGACACTGACGAGTTGCCAGGCGATGATTCGCTCTCGCCTTGACGACGAGGTTATTTTCGAAACCTTGTGTTATGTTTTTGAGTTCTGTCCTGCTGGTTTCCTGCGTGTTAGCCGGGTCGGTAAGTTAATTTATCATTTCAATATTATTGTAATTTTAATTAAATGTATAGAGTGCACATGACTAACACCCTATATATATGAAAGGTTTTACTGGTTTAGTAGCTCTTTTTCATAAATACCTGCCTCCAAAGAGTCAAATCTACTCAAGAAGAATAAGTACAATGATTTTTGAGAGGTACTATAATTTTATTTTTCACTTAAAATCCCAAAAGTTTACTTTTAAAGAACGAGTATTTCAGTTGTTCGTATAGTTAGCTACTATTTGAATGATCAGCCTGGACGTGCATTAATTTGGCAAGCTTTTGAATCCCATGTTTTTATATATTTGACTATCACAATTATTTCTGTATACAAAATTAAAACACAGTTTCTCCACCATTAGGGCTGTAATTATTTTGAAAGGCTTTATTCCATTGACCTCTAAAATAACACGCATTCAAAAAATGTTTACCGACTTTATAATATTATGTATAAAAATGTATTGTAAAATGTGAAAGGGTTTTACAAGGAACAATTATTTAGGCTACGATCGATTATTTAAATTTACAGTTGAAACTTTCGTTTTATGTAACAGTTAAAATATTTAGTGAGTTAGTATATTAGTAACATTTTACCACCAGGCCCTATGTCAGACATAGATCTAAAGAGATGGTAAAATAAAAAATATTCACAGATTCCTTATTCAAGAGTTGTCAGATTTAAATTAGTATTAGATTTATGACCGTTCGGTTAAATAATTAACTAATGAAACGCCTGGGGTTCTATAAAATAATATACTCAAAACTGCAATCAACAACAAAACAATATTCTATTGGGAATAACTTAACAACTTCAGCCAGATAGGTTGTTGTAATGGGAATTCAATAAATAATGGTTTCTCTTAATTTAATTACAAATCGATTATATCACTTTGATAAATACATAACTAAGCAAATGTATTAATTTTACTTGTTTAATGGTTTAAACGTCCCCGCAGCGTTTAATTGTTTCTGGCACATTTCCGTAAAATTAATATTTCAAATAATAATTTCCCTAAAGGCATTTTATCGAAAGTAAAAGACTATGCACGAAATAATGTTTTGTTTTAAATATTTTTTGAAACAGAGTATAAAATTCAAGGGTACGCCCGTAGTTGTTTTACACGAATATCTCTTAAATTTGTTTAAAACTTTGATAAAAAAACTTTATTTTAATTTGATTATTGTTGTTTGTTTCAGGTGTCAAGCTTACAAGAAGATGGTCTCACAACTACACATGAACTGTCTCAGCAACCGAAAAATGAAACGGGAAAAATTGACACCATATTTATCAATGTCTTTAACATATACAACAACTACAAAATATACATCAAAAGTAAACAAAGAAAATCTAAGAGCAAGAAAGCTTCCAAGAACAGTTTTGGGCAAATCGAGAAGTTAGAAAAAGAAACAAAATCACCTAAAAAGGACCGCAAACACTCTAAAAAGTCAAAAGGCAAAAGTCAGAAAAACACAATTAAAGGAAACAGTCAAATATATCACCCTAAAAACACGACAATTTCAGAAAATGAGTTAAAATTTAATAAAACTAACATTAATGACGAGATAAAAATAAACAACACGGAATCGGAAAAAAATTCATCTGATATAGTAAAAAAAGAAACAGAAGTTCAAGTACACAACAGAAGAAAAAGGGAAGCACAAAGTTACGGGAATTATGGCGGAGGTCAACCTGGAGGCTTCAATCTTAACTTTGGATCTCAAGGAGGACCTTCAGGAGCTCCTAGCTACGGTGGCTACACTCCTCCAAGTTACGGGCCACCTTCTCCTTACTCTCCAGGAGGTTCTTCTAGCTCAGGAGGAGGTTCGTCTCCAGGAGACGACGATGATGATGACGCACCTTGTTCAAGCTCTGGACCATCACCTTCAGGAGGTTATTCTTCAGGAAGTCCTTCCAGCTCGTCTGGTGGAAGTTCTTGCCCATCTTCGTATAGTTCCAGTCCATCATCTTCGTCGCCCTCAAGTTCCTCTTATGGTCCTCCTCCCAGCTCGGACGACGATGATGACCCTGACGGCTCTGGTAGTCCCTGTTCTGGGTCAAGTCCAAAAGGTTCTTCAGGAGGGTATTCTTCAGGGGGTTATGGATCTTACAAAAGTGGAGGTTCCTCTTCGGGTGGGTCACCAGGATATTCCTCGGGGGGCTCCTCACCTAGTTCTTACTCTAAGCCGTACCCCAGCTCAAGTCCTTGTTCAGGAAGTTCATCTCCATGTTCTGGAAGCTCGCCAAGCTCTTCAGGTGGTGGATATTCATCAAAGTACTCTGGTGGTAATAGTGGTGGATCTCCTAGTTATTCTTCTGGCAGCCCTTCATCAGGACCTTACTCTAGTGGAGGAGGGGGCTCTCCTGGTTATTCATCTGGAGGACCATCTTCTGGGTCTTACTCTAAGCCTTATTCTAGTGGGCCATCTTCATGCGGGGGTCCTCCAAGCTACTCTTCAGGCAGTCCATCGTCGTATTCAAAACCATACTCTAGCAGCGGAGGAGGTTCACCTGGTTATTCTTCGGGTCCATCTTCAGGTTCATACTCTAAACCTTATTCAAGTGGACCATCTTCTGGTGGCGGTCCTCCAAGTTACTCTTCTGGCGGGCCATCTTCGTATTCCAAGCCATACTCTAGTGGTGGGGGTTCTCCTAGCTACTCTTCTGGAGGCCCGCCAAGTTCTTACTCGAGCGGTGGTGGTGGACCTCCAAGCTACGGTGGTGGTGGCGGTGGATCTCCCTATTCTTCAGGTAGATCAGGGTACTCGTCAGGAGGTGGTTCTCCCAGTTCGAGCTACGGTGGTCCTTCTGGAGGATCTCCTTACTCTAGTTCCGGTCCAAGGTATGGTTCTAGCAGCTATGGAGGAGGGGGTGGTTCAGGACCTAGATACAGTTCCCCAACAAACTATGGACCCCCAGGAGCAACCTATGGAGGGTACCGACCTCCTAGCTCAGGACCAAAATACTATCGACCACATGGTTACAGTCCACCATGTTCGTCTAGTTCTGGTGGTGGATCTCCTAGCTCGTACGGGTCTCCTTCAAGCAGCTATGGAGGGCCGAGGTCTTCGTATGGAGGTCCAAGTTCTGGACCGTCATCTAGTTATGGTGGGCCATCTTCGTCAAGTTATGGCTCTAAACCAAGTTATGGAGGTGGTGGATATGGTGGCTCAAAATCTAGTTATGGGAGCCCCTCTTCTAGTTACGGCAGTCCATCATCAAGTTATGGCAGTCCTTCTTCGGGTGGCAGTGGAGGACCGTCTTCCAGTTATGGTGGTCCATCTTCCAGTTATGGTGGGCCAAAGTCGTCTAGTTATGGTGGACCTTCGTCAAGTTACGGTGGTCCATCTTCGTCAAGCTATGGTGGTCCTTCTTCAAGCAGTGGTGGACCTTCTAGTTACGGTGGTCCTTCGTCAAGCTATGGTGGTCCTTCTTCGTCAAGCTATGGGGGTCCTTCTTCAAGCAGTGGTGGGCCTTCGTCAAGTTACGGTGGTCCTTCTTCTAGTTATGGTGGTCCATCATCCAGTTACGGTGGTCCGAAATCATCGAGTTATGGTGGTCCTTCATCGAGTTATGGTGGCCCATCTTCGTCAAGCTATGGTGGTCCGAAATCTTCCTATAGCAGTCCATACTCCTCAGGTCCCTCATCTTCTAGCTATGGAGGCTCCGGCCCTAAGTCTAGTTGTGGATGCTCCGGCGATGATGATGACGACTAAGAAATAAAACTTGGAGAAGTGCAATGAAATAAATTTGAGAAAATAAAACGTAGAACAATTTTTTAAGTGACCAAACCGGTGAAGTTCGTGAAACTTTGACTAAAAGGAGGATTTTTTTTGTAATTGAATATCAACTACATAGTCATTTCCTAATTATTAATGAAATTTTATATTTAATATTAACACTGCGTTCGCTTATAGTGCCTTTACTGTTTTAACATAAGCTAATTGTAACAAGAGTAGAAGGTTGCCACTCGCAGTAAATAAACACTTAAAAGCATTTGTAAAATCTTTACAAAAATTATAAAAACCTTTAACGTGCAATTATTGTGTTTATCCCCTACCCCAATTATTGATCCCCTTGTTAGCAAATTATTGATCATTTTGTCTTCCCGGTGATCAATTGAATTATACAACTGTTGTTATATAACTAACTCTACTTTAAACAGTGTAAACAGGAGTCTACATTGCCGACGACACATACTCGTAGCGTGCTGCATTCTAACGGCGTTCACTTGAACCACAACCGTCTCTTCTTCCAGCAGATAATTATTTACAGTTTTAAATAGTCTTAAATAATTGTCTAAAAACTAAACTATATCAGAGAAAGCCAGTAAGTTTGTTATGTTTATTTAGTCATATTTACATGTATTTATTTTTTACACGATTTTCTGTAGCTGGTCAAGGGTTCAGCAGTAGGTAATCAAAGTAATCAAGGTTTCAACCGTGAAGCTTAAGTCAAAGTAGTTTATTAGGTAAAGTTAACAAACACACATTTGCATTAGCCAAGTGGAAAAACAATTATTTTTATACACAATAGTTACCTTATTTACAACACAGACCTAATCAATAAATCACTATTTGAGATGCCGACCACTCTCATGAGGGTATTTTAAGGCAAATATGTGGTGAAGGATGAGTGTGAAGAGAGGTAGTAATGAGTTATGAGGTGTAGTCTTGTTACAAATTAAGGCCGACTCTTCCTTAGAATGGGTAATTAATTAATAGCCCAATGACCAACAGAAATACAAGGACCAACGGCTTAACGTGACTTCCGAACCACGCAGGCGGTGGTCTGATATGTCTAAACGATGGTGGGAGTTGGTACGGGTATCATCAGATGATCACTGAGACTATCCACTTTAGACCTATATCATCCTCAAAACCTAACCTCCATGAAGCTGGATTACAGGACCACGCCACGAGTCAAGATGTATTAATAAATCTGTAATAGTAAGCTAGCTACTAGTTCCCAAGAGCCTGGCAGCCAGTTATAAAACCGATTAAATCTATGCATAACTAGAGCGCAGTTCAGCCAATGGGAGCGCAAAGACATCTTAAGGGAACGTCCAATGAAAATGTTTGTCTTGTTTAACGAGGCGAAGTTAGGACTACAAAGTCCTCTCTGCCACTCAACCTCGACCTTTACCTAGCGTCACCGTATTAGTCACATTACAAATGTAAGTGTTGACTGCTGGGATCGAACCCGCACCACTGGAGTGATGAGCTCCGGAGTCGCGTGCGATACCAATCCGCCACGGATCCGCTGTATGAAGTGCCACGGTGTCTATTAGCTGATAGCGGCAGCTTCGCCCAGTATTATTCACTATACCTAAGTAAATTGTTTTCTAAATAAAAATAATTGAAAATTATATTCCAATTCGCCTAAAAATATTTATTGACATTCCAAATTTTAACATTTCATAAATATTAACATTCTATTTTAAATGTTAGAAACCACTGTAACGCTATGAGGAACGGCGGTGTTTGTTAACATGCAACCGAAATGGTAACTCACTAGATAGAAAGTGAACTAATGGTTTATTTATAAACAACTCATTCAGTTTTATATGATCTAAATGAAGTCTTCTCGTGTCTAAAATCAAAAGTCGATAAAGCAGATTCTACTGTTTCCAGCGCTGCGAATGTTTTGGATCGGAAACAATTATCACACAACTATACTCAGTACTTTTGTCAAAGAATAAAATCGTGTAAATATAACTTATTCTGTTGCGTCATGAATTCATCAAGTTATATTCAAGTAAAATGATTACAGTTGAAATTTTCAACAGCTATAAGAATTCTTACTTTTCTAGTTTATTACTTTTTAGCTTTAATAGCATTCTTTACGACGCATATCTAATGGCATTACTGATTTCAAAGATAGAACATTCAAAATTATTAAGTCAATGAAGTCAATTGCCCAAAGCATTTAAAACTCGTCTGAAATCCAGTTTCAGGAGCGTTTTTTTCATTGTCTACTGGTCTGCAAATGGCATTTTCATTGACTACTGGTCTGCAAATCGCATTTTCGTTGTCTACTGGTCTGCAAATGGCATTTTCATTGTCTACTGGTCTGCAAATGGCATTTTCATTGTCTACTGGTCTGCAAATGGCATTTTCATTGTCTACTGGTCTGCAAATGGCATTTTCATTGTCTACTGGTCTGCAAATGGCATTTTTATTGTGTAACTTAACATTGGGTTTTTGGGCATCACAAAACGCTTTTAGGGAAAACGGTCCAAGTTCACACGTTTTACAGTACAGACGATATTATAGCTTTTACTTGAAGATCGCCCAAATAACTGATTGACTAATATTAGTTATAATTCGAAATGCTGGGAAACTTTTAAACAATAATGTTTCTTCATACTGGGACTCGTGGAGTGTTCCTATAATCCAGCTTCTTGGAGGTCAGGTTTGAGGATGATATAGGTCTAGAGCGGCTCAGATAGTCTCAGTGATCATCTGATGATACCCGCATCAACTCCCACCATCGTTTAGACATATCAGACCATCACCTGCGTAGTTCGGAAGTCACGTTAGGTTGTTGGACCTTGTATTTCCATTGGTCATTGGGCTATTAATTAATGACCCATTCTAAGGAAGAGTCGGCCTTAGTTTCTAACAAGACTACACCTCATAACTCATTACTACCATACATCAAACTCATCCTTCACCACATATTTGCCTTAAAGTACCCTCATGAGAGTGGCTGGCATCTCAAATAGTAATAGTGATATTGAATACACTTAACTCTAAGGCTTTCGCGGCCGGTATCACAAAATGTATAATCTAGTTCTTCCGGTTCACACCGCGTCCAAACTTCGCAATTAAGTAGGAGATATTTCGGTCTCGTTGTGGAGTACCATCTTCACTCACTGATTGGCTGAAACTGAGCTACCTGCCGACTGCCTATTGAATATCCCGATATCAAATTGTCTCCCGAATGTTATCTATGTCAAGGTCACTCTCTCATTACCCCCGTCTCTAGACTCATCTACAGCACAAACTCCACCTGTACAACTGACACTGGTAAATGAGCGAGTTGAGAAATGACTGCCAACAGAGTTTTCTTGGCAAACCCAGAGTCGGGACGAGTGTCTCTTGTAACTGTCTTGTGGGCTAGGTCAAGGTACTACTTTAAATAGAAAATTCGTTTTCTACGAACTTATTTCGTGATTTGTACGTCTCTTTTTAGTGTGACTGACGACTTCCCAGCTAAGTTTGTGGGTTCGAATCCCGTTCAAGGCGTTAGCACCTCGAGTATACCCTCGCAGACCGATCAGCTGCGTGAGTTCAAGCAAAGGTTATGTATGGCAGGTAGATTGCGCATAGATGTCACATGGCTGAGGCAGGGAAATCAACGTAGTTCGGTAGCCAAAGCACAGATAGCGCAGCGAGCGAATCATTTCAAGAATCTCAAGTAGAGCCACTGATGCAAACGTAAGTTCGTTCGTTCTGGAAGATTGCCGAATTGATCACATTTAAGTCATCGACATCGGACAAACTCTAGCACGTGGAGCCGAGGGGAGAAAGACGGCAAGAGATGGCAGCGCTCGCAGCGCTATCTGTGCTTGGACTGCCGTAGCTATGTTGACTATCCTGCCTCAGCCGGCACCCATGCCTTATCTACCTACCATAACATTATCTTTAGTTCAAGTGAGTAGCTACGCCTAGTAGCGCATTCTGGTAGCGAACACTGGAATCAAAACTGTGTCGGGTTCACAGCGAACTAACCACTCGACCCGATTCAGACACCTTCCAGTCGCGTGGTCAACCGCGGATTACAATTATTACTATTGAAATGAAATATATAATTCCCAAAAGGATAAGGTTACAACGGAGGGCACTATGGGCACAGGATATGGTTAATTAGATAGAAATCTTTGTAGGGTTTCTAACGGAAACTTTAATATCTTTAAAATGGTCGAGGTAAATATTTTCTTTGTTTAAGGTTTGTTGGTGACGATGGGGAAAATTTCAGAGTTTAAACTATTATTGCGGACATTTTCCATCATTAGTCGTGATCATCTTGCTCACTAACGATGGAAAATGACCGCATTATTAGTTTAAACTCTATAAATATATTGATTTCTAAACTTGTTCCTACAACATATTTAGTACGGTCATGGGAAAACGCTTTGCAAGAATCAGCAAGATTTTGTTGTTGTCTACACC
The DNA here is from genome assembly GCA_018831715.1 of Matsumurasca onukii. NCBI lineage: Eukaryota > Metazoa > Arthropoda > Insecta > Hemiptera > Cicadellidae > Matsumurasca > Matsumurasca onukii. Next base: position 22,662,730 of record CM032067.1, on the reverse strand, counting down.
AATAGCATTTTAATTTGTTTTATCCTAGATCACTAAACGCTTTTAGGGAAAGCGGTCAAACCCTTGAATTTGCGCTTTTGGAGCCACGAACGCAGTTGAGTTCCTTTTCACTACACTGTCCTCAAGGTTCGTCAATTATTATTCTTCAGGAAGGGCAAACGAATAGGTCTAAATAATTTGAAAATACCACTAGAAAGACAATTATGAGGGAGTTGAGTGCTTATATTTTCGTCTACTTAGGCCTGAATAGATTGAATCTTTAGGGCACTAATTAATATTTTGTTGTTGGACAATTCGGCAATGCTTTTGAATATTTCAACCTTTATGGAGTGAATTTTATTCACCTTGCCCAACTCAGCACCTCTGATTCTCCTGCCAACTGAGTTGAACTTGTGTCTCTGATCTCTTCACTCCTCACATTGCTTGTATTTCTATTCTTGTCTCTCACAAGTGGTAGATGACCGCATTACTGCTTCTACTCAGATTTAGACTTGTAAACGCCCAAGAGTTGCTTGTATTTCACATTTCAAACCCACCCTCAACTGGTAATGGATTTAGTGTTTGGTTGATCGTTTTTGAAGAAAGACTATTATGATTTCTGAAAATAAGTTTTGACGCGTGTTCCTACATCGTTGGAATTTTCACGTGTGAGTTTTAAAACGTGTTATCGTGAAATGATGCAGCTTTTATGTGTCTGTAATAAAAGCAATCACTTTAAATATAAATTACTGCCTGTGTGTACACGTGCTCCTCTACGGGATTAAGAAGAAACGATTACATGATCAGATGATAATAATAATTATGATGGCTGTTATAATGATTTCCTTCCTCCGAAAAAGAATGGAGGGGCAGAACAATTAGTTTTTCACTTTACAGATCCGGCTATTTAAATTTGTTACCAGAAAAACCTGTTTTACGGAAAAAAACTCTAAACAAAAACACCTAGCGGACCCGTTGCGAATTGATATCATGCACGATTTCGGAGCTCATAATTTCGGTGGCGCGGGTTCGATCCCCACAGTTACCAGTGGCATTTGTAATGTGACTCTACGTTGACGTTAGGTCAAGGTCGAAGTTCAGTGGTAGAGAGAACTTTGTAGCCCTAACGTCACCTCATTAAACAAGACAAACTCTACCTTTACCTTTTTAAAACCACGCCAAAATTGAGCTTTAACGCTTTCAACGTTTTCCGATCATGGATAACCATAAATTTCTATAAAGTTGTCCAGCCTGTCTACTAACACTGGTCTCGTGACCTCTATTTTACCCACTATTATTTATTAATCACCGCAACAAATATATGGTTGGCAAAACTGTTTACCCACGCTAATGAGTGTTTTCAAACTCTCTTATCTGGTTCAAACTCAGCGCTTTAAACTTTTCACTTCAAACTTTCAAATGTGTATCCAACTAATGTTGGCCACTTAATTAATAGGAAATAAAAGGAAAATTGTGTTTTACCTCGTGAACAGGGGTTTTCGGTAATATTGAATGGCAAAATAAAATACTATACAATTCCGTTAAGCTCTTCGAACGAAATAAATAGTTTTTCGAATCCAAGATTCTAATTTTTTAGATTCTAGGTCACAAAACGAATAGTTTTTCTTGTTGACTAAAACCTATGAAACACGTTTGAAATGATATTTTAACGTCAAATTACTAGTCAAATCATTCATATTTTAACTAGAAATTACGTTGCCATTTACTTAAATATCTTTGATGTTTGTCCATGCTATATAGTTTTTGACAATAAATAACAATTACCTTGTTTAGTGTGCCTGTAGATCCTGAGGCGAGGAGATTCAAAGGATTAGATGAGGCCTCAGGATCTACAGGCACACTAAACAAGGTAATTGTTATTTAATAGGTCCTGAAACCGGAATAGTGAATTTGTTGACAATAAATACTTTGATTCTTTACAATAAAGGTACAATTCTTTACATCTCAACATACTTCTGCATAAATGAAACAGGCTATAGAATGATAGTATAATCTAGTTCTTTCTGTTCACATCACGTCAAAATATTATAATGATTGGGTTGGGATATTTCGGTCTCGCTGTGGAGCACCATCTTCAGCCACTGATATAATTGCTGTATGCTATCCTATTGGTCACAGGGCTGCCAAACGTTAAATGAGAACATCGACAGGTGGCATCCCTGTTCCAATCTACGGTTGGAGCCCCATTCACCAATAGGATAGCAGACAGCAAGTATGTCAGTTTCAGACAATCAGTGTCTGAAGATGGAACTCTACAGCTAGACCAAAATATTTCAACCCAACTATTATGATGTTTTGACGGTGTGAACCGGAAGAACTAGATTATAGTTGTGACACCGACCGCGAAAGAGTTATAGTATGATAATGTTCACCTAAATATTTAAAGTTCTGGCCAGACAGTGGGTTGGCAACAGCGTTTACCAGCACTAATGACTGTTTTCACACTCTATCTGGGTCACACACACACACACACACTCACGTTCCAGTTCAGGCGTTAAGTACGCGCACTCAAAATAGTACTCAAATGTGTCAGAAAATAAAGTGTTGTAAATCATATTGTGCCAAATTCGCGAACAGCTGGTGCTCATGTTTTGTTGAATATTTACACATTTTTTATTAGAAATCACGTGTTTAATACTTTTTTAAGTTTAACTATAATTAAGTTCTTACGGTTCACATCGCACTAAAATATCATTCAAATTAGCGTGAAATATATCGGTCTTGCTGTGGAGTACCATCTTCAGTCACTGATTGGCCGAAACTGAGATACTTGCTGTCTGCTATCCTATTGGTCACAGGGCTGCCAACCGTCTGTGCAATGTGACAAGTAGAATAAAAGTTCTGAGAACATTTGTTGAAATTTCAAGCCACCACTCTGGATTAGAGATTGGAAAGAATACTGGAAAGCTATTTTGTATTTGCTTTGTAGTTACAAGAAAGTACGCGATTGAGAGCTCCTTGATACACTTTTTACCTCTAAAATCCATAAATTAGATGGGGGTAATCATTCAAATGTGTCAAACCAGCCTAAAATTATTTTGAAAGGTAAACAACGGGCCACAATAAACCTCTATACACACTTGGATTGACAGGCCGCACCAGTTGAAAGAAGGCCCGTTGTTTAGCCAGTTGTTACGTGCGCGGTGTCGTGTGTTCTTTGTGCGGAGGAACTCAGCCTTTCTCTGAGGTGACCACTGAGGCGCACCCTTAAAACTCTTTACAGATATGTTTTCGTCTCTTCACTCTTGAAACAGATTCACATGGAGGAACAAAAGCGTCGCGTGTGACAGTTGGGTCAGGTCAGGGCCCCACATTTAGGTCGCGGGTCCGAATTTAGCCCGCGATGTTGCCAGATCTACTCTGTGTTTACTAATAGTCATCACACACACACACACACTAGAATAGATTCCCGCTTGTACGAGTCTGTGATCTTTGGTCTTCAAAACCGACCAGACTATCGTGAAATTTCAGTTAAGAGAGTAGTGTAGAAAACCGTTTAAAAATGTGTTGAATTCTTTACCCTACCTTGTCTCTACATTTTAGCAACGATTATGTTATGGTAGGTAAATTGCGCATAGATGCCACATGGGTGAGGCAGGAAATTCCTTTAAGGGTCTCAAGTAGAGCTATACTGACTTGTTCGTTCTCAAAAATCCGACGATTCGGTCACGTTTAAGTCATCGACATCGGACAAACTCGAGTATGTCGAGCCGAGGGGGGAGAATTGATGCCAGAGATGGCAGTGCTCGCAGCGCTATCTGTGTTTGGGCTGCGGCAACTATGATGATTTTATGCCTCTGCCACGTGGCCATAGGGCATTTTATCCCAATCTACCTAACGTAACATTATCTTTCATTTTAGAAAAAAGTAGTTTTTTCAAATTCAAGTGAAATGCAAAAAATTAAGTGGCATTCACTTGTATGAAACAAAAAAAGACCAGCCAGGCCAATATGGCGGCGATGACCCGATTTCTGCCGCCATCTTGGACTGGTAAAACGGTTATCTTTGATTTTCAGTACAGATGTGTGTATGGTATTTTAAATACTTATAGTAAGTTTAAACCAAAAACTGTTCATAAACTTAGCTTTTACAGCATAAACCCATATTGGGAGAAAATGGGGCCCTTCTTGCCAAAAGGGCATTTTCGGTTATCCAATTTTACTAGTTAACATGCTTCATCAAAATATTTACAAAAATAGCCCTTGAATCAAATTTTGTGAAGGTCTGCCTAAAAATGTGACCTACACAGTGGTCACAAGGGGGTCTCAAAAGGGGTGAAAAAGGGCATTTCTGGTCTAATATTTACCTCGTAATAGGAAATTCACTAATGTTCACGGTAGCGATCACCACAACGCCGATATTATTTCCTAAACTATATCAAAAAAACTCTAAACAACGTCAAACAAAATTTTCAGCCCTCTTAGAAACCAACTGATTCAAAATGTACAAAGGTCTTCACATCCCCACAGCACAAACCTGATTTACAAACCGCTTACATTAAACTCTTCAGGAAAATGTGTTTCGTTTATTCTATGCAAAGATGATACGCGAGCACTTTGCCCACTTTGCATGTAAATACTCTGCGAAAAGATCCAAGATGGCCGCGTATATTCCCGCCAAATAATGCGAGAAATGGCGGGAAAGCGCCCAGCTGCGATGCGAGTGACAGCGTTTACTTTCCTTGTCGCTCTTTAGAATTTATATCCCAATAACGTTCCTTTGTATCAAATATCTTAACACCTTTTAGTAAAATTGTATTGTTTTTTTTTTTGACCTTGTCAACAATTTTACTCCTGTAAAAAAACTAAATTAGCAATCATTACGTTGGATTTGTCTTGTAAATTGTCTCAACGAAAGATAATATCGACTCCTTTCTTTCAGGTTTGTTATTGACGATGGAAGAATTACCGAGTTTGAAGTATTATTGCGACATATTTCATTTATATAGTGAAGAACAAGAACATAACGTTTCAGGACCCGCTATCTGATCCCGTCTTCAGGTAACAAATCGTCCGGTGTAGAAACGTTGCGTTTTTCATGTTCACTAAAGATGGAAAACAAAGACAATCATATTTAAAACTTAGATAATATTAGCTTTTGGAAAGTACGATATTTTTATTCGGGCAATAGGATATTAACAACTCTATCGAAAATAACTACTATCTGTCGCATTAGTTTTCTTTCTGTATATTTAGTCATCCCAATAACCCCTTTCCATTCCCAATAACGAAAAAATGTTATACCAGACAATTTGGTTTTAAAAAAATCGAAGATGATTTTGACCGACACGTCATAATATCTCAATTAAAAATGTTTAACAACTTTGAGTAGAACCAACTTAGTTTTCCCTCTAAAACAATTAATTATTTACTTAGATATTAAATACAATACTGCACTTTAATTTATTTTGGGATCATTTATTTTGACATTGCTTAAATGAATGTTATAAAACACTCGAGTTAAAGTTTTATTTTTTTAAAGTGTATCATAATACAATGATTGTGTAGTTTATAGTTGATTTTATTACAAGTTACCTTTTGGTGCCTGTAGATCCTACAGATTGTAGATTCTTCGAATCTACAGAATCTACAGTAGGATCTACAGGCACTAAAAGGTAACTTGTAATAACACAAGGTCCTACAACTGGGAAAATTAAATATTATAGTTGATGTTTCTATTAACATGACTTTTAAACTTGTATACTTCGCTTGTCAACCGGCTACCAAATTCCATCAAAAGTGCTCCAACGCCTAAGGCGTTCAAAACTCGTCTAAAAATAGTTTTGGTCGCAGAAGCATTTTACAACACAGACGAGTTTATGGCACATAGCTGGGAAAACGTGGAAAACACTAACTGATAAAAGAGCTAGAGTGAACAATTCGATTGAAAGAGAGCGAGTGAATGAACAAAATGTATGTTTGAATGGGACTTCGATGTCAGTATGTATGGAAAATTTTAGATATTCAAAAAATAGTTGACGATTGCATAACATGTAAATGTTTCCGCAATAAATGATTTATTTATTTATTTATGCTTCGAGACACCGACCACTTTTAGTTGGTATTTTAAGTTGAATATAGAATAGTGGTGAGTTTGATTAGTTTTTTGTGTGTGTGTATATGTTGAGGTGTAGTCTTGTTACAAACAAGGGCCGACTGTTGGGACCTTAGATTGGGTAGCTAATTAATAGCCCAACAACTTATACTGGAATAGACCAGCGGCTTAACGTGTTAACTGAACCAATGGCGTGTTTATGTATTTATGTATTTTTTTTCCCGAAGCACGTTTCACTCCCGTGAGCAGCAGGTGTCACGACCGGGCGGGGAGTGGGGAAGGGGGGTGTGCGCCCACCCGACGTCGCGACGCCGCGCTCAGTGCCCTCTCAGGCGATGACGATGGCGGACCGCGCCTCCCCGCCCGTGTCGAGTAAAGCGCGTTCGGCCTCCATCTGCGTACCGGGCTCCAGCATGGAGCAAGCGTTGAGTGCCGGTGTGCCGGGGACTCCGCCCCACGACGTGACGCGGCGTAGACGTCCCGCGGCCAGGAGTCAGAGTGCGCGCCTCACCGGCAACAAGAGTGTGAGGAGGAGGCATCCGCCCCAGCACGGCGAGGTGCAGGCGATACGCAGCGGCAGCAGTGAGCCCAGGCTGAGCGAAGGTAGGAAGTGCAAGGTTCTAGAGTTAGAGAAGTCACCGTGGTTCGGAAGTCACGTTAAGCCGTTGGTCCATTCCATTGGTCGTTAATGACCCAACCTGGAGAACAGTCGACCCTAGTTTGTAACAAGACTACATCTCATCATCCATCAAAACGCTCATCACATATTCACCTTAAAATACCATCTGTGAGTGGTCAAAGCCAAGTACCAAAGTAAAACTAACTTCAGCTACCCTAAAGACCAGAACGTAGGATAGGGCAGGAAGTGCAAGGTTCTAGAGTTGGAGAAGTTCCACTTCCAGACGCACGGATATATAATTCACCGTGGTTCGGAAGTCACGTTAAGCCGTTGGTCCATTCTATGGGTCATTAATGACCCAATCTTGGGAACAGTCGATCTTAGTCTCTAACAAGACTAGATCTCATTATCCATCAAAACTCTCATCACGCTCACCATGTTCACCTTAAAATACCCTTTGAGAGTGGTCGGGGTCTCAAAGTAACGTATCATACTTCCGCAGTTCAGCTACCCTAACGACCAGAACGTGGGATGGGGCAGTTCGCTACCCCTAGAGGCCTTATAGTGCACCTTGACCGAGGGTTGACGTTGGATCACTCGTACTGCTTGAAACAGTCCTCAGGAATTTATGTTTTGAGGCGTCTCAATTCTGCCCTATATAGAATTATGTATAATGGGCACATTTACCCACACCTATCCTACGGAGTAATCCTAATTGCAAATTGAGAAAACCTGCTTTTTGCAATTTTTATTCCTCAAAACCAAGCCTCAGAACAGTTGCAAAACTGCAACAGAGCAAGTCGTAGATCATCCTTCACAAATGTAAAGCTGTTGACTCTACTCCTTTGCGATTTAGAGACGGCGATTTTCTTCAAATCAAAACTTATCCCCTGGAAGATAGTGACATACACTCTATAGCACTAGAGGCAGGAATAGAAACTGAACGACACACAACAGGGAGAATGCGTACCAACATAATCCACGTGGTAGGGTGTTGTAAATTTCCACTTATAGGAGTCGGTGGTAGGGTGCAGTTCAACCCCACTTACGAGGATGCTTATCTTTCTGCCATTTGGGCTACGCTTACTTATGATGTCCTAAATAGGTTCAGGTTTTCTATGGTTTTGATCTATTTTTCTTTGTGATTTTTATCAATATTTACCAAAAATAGCGTTAGAGAAAAACGATAATATATTATACCCAAGTACGAGTTCTCACGCTCTTGCTTGAATATTACAATCTAAATAGTCGTTCGGATTGTACAAATTCAACCCAATAAAAAAAAACAGGCCGACACGCAGCTAAGCGCTAAAGCGCCGCTGGCATCAGTGAACACATATATACATATGTATATAATGTTTTAAAATGTTCAAAACGTGTTCTGGGGATGAGGATCATGTTCATGGTCTTACCATGCTGACAGCATGAACATTTCATTTTACCAATGAAAATTCTATAACAAATATACACTTTCAAATTACAACTTTACGCTCGAGGAGGTAAAAGGTTTTCCATCAAATATTCTATTCATTACTAGCACTACTGCAATTTGAATTTACAATTCCCTTTCAACGCCCGGTGATGTCAGTAATGACATTCTAAAACCACTCCGCTTCTATTCAACCTCAGGTTTTCACGAGTCCAAAGGTTATGGATGACACCATTCGTCAATAATGGTTCGCAACAACCCATCGTAACTCAAACGTATCAAAAAGCATCAATTCATTTTTCATGAAACCGCCATCACTCAAAGCTACCATTAAGCTTCGTTCGTAAAAAAAACTACGTTCGTCGATTAAATTGATACATACGCCACCAGAGTGCCGGTAATCACTAAATCACTATTTGAGATGCCGACCACTCTCATGAGGGTATTTTAAGGCAAATATGTGGTGAAGGATGAGTGGTAGTAATGAGTTATGAGGTGTAGTCTTGTTACAAACTAAGGCCGACTCTTCCTTAGAATGGGTCATTAATTAATAGCCCAATGACCAATGGAAATACAAGGACCAACAGCTTAACGTGACTTCCGAACCACGCAGGTGATGGTCTGATATGTCTAAACGATGGTGGGAGTTGATGCGGGTATCATCAGATGATCACTGAGACTATCTGAGCTGCTTTAGACCTATATCATCCTCAAAACCTGACCTCCATGAAGCTGGATTACAGGACCACGCCACGAGTCCCAGTCCATCGATTCCCAAATAACATCTGTAAACACGTGGTAGTCACATTACGAATTATTATGTGAACATTTCCTGTTGATTTTAAATTTTTGGTGGTTATTTACCTAGACAAAAAATATCTGCTCAGATTAAATAGATTGGTTCAAAATTAGACAACATCATATATGAAATTCCAGAAAGAATTATAGCAAACTGTACAATAATGTTGTGATTTTCTCACACAAATATAGTTCGTTTAACTAACTTAGAATAACTTCAAACCTAAAGAAGTCTAGAAGTGTTTTTATTAAGTTTTTAAACGAATTTTCGTATCAGAAAACTTAAATTTATTTGGAATTAGGTTCTTGTTGCGCTCTCTATTTACATTGCGCTAATCACTAACTATCAATGAAAGTATCATGTTGTTCTTGGACCACTTAAGGTTTATTTGAAACTACGTAGCATATTTTACCTCAGCATAGTCACGTATGTAAAAGGCTCTTAAAACATATGAAAATACCTAAATAAAACTTTAAAAATGTTAAATTACTGTACTCGTAATGCCTAAATTCGAGTTTATAGAACTACACAACACATATTTTGATGCTAGCCTTTTTTAGTAAAAAGGATACAATTTTCTTCGTTTTATCATTGTGTTAAAAAATAGAGGCTAATATTTAAGGTGAGTGTGAAATTAAGCGGGAGTGTGATGAATGTTTTTTACGGATGTTGAGGTACAGTCTTGTTACAAACTAGGGTCGACAATTCCCTATGCTGGGCCAATTATTCCTACGATCAATTTAAACTGTAGTACCGTCAAATATGATAAAAGCTCGTTTATTCCAAAAGCCATTTCAAAGTTAAAGCAATGCAGATTTACAGAATGATACAATCTGGATAAAAACACAACCCTCGTCCATTAGTGTGCACATACAAGCACCGTAATGCATTGGTTGCCATCAATTCCCCGTTGAGATCAATCATCAAATACTGTTTCAGGTATCCATTGATTAATGGACTGACTGGTGGCATTTAGTTTCATGTACGTTATAAATTGTATTGTTGATCATTATTTTATACCTAGGCCTTGTCACATGTAATAGTATATTTTACCATTAGGCCCCTAAATGATCTTTTTCATACGAGCGATAGTTTAATGTCCGAGGAAGTTAAATAAGCGAGAATCAACAGGATACGTTTTGCATAAATGATGAACGATAAACTTTGTCGTGATGCAGGTATAATATCGATAAAATGTATATTAAACTGTACTTAAATTTAAAATAATTCAAATTTAACTACTTAATAATTTGAACCTTACAGTTTTAATTACGATTTTTACTTAAATAAACAGCTGGTAATACACTAGTTTATTCTGAAGCGTCGTCAGTTAGTGCTTAATATCGATTTATAATCGAATATTTCTGTGATAGTAAACTGAGCCACATTTAGATCGATAGTTATAGTAGTTCTATTTACAGCAATCGAACTCTGTACAATCCCCGAATTCCTGTACATAGCTGTTTAAGAGAAAAATTGGAAATTAAAGTCACATGACCTTAGTGAAAACAATCAACACAAAGACATTGACGTACGCAACTGTAAACGTGTTAGCGTAGTAGTAGTACACATTGGCCTGGCCGGGCGTAGGGTGTAACAGGTGGGTGGTGAACCACCTTTTCCCCTACTCACCCCCCTACAACCACCCCCCTAGCTGTGCATTCCGTCCCTTTGCCCGTAGTTCCAGTCGATTACAACTTGGCGGAAATAATGTAGTTGCATAAGAGATTCTAACTTTGGTACAGAGCTTTGTGTGGGGCTTCTCTGTAAAGTTGGGCTCTACAAGGGATAGTTGAACCAAAGATAATGTTATAGTAGGTAGATTATGCTTAAAAGCAACATGGCTGAGGTGGGAAATCAAGGTAGTGCACAGATAGTGCTGCCATATCTCGCCGTCTTTCTCTTCCCTCGGCTCGACAAGCTAGAGTTTGTCCGATGTCGTTGACTTAAATGTGAACAAATCATGCGACTTTCCAGTACGAACGAACTTGCGCGTGCGTCAGTGGGTCTACTTAAGATTCTTAAAATAATTCCCTCGCAGCGCTAACTGTGCTTGAGCTTCTGAACTATGTTAATGTTCCTGCCTCAGTCATGTGGAGTTGCCTATGCGCAATCTACCTACCATAATGTAATCTTTGGCTGAGTTCTCTCACTGCTCTGATAGTAGAGTAGACTTCCATTACTGAGAGTGTGATGGGGGCAGAGCTGGTTCAAAAATAAATCTACTTGTTAGGTTACTCAAATATGTATTTTTTTTTAAGAAAACACCTTTTTGATAACAGGGCAAAGGTGCAGGAGAAGTCAGTGAGGGTTTAAAGAAGAGCCTATAGCATGTGATACATCAAGGTCAAGGGATTTTTATGTATAATCGAATGCAACAAACCTCAGTTGAAGAGAATGATCCATAACAAAATGACGGCGGTTTTAGTTTAAGAGTGTTGAACTTCATGACCTGGGTGTTAGTAGAAGACGTAAGAGAGTTTAACACCACAGCTGTTTTGCCCTTGTTTACAGAGTATAAAATAGAAAGACACACGTACAAGTGTTGAAGTTTCCAAGCTCTGCAAACGATATGAGTAAAAATTTGCTCAAATTTCTTCAGTAAGAGTATATGATAAAATTATTCCTTTGAGGAATAAAGTAAAAGCCCAGCGAAAGCAAAGGTTGGAGTGGTTCATTTTTCCTACTAACGAATTATGTGATAAGGGGTTTGTTTACGTGGCAAATAATCAGCTGACACTGAGGGGGAGCTGTGGAGGGGGAGAGGGTCAACAGCTGATAACATCGTCACGCCACCCTTACTCTGCGGGCTTGATCAATGTTGGCTTTCCAATGGGAGTCATTGAACTATTGATGACAATTATTACAATCTAGTTTTTTCCGCTTCACACGAAGCCAAAACTTCATAATAATTATTTTTAAATATGATTAAGAAAAGAAAGAAAAAGTGTGTTTTGAGCATTTTTAAATGGTTTACAAATTTGAGTCTTACACATGCAGGAGACCCTAGGTTTTAAAAACACTAATCAGCATTAGCCTGACGGGCCGTCTGCTGGTTGGCTTAAACATAATTATTTTGGCTCAATGTTAAGTACCAGCTTCAGTCACTGGTTGGCTGAAATTCGCTACTTGCTTTCCCATTGGTGGTAGGGCAGCCAGCCGTCCATTGGAGCATTGGAGTCAAGTGAAAATATCTCTTTAGGACTGGTTGTTGCTTCTGGAAAGGTCAATGCTGTCTTCTTTGTTGAAGTTATTGTAATTTTGTATTATTTCAATGGTTTCTCGGATGACTTTCGGGTAAAAATGTAAACATTTAGTTAGTACTTTGGCTTTATTAAATTTTACTGAATGTTTCGTGTTGTAACTGTGTTTGCTATGGCCAACTTCTCGAGAATATTGAAAGTTGGTATCCCTGCTCTGTTAGGATATCTCGTAAGACAGCAAGTACCTTAATTTCAGCCAATCAGCGACTGAAGATAGTACTCTACAACTAGATAGAAATATTTCAAAATTATTATCACGTGTGACCCAAAAGTACTAGATTATAGTTGTGACTCTGACCGTGAAAACCGAAAAGTTAAGTTTATTGATAACCATGTTGAACGTAAATGGGAGATTTATTACAAATCTTGGATTTTCGATGGTCCCTTTAATATTATTTTTATTATTGTTATTATTTGTTGGAACTCGCAAAGTAAACCATAGTTCTATTAGAAACACTAAATAATAGCGAAGAACCTCAAGATTTCCAAGAATAGACGATATCTTTCTGTTATGCTTCAACACTATTTAAAACAGCTGGACTGACTCGTGAGTTAGCTAGAAAACTTACGATAAACTTGTGTTTTAGTTTACAGACACTGTCACGTTTTCAGCATTTAGTTTGCCACAAAGAAAACAAATGTTTCTAGTGAACAACTATGTGTGTAAATGAGACAAATAAGCTGTAATTATCGTTTTCAATTGGCCATTTAAAATTTCAAAGTCAATTTGAATCAAATAGGAATTTGACTTTGAAATTTTTAAATGGTCGCCATGTTAAAATTTGATAAGTTAGAAAAACAATATTTTTGGAAAATGTTCTTAGGAAAACAATTAAAATTTAGAACAAGTTTCACAAAAATATATCAAAAATTTGTTAAATTATTAATTGTTTTCAAAAGTTTACAAAAACGAACAAAATTTAGTTCGAATTAAATTATTGGAATGGATGGTACTTATCGTAGGTCTGCAATTGTATGTACAAAATGTATAAGAAATAGTGTTTCGCTTAAATATGTTTTAATAATTCATGACAATCCCGTGATTCGGAAGTCACGTTAAGCCGTTGGTCCACTCCATTGGTCGTTGGGCTATTAAATAACGACCCAATCTGGGGGACAGTCGTCCCTAGTTTGTAACAAGACTACACCTCATCATCCATCAAAAACACTCAACACATTCACCCTTCATCACAAATTCATCTTAAAATACCCTCTAGGAGTGGTCGGTGTCTCAAATCAAAGTAAATATCAATAAACAATTTATTAGCGAACCTCCATTAGGAAAGAGAGATATTCATTTCTCTCAACAAAGCTAACGAAACTCTTAGAACAAAACGGCCTGCTCCCCAACACCTCATGAGTCAAAGTACACAACTTCATACTGCCTATAACCAATATCAGCCGCCATTTTGTTCAATTTTCGACCGCGCTATTCCGTCCTACTCTGTGACGCAAATAGCCACACTTATCTGTGTTATCCGACTCCGGGGCTAAAAGCACTCCTCAACTCGCCATCTCTCGTCCAAACATTCTAGAGATGTTAGCTAGTGTTTATACTGATTCCGTGTTTGTTAGGTTAGGCCTTGAGTTCTTCGTTAGTGAAATGAAATGGAAAAATGAATTTACTAACGTAGTAAAGTCATGACGACTTCAAAGCTCTTCTTTCCGGTGGCACGGGTTCGATCCCGGCAGTCACCACTAACAATGTGACTTTACGATGACGCTAGGTAAAGGCCGAGGTTGAGTGTTAGAGAGCACTTTGTAGTCCTGACTCCGCCTCGTTAAACAAGACAAACTTTACCTTTTACCACTAACAATTTCTTATGTGACTTTACGGTAACGCTGGGTAAAGGTCGAGGTTGAGTGTTAGGGAGCACTTTGTAGTCCTAACTCCGCCTCGTTAAACAAGACAAACTTTATTTTTTACCACTACCAATTTGCTATGTGACTTTACGGTAACGCTGGGTAAAGGCCGAGGTTGAGTGTTAGACAGGACTTTGTAGTTCTAACTTCACCTTTTGGGAAGTTAAATTGGGAATTTCGTTGGTAAAGGTATGGTCTGATGAAGGAAAAAGCTCACTCCAAAAGGATGAAGCCAGTCTGTGCACAAAGAAAAGAAAATGTTTCAAGACGGTGTTAACCTGCTTCCAGTGGTGAAACTAGGCATAGAAAGGAATAATAATAACGAATATTATTTAATTTAGAGCTTTCACTTCGAATTCCAAATCATGGAAAAGAGTCTCATAATATTATTTCACCTTTCTTAACAACTAAAACACTAAACTGTCGACAGCGAATATCCCTGAGTTAAATAATTTCCCTTATATAAAAAAAGCTAATTCCACACAAAATGTTGAAACATCAAGATTTTACCAACTGTTGATCATAAAATTATGTTAATATAACCATTATCATTGCATTCTAGATATTACATAGTTACACTTCCAACAGGCCAGGTGAATACATTTAATGCATTAACTAGAATAAATAATCTCTCCAGAAGAAATATAAGAGAGATGGGAAATATTCTCTGAAAAAGTATTGTTCGAGATCCCGCACCGCGTTTCCACTGTTTTCATCCGTAACTTAATTTCCAATGTTTTCTTCCCTTTCACCTAGAATTAACGTGGAAATGAAAACAACAATCTACTGAAGGAGTTTCTGAAGCATTTATTAAACTGTTAAAAATTATATTACGTTTGATTTCGATATTTTTACAAATCGTTTTAAGCTGTTTCTTTTTGTAAGAATCTCAACTTACAGTTCACAGTCTTCTGAACCTGAAGAAGGTCCTGAACCGAACATAATTTAAAGTAAGGTTAATTTAGTTAAATACACGTCATCAGCCATTGAAAATTAACACTGGTATGTTTGTTTTCGAAGTTAATGAGAAATAAACCGTAGATGAATCAGAAAATGCCTAAACCGAACCATGACGCATACTTTAGATGATTGGCAGACCTTCGACGTACAGTTACTAGTTTCAAATCTGCCAACAACAGGTGATTGTACATAATACTGTATAAATAGCATAAAAAATTAAATACTTAAATTAAATATTACTCACGCACAACACCCATCGCACTCCACTCACCTGAAACCATAAACAAAACTTTAAAAACAAGTTAACATTTTCAGAAAAATTAAGGCACATTTAGATTAAAACACATTAATGAAAGGTTTATACCTTAGAATCAGCTTGATAATTTGGTTCGTAAATCAAACTTAGAAATAGACATAACTGACGTAGCTACAAGCCTGAGCGGAAGACATTTCCCCCGGAAGTATCCCTTTTGGGAGCATTCCCCCTGACCCAAAAATGGGGTTGAATGCTAAGATAACTGTAGTTATCAACTGGTTCTAACTAAACTTAATAGTGTGCAAAAATCAATAATAAGTTAATTTAAGAAATAGAATCATAAAATAATTGTAATACGTTCTGGCACACCCTGTATACACAAAAGTTAATACACCAGTATCTCATACACTGGAATATGTTTCCACTACATATGAAAATAATTCACGTGGGAAATATTCCCAGATAAAGTAATGTTCACGTTTTCCCGCTACTGTTTCTGTAAGCAGAACTTTCCATTGTTTTCCCGCTGTAACTCAATTTCCAACGTTTCGCCGCCTTTCACTTTGAGTTAGCGTGGAAAAGTATAACCAGTTTACGCCTCGTGAGTATATTAAGGGGAAAAATCGGAAAATTATTCAAAATTGCTAAGGATCTGGCTAACTGAACATTTTCTGAAACAAAATCTACAGCCGACACAGCGCTACCGTTAATATTTACGAATTTTTCATAACGAGGTATAATTAATACTGAAGATATAGTCACAGCCAATGAGAACATCGACAGTTGGCATCACTGCTTAATTGGGCGGTTGGCAGCCCTGTGACCAATAGGATAGCAGACAGCAAGTAGCTCAGTTTCAGCCAATCAGGGACTGAAGACGGTACTCCACTGCGAGACTGAATTATCCCAAGCTAATTATTATGATGTTTTGACGCGGTGTAAACCGGAAGAGCTACATTATAGTTGCTAAACCGGCCGCGAAAGCATAGGAGTTAAATAATTACTGAAGATGCCCTTTTCGGGGGGCATTCAACTTCGTACAATCGCTTATGACAACCAACGAAATCCGCTGAGCCAGACCAAGATTGTGGCTGAAAATATTCTTGTAGGTTGCCAAAATGGGTAAGGTGTCATAAAAGTTAAAACTAAGTTTGATCGACATCAAATTATAGGTATCAGTAAGTTTATACGGAATAAAGCCCACTTTTCGGGGGAAACAACCCCAAAGGGGTTTTTTGCTGTCTACGCCAGTGGTATTTTAATGAAATGGGTTTGTGGGCATCTTAAACGCTTTTATAGAAAGCGGTCCAAACCCTTGTGCCTGCGCCGGGAATCGAACCCGCGACCTTGTGCTTTGCAAGCCGTCACTCTACCCACTGAGCCACGGACGCAGGCCGAATGCTATTGCCGATGTTCGTTATGATAAATTCGCTAGGATTCACGGTAGCGTTAGTCGGCTGTGTTTTTTGTAGATGTTGTCAGTGTTTCCCAGAAAGCGACACAAAGTTTAGTGCTGACAGTAAGGGATGGTTGAGGAATGGAGGAGAGGGGTTAAGGGGTCTTGTTAGCAGGGTTGTTTCTCAACACTCCGTCAGGGAGCAGCACTCTACACCTCTCCCTTCTAAACTCCGGTTTCCAAAACAGCAAACTTAACGGTGTTTGTGTCTCTTTAGAGAAACAAACAAATGAAATTAATACAAAATCCAACACAATCACACCAACACCTTTTTTTGACTTTGACTACAGTTCATAACATCGATTGCTTCAAAGAGTACGAAAATAGTTGTTTTTAACATATTCTTATTTTATGTTTTCATTGTTATTTTATCGGGTTTGAACAGCTGGTTTAAAAATTTCACACTCAAATTCACAAGAAAACCATCTACATAGACCCAAACGTACGTACGTTTTCGTATATACACCTTTTGTCAAATAGTTTTTAGAGCAAGATTGTATGCGACTTTTTATTTTATAGAGAATAGCTGTGAACGCTTGCTTCACCACGGTTGAAATATTTTAAGAGTGTCATTCTTTAAGAAATAACACTGAAAATTGCACAGTTTCCACACATTATGTTTCAGATTCGAGTAAATATTTTCTAACCCGACAAAAATAAAGGAGTTTATCAATTTACAAATTTTTCTAGAGTAAATCGAAGAGAAAAATGATCGAAGTTCTAAAGACGATGTCTTCAGCTAAATTGAATGTCAATCAAAAAGTCTTTCCCGTTCTACGCCTGCCAAATACCAGCTGATAGATTTCTCTGCGTATCATTTACAAAAGTTCCTAACTTTATCGATATATTTTTATATGTAACTTCCGTTTACAGTGTAAGAAAATGATAAAATATTTAGTTACCAATTTTAATCACAACATTAAACGTCATCTTTATTCTTATCGATAGCAAAACTATGATAGATGAGTTCAATACAATGTGGTTTATAGATACAAAGCTATCTACAGTCAACAAGACTATCAAAGGGACTGAAACGTTGGCAATCATATCACTGACTAGCTATCAATATGGTAATCATATGTTGATAGACTATCAATGTATAGTAACGTACATATGTGTTCTGATATGACAATAAATCAATCAATGAGTATTCTATGGCATATTTTGGGTTCGTGTCAGTTATTTAAGCACACCCTCTAGGACGTTTGACCCTAAATTAGTTCTATCAAAGATTATGGTTGGTCGATAGCGCAGGGATGTCTCATGGCTGAGGCAGGAAAATCAACATAGTCCACGGCGGCGCACCTAGTTAGTGAATTCTTTTAAGAGTCTAAGTGCTGTGCGTGAACAGTTTGTTCGTTCTGGAACGTCGGCTGCGAATCGCACGATTGGTCTTTAAGTCATCGACATCGGACAAACTTCGAGCATGTGGACCGAAGTGGAGAAATACTGGTGAGAGATGGCGCTAGACTCATGCTGCAACAGTATGTTGGCGAGTCTCCATTCCTATATTACAATTACAATATTACAACACTACATAAAATATATCATAGTTTTTAAATAAGTTTTCAAGTGTTACTCCCATTATAAACTCAAAATATGAACAACATTTTCAAACGTCAGGTACAATTAATTGGCCGGTGGCCTTGAGAAAACTAAGGTTACAAAGAATTTAGAAATGATAAAATCTCTGCTGGCCGGTATAGCCCATCTCACCGGCCATGCTAAACCTGAAGTACTGTAGTTCGGTAGTTAATTTGTCGCTAAGATCACCGCACATACAACATAAACCTAGCATTTTAACATTTTGCAACGCTCACGAAACACAAGAAAGAAGACACAACACCACAGAGCACACTGGGGAGTTGCATGACACCCTGTATAAATGTGTTATTCATGCAGACACATTGCGGCTGGTCTCGCACTTCAAACTTGCGGCATTGCGTGTGCCAAACCGTTTAAACATTTGTTAAAAAATGTAGCATACTTTCCATACTTCAAATCTTTGAAGAACAATAACCCAGTACTTCGAAAATGAAATTTACTCCTAGCGAATTGAACATTTATTTTCTATTTAACACTTTTGCGACTAGTGTCACAAATATAATCTAGTCCATATGTTTCTTATTGCGTCAAACAAAATAATAATTAGTTTTAGATATTTCGGCCTCGTTGTGGAGTACCATCTTCAGTCACTGATTGGCTGAAACCTATTTGGTGACAAGGTTGATTTAAACTCGTAATTAATATGTTTTGACGCAGTGTGAACCGGAAGAACTATAGATTATAGTTACTTTCTACTTCTTATACTTCAGCGTTATTGATAATAATAATACGGATTTTGTCCTGGAAATTTTCTAAATAATACCAAAATGAAAACATCAGCCTGAAGTCTGCGTGCAAGTCAAGGTAAAGACCTTTGATTGACATTCAATTCGCCGTGAGAACGAAAGTCTTGAAAACGTCAACCGCCGTCCTCCCTTGCGATCAATTTTAGTGGAACGAGTTTATAAAACACAAATTATTTTCTTCAGTCAAATTTATTTGAGCAAGGCTTTTATTATATATAGTTATTTAAAGAATCACTTCTCAACAGAACAGGATTTCTTGCATGTGACTATAGGCCTACAAGTAAAGAGTATAAGAGCTGGATGACGGTTTCTATGTCAGTAATATCTTGGAGATTTGATAAAACTGTTAACGTCTTTATATTTCGTAATTTCTAACAGCAAAACAATAATGTCTAATATTGTAATGATCTTTTTTTGCGACATGGAGCTGTAACCTAATGGCAGGAGAACGAAGATGAGATACAGTAGCGCTATCTGTGCTTGAGCTGCCGAACTATATTGACTTTGCTGCCTCAACCATGTGGCAGCTATGCGCAATCTATTTACCAAAACATTATCTTTGGTAGTACTAATGCTAGAAAATTCATCTTTGCAGAAGGCCTGATACGAACCAACTATACATATCTAGAGAAAACAACATAATCTTTAAAATACTCACCGAACCTAAAGTCGAAACTTTCAAAGTGTTTTAAACAACTCGACATATTTTTCAGTGTGAAATGAATCTAAAGTTTGTCGAAGACGGTGAAAGTAATGTGTTGTTGTGTCTCGCTAACTTTATTGACCTGTTTACCTTCAGCTTTTATTGACTTGCGGACATTCATTGACTCTGGTGTTGTAAACAACAGATTGTTGTCTGAATACATTTAACAGCTTTGAATAACACAATTAAAACTGCAAGTGTGTTTCTGTTTGAGAAGATTCATTTAGTTTTTGTTCAACTGAAAAAGGACTCAAAAATATTTAAAAAATCGCAAGGCTCTATCCGGCCATCAATAGAGTATTCTGTTCTTAACTAAACAGAATATATTCAAAGTACTTAGCCTTGAGACACCGACCACTCTTAGAGGGTATTTTAAGGTGAATATTGAATAATAGTGAGTATGATGCGTGTTTTAATGGTGTAGTCTTGTTAAAAACTAGGGCCGACCGTTCTCCACATTGGGTCATTATAACTAGCCCAACGACCAATGGAATGGACCAACAGTTTAACGTGACTTCCGAACCACGGGAAGTGTCTATCGTAAAAAAACAGTTACTGCAGCGCCGGGAATCGAACCCGGGCCGATTTGGGGGTAAGCACGCACTCTACCACTGAGTTATGGCCACCCTCATTTCATATTAATTGCTCCAAGCTTCCAAGAAATAAATGTTAACATTTGACTAAAATAACTTACTTAAAACCGTTCCCAATGTAGACTAATGTATTCTCTCTAAACTTAACAGTAAGTAGAGAGGGGTTGCGTTTTCAACCCTTTGTATTCGATAGCGTGACTGTTCCAACGGTAAATATACCTTGGAGTTTATGTGTACAGTTCGTTTCAAGTTTGGTTGTTTATTTACTCTACTAGGTCGATTGTATTGTTTAAGTTTGTATTGGCTTTGGGACCATTCAGTTTAACATTCACTTGAAAAACTATGTTGTTTTGAATTTTCTTCTTTGTATACTTGGTGAAACTGTTGATGGTGTTAATAAATAAGACATTTTTAAACTTTTCACTTAATTTTATGTTGTATGTTACCCCCATTACACGAAGCAAGTATTAAATGAATGACAGTAAAGAATGATGAAATATTGTCAAGATTAACGTATCTCTTTTCATTGATAAAACTATTGAGCTATACGTACCACGATAGCTAATTCTTGATCAATTAATACATTATGTTGTTGTAATATTGAGGGTATTTTGCCGACCACTCTCATGAGGGTATTTTAAGGCAAATATGTGGTGAAGGATGAGTGTGATGAGTGGTAGTAATGAGTTATGAGGTGTAGTCTTGTTACAAACTAAGGCCGACTCTTCCTTAGAATGGGTCACTAATGAATAGCCCAATTAATAGCACCAACGGATTGACTTCTGAACCACGCAGGTGATGGTCTGATATGTCTTAAACGATGGTGGGAGTTGATGCGGGTATCATCAGATGATCACTGAGACTATCTGAGCCGCTTTAGACCTATATCATCCTCAAAACCTGACCTCCATGAAGCTGGATTACAGGACCACGCCACGAGTCCCAGTCTTAAAACCCCCTTAAAACAGAAAGGGCGTCCGTGACGTAGAAATCGTAGAGCATTAACTCATTAATTATTTCCCTGAGCACCCTTGGCGAAGCACGATTAGACTGTGTATAACATTTTAAACGTTGTTTTTAATAATTTTCAAACTTTATTGAGAACATATACAACACACTGCGGAAAATAACAACGAAATCGAATCAAGATTTTCACCAAAACTTGGCGTTATTTTAGTCACAAATTCAATTCATCCTTGAAAGGATTAAAAGTAAATATTTGGAATAAAACGGGAACAGTCTCGTTCATCATTGAAGTATCTCCCGTCGCAACAACAAGCCGATTCGTCTTCATTACATTATTGACTCTAGTTTTATTCCGGTTGTAGAACTTCCATTCAATTATATTAAAATGCTTCGAGAAATATAAGTAATTTCTTAGCATTTCTTTGGCTTGTCAATTTGCTGCCTGTCAGTCGCTAAGAGAGGGAAAGTTGGTTATTTGTTATTTTCTTTTTACAAAGACCTTATCTGAAACCTCTCAATGTTTAATTCAAAATAAAAACAGAACAAAAACTTTGAAATGTATCGTTGTCAATATGAGAATTTCTGAATTTTAAATATTTAGAACAGGTGAACATGTGTTAAGTTGCTTTTCACCTGAAGACGGAAGCAGACTGCAGATCACGAAACGTCGTGATCTTCCTGATCACTAACGATGGAAATCGTCCGCAATAATTTCACACTCAGGAGGTCATACGCATCATTTTATCGTACATTCAACGACTTTTTGAATTTTATTCCGAAAATTCTGTATCAAATTTCTTCTTTTGAAACAAGCCGAAATGTGGAAATATTTGTAAAGTTTGTCTTGTTTAATGAGGCAAAGTTAGGACTGCAAAGTCCTCTCTACCACTCAACCTCGACCTTTATCTATCGTTACCGTATAGTCTCACATTACATGTGTAAGTGGTGACTGCAAGGGTCGAACCCGCGCCAGCGGAGTAATCAGCTCCGGAGCCGCGCACGATTCCAACCCGCCACGGGTCCGAACAATTTATAAACAATATTAAAAATCATTAATCTCCTAGCTCTCAAATTTCACTCTAAATAGTTACTTAAAATAAAGTTCACGTTGAAAAATGTATCATAAATTATAACAAATTGTAGTTGAAAATTAAGTAGTTCAACAAATCTGATTACCATTTTTTCTATACAGATGGAAAGGTCTTTAGAGATAAACGGATGAAAGGCAAGAGGGAAGGAGGAGGAAGAAAGAGGGAAAAGAGGGAAGAAAATTCACCTGTTGCGTGGAAATCCTCTTAGGGAAACCCGCATAGTTGGATGAAACTCAGTTGTTTATTTATTCCTTTATAAACATAAATCTTTCACAACCCGAGATCGAATCATGCTCTTAAGAAGAGTTTGTTGATGCATTTGGTGCTTTGAGAGGTAAAACATTTATTGGATGAAACTATATTTCTTTCTGCGCTCGAAGTATTTTGAAGAGGCTCTACTTGAAATTAAATAGAGTACTCTAGAGATTTTAGTTCTAAATCCTCATTTACTGAAATGTTGATCAAAGTTATTCCTAGAAAACCTGTTTTCATGGACAGGTTTCTTGCTGGTGAATTTATAGGCCGTTTGATTATTTTATTACTTACTGATTTTATTTATTGTTCGTTTTATTATTGAAACAAACGTATATTTTCAATAATTTAACGAAGTAAGGTGCAACGATTTCTTTACCAAACGAATTCCAAAAATATAGAAGACTTCTAGAAGATATTCTATAAGGCAAAAGGTAAAGTTTGTCTTGATTAACGAGTTGAAATTAAGACTACAAAGGCATCTTTACCACTCAACCTCGACCTTTACCTAGCGTTTCCGTAAAATGTGAGTGGTGACTGCGGAAATCGAACCCGCGCCAGCGGAGTGATCAGCTCCGGAGTCGCGCACGATTCCAACCCGCCACGGGTCCGCTTCATTGATTGATTCTATTCCAGATGAAATGTTGAAAAGGCCAGTCAGAAGCAAGGGAAGGAAAATACACCTGAGAGAGGGGAATCGTATGAAATGATAATGCGTCTCCTTGTAGCTCTGTCATTGTAAACTCCTGCCGACTGTTATTTGCTCTTCGACATCAGATTGCCGGCAATATTTCCTCGACGAAACTCACAAAGGCCGTTTTTGTATGTACGAACAATTAAATAGCAGTTAAAGCGTCGCTAGCATGAGTAAAGCGAAACTCTTTTGCAGTTCTCTACGCTCACAGCCTCGCTTCGGCATTTGGCCTCAAACTTATTACTGCAATTATATAACAGTCACAGCTGTCGTGCTCCATTACCACGGGCTTAGGAAATAAAGAATAAAACTTAGCAAAAGCTCTGTCTTAAGGTCGTTGTACACGGGGTCAGTAGTGACGTCCACTGTTGAGGCATTCAAAAGTCTAAAACTGTTGACTCTACCTTGCCTCTACATTTTGGAGACGTGTCTCTTTTTCAAATCAAAAGGTAATACCATAAGACGTACAGACGTACACTCTTATGACACTAGAGGCAGGGAAAACTACCGAAATGGAAGACACAGAACGGTAGTTCACGAACGTTTGCCTTCCCAGGCAGGAGTTCATTTCATCAACAGTCTACCAAATTCGTTCAAAAATGCCCTTGAGCCTAAGCATTCAAAGCTCGTCTTAAAACAATTCTGATTTCTCAAGCATTTTATGATACAGACGAGTTTATGGCATTCAATTGGGAGAACCTATGATTGGCTGGCTGAATAAGGACTGGAGTGGCTACATTCGAATGCATGGGAGAGTGAGTGTAAAACTGTATGTCTGAATGGGATTTAGATGTAAGAATGCAAGGAATATTTTAGATACTCAAACATTTGACGATTGCGATACATTTATTGTAAATGTGCAATATGCAATAAAACATTTATTTATTTACTGTACTGGGCTAGTACTAGCCGCCATCAATTATCGCACAATTGGCCTTATGTATTGGAATACTGGCGCTTTCCCCGGCCATTGGCTAGAGGCGGCCATAGGTTCAACTTTAGTGGCCAGTTACAGGTCACGTGATGTCATGGCCGCCAGTAGAGTTTTTTGCCGTGGTGGGAGGAGCAGTGCAGACAGTCTCTGTTTTTGTTTGGCCTACGTTTGTTGTTCATACTCTTTGTTGATTTAAAATTATTTTCAACTCTTCACTTGAAATTACAACACATTTATTCACCGCATCATCAAAACATTCCTTGAACTTCACTCTCACTCTCCATATTTACTCAGTATTTTCTTTGCCAACAAAACAACAACTCTACATCAAACTGGCGACCACTAATTGGAAATATTGGAAACCACTATAAACCTCGTGTATTAGCGTACTGGCCGCTAAAAATAGTGGCCTTCCACTAATGCCTGCCAGAACTGGAAGCCATAATTGACCCCGTGTACAACGACCAATAACTTTCACTGATTCATATTTCACAGTTTTCTTTTATTACGCATTCGTTCGCATTAATGTAATCACCGTTCCTCATCGTCCTTAATACTGCTATTTATTACGTTGTTGTTTCATCTATAGTCTGTTATTGTTATCATATTTGGTGTATTTCCGTTTCAAATACATACGTTTATATTTTATGTCTAATAACCAATGTGATCAATGTACCATCTCAAATTGTAAATTGTCTATAGCCCAACTAAATTATATTATCAAATATAAACGCTATCTATACAATATAAAATGTTTATTGGCGTATACTGTTTGTAATAATAATAAATAAATAATTTATTGTGTGAACCATGTTTTAATTTGTATTAAAGTTAAGCCATTAAATCCATCAAAATAATAATACAAACCTAGTAACACGTTTCAACCAAAAGACAGTTAAACAATCCAGTTAATCTACAGGGTACAATACTGCATTTAATTAAATCAGTCGTTTGTATAAAAATAACAGTTTAAATGCAACGTTGCAAAGTCCTGCATTGCGTTGTTTCTTTGCACCAGTTGAATAATTTATCAACTTTGTACTCGGGTGAGTTTTCTTTAGGTGAGCGTGGTTGGTTTAAGAAGACTTAAAGTTTCAGAAACCATTCTTTCTCCTAAGAAATTTTTCTCGTAAGTTTACAAAGTAACTCTTTGGACAAGTTATCATGTAAATAGCTTTCAAAGTAAGGAAAATAAAGAATAAAACATCGACGGTTATGGCTACATAAATAACTGTTACATAAACAACTGTTATATAAATATTATATTAACGACAACGGTTATATACGTCGACGGTATTATGCTACAAAGAAATGAATTTTATGAACAGTATACCTTTATTCCAAAATTGGACGAGCGAATGTAATAAGTTATCAAAAACTCCCGTGGCGGGTTGGAATCGTACACGACTCCGGAGCTGATCACTCCGCTGGCGCGAGTTCGATCCCCGCAGTCACCACTTACAATTTGTAATGTGACTTTCCAGTGACGCTAGATAATGTTCGAGGTTTAGAGACCTCGTTAAACAAGACAAACTTTACCTTTTTTATTTTTGTCGGATATAAAGGCCAAATATAGAGGCAGTAGTTCTTGCTTTGTTTTAACCAAAAATGCTTCGTAATTAGGTCTGGAAATATTGTGTATGATAACTTTTGATTTGGAGCCAGTCACCTGATAAATACTCTGAAAATAGTTTCATCATTATGATATAGACATGGGAGATAGGCCCTAATTATACAAAAGATTTAGCAAACAAACAAACCCAGGGAGCAAAACTAAAGACACAAAGGCTCATAATTATAGCTTCCAGTTAGAATGTCTCACTTGCATGCTTCAAACAGATATGCCAGTCTTGTATGTATTTGATAGAGTTTACCTTGTGTTTCTATATACAATATTGCATCTAACCATGTATTTTTGCTCTGTTTTTCGATGGATAAACCAAAATAGTAATAATATTGAGTGTAAAATTAAAATTAGAGGTTTTAGATTGATTTATGAGAGATTTGTGAGGGCGTAATACTTTATTTATATGCTTAATTGTCTAAAATATTTTATTTTGATTTCAGGTAGGTGAATTATAATATCTCATAGTATACGTAAGTAATATTGATTAATAACACATTACAAAACTGCTCTTTAGTATAGAACTCTTCCAGAACGTCAATTTGTATAGGAAAGTAACAAACATTTAATAGGAAATAGATTATGTGTTCTAAAAACTAACCAGGTCTGAAGCTAATGATTTGTACATAAATAAATTTTGAATTGACATTAGAATAAGAAGAAGCTACTTTGGAAGCGTTCCTAGGCTATTTGAATGGTATTTACATTGTAGTTTACCAAGTTAGATGTTTAAAGTTTCTATCAAGATGTAAACTTTTCCAAGAATAAATAGTTTGAAAATGCACTTTTAAACTTTCAACTTGTATTTAAATTTTAAATTTATAGAATGGAGGTTTATCAAAGAAACCTTTTTACGCGTTCTTTTAATCGATTCGTGTTTACCTAAAAGTAATTTTATTTTTTAAACAACCATGGACGGGAAAGAACAATAAACTCGATATAAGTTTTGTTAGTAGAGGTTGTTCATCAAATGCTAATGTATCTCAACTTGAAGTACAAAATGTCTCACAGACATTTCTTCCCTATACAACATTTCTTTTATTTATACTGTCAACAGCTACATTGTACACTTTCAAAAGTTAATTTGAAAACAAAGCTATTTTTCTAGAGAGCTCACAAGTAATTTTACTAAGTTACGATTGAAAGCATTAGAGCAAAATTGGTCGAATTACTCTATCTTATCCTTTTAACGTTGACATTTTTATAGACAATAGTGTAGAGATTAAAATTAAATTAAATGAAAAACGTCTTTATTGGTGGCAAAGTTAGAAACTTAAAAATCCTCACTTTCATTGAATCATACAAAGAAAGTTTCACAGCTTTTAATCGATACACCAGTTTGTATCTAATGATAACATTAGACAACCTGAGTTAAGAATATTATGTTTAAAATCAAATGTAATGGTTCCTACATTAATGTCCTAACATTCACTATTCATCAAAGTTATACATCTTAGACTCAAACTGTCACAGGGAACAATGCATCATCATCTATCTCTGTCTTTGTCTTACTTGTGGCAGTCGCATCATCCATCACATTTCATCTACGTTAACGTCTAGCTGGCTAGCAGCAAAGACAATGTTATGGTAGGTAGACGATGTATAGCAGGGACAGAAAACTCAACATAGTTCGGCAGCCCACGGACAGATAGCGCTGCCAGCGGCTTCACATAGTCGAGTTTGTCACGTGATCTTCTTGAGACTTCCCTTGCAGAACTATCTATGTGCGGGCTGCTTCAACTACGTGAGTTTTCTGCATCAACCATGCGACACCTATGCGCTATCTTCCTACCATACCGTTGTTTTTCTAAATTCGTAAAATACTTAAGTCGCCATTATAAGTTAATCGTCATAAGAATTATAGTTATTCATTTCTACCGACGTCAAGAATGAAAACCTTTTTGAAGAAAACGGTAAGCAGTTTTCCCAAAACCTCCCGAGGCAAAAAGCGAAACCTAGTCCATACATTTATGGGTACAGCCTAGTTATTCCGGTTAACATCGCGTCAAAACATTATTTCAATAATTAGCTTGAAATATTTCGCTCTCGATGTGGATAGCCATCTTCAGTCACCATTGGTTGAAACTGAGCTACTTACTGGTAACTGTCTGCTGTCCTTTTGGTGGCAGGGCTACCAACAGTCCACCAATAGGAGCAGGGAAGCCAACCTAGATTCTAGTTGTGACGCCGGCCGCGAAGGCCAAAGAGTTATACTTGTGGGATTCACGGTGCATAATTATGTTCCTTTTGTAAATATCTAGGTTAAATTCGTTTACTAGTAAAATCAGTTCACCAGAAGTACCCCTTAGGAGTGGGCGTATCCCCCAAAATTAGGTGTTTTGCTATAAAACTGAATCGATTAAAGTGAAAATTATTATACACATTTATTGTATCGTAACACGTGTACAAGAAGTCAACATAAATCCGTACAGAAAACCCAAGATGGCGGTAAAATCACATTTAATTTTTTTTACGCTCGCGTATGTTTTTAGTGTTAAAAACACCTTCTCTCCTTTTCACCACCCTTATTTCACCAATTCGCTAAATTAACGACAGCCCATAACGAAACAGTTTCCCCTCACGAGAGGCATAAATCAGCCGTTTTTATTTGTCACGCAACCCTTTCCAGCCTAATGCCTGAGTTTAATCACTGATAAGATAAATTATTCTCGCACAGAACGAGTTGGAAATTATAAAATAGCGCTAGAAAAATAATAAAATAACAACTTTTACTCGTTAAAATAACGGTAACGTTTGTCTTGTTTAACGAGGCGAAGTTAGGACAACAAAGTCCTCTCTACTACTCAACCTCGACCTTTACCTAGCGTTACCGTATAGTCACATTACATGTGTAAGTGGTGACTGTGGGGATCGAACCCGCGCCAGCGAAGTGATAAGCTCTGGAATCCCGCACGATTCCAACCTGCCACGGATCCGCTTTTGGAATATTCTCACTATTAGCAAGTGTGCTCAGTTAATAGTTTATTCATTTGCTATTAATAAAGAAAAGGAATAATTGATTCCCAGTTAGAAAACTCAAATCCACGTTTCCATCTACATAACCTGAATACAGTTCTTTATAGGTATAGCATGGCCGGTGGCCTTGAGATTTCCTGCTGGACGCTTACGGCCCTATGGCCCATCTCACCGGCCATGCTAAACCTGACGAACTGTACACCTCCCTGCTGATAAAGTAAGTGAAAATAAACAGTAAAATAACAACGCAGTAAACGAAGCCAAGAAGGAAAAACATAGGAGAATACAAAGAAAACAACGACACCCTTATAACAAGATTTATCAGCTCCTGTCTACGGGCTTGTTGTTAGAGGACAGGCCTTCGCTGAGTTGATCTGATGTTCATGGATTTCAGGACAAAGTTATTGTCAGCATTGAAAATGTTCTATTTTATTATTTTTATTAACTCGACTTTATTTAGTTCGTTTTACTCTTCTTGATCAGCATTTTGACGCGTAAAGTATTGAAAACCCCAGGTCAAAACACAAGTATTATTAAAATGTATCAAATGCCAAAAGTACTGTATTTCAAATAGAAAGAAATCATCACAACTAACACGAAAATCGACAGAGATTTATTTTTGAATAAGTATTCATTTTTTAAAAGTTTCATACAATTTAACTTTTAAAAAATGAATACTTATTTAAATCCTAACAAGTTTCATCAAGAATTCAATGAAGAAAAGAGATTTATTTCACAAAAGAAAATTTACTTGTGCTTGAAATTCGGTAATTTTCTTTTTAACTTCTTCTATGTTATATTAAAACAATAAATAAAAAAAGGCGTGTATGAGGTTTGAAAAATTGTTCTGTTTGAGTAATTTTCTTTCATTATTCTTGTAAATCAACCTTACTAGTTATTATTTCACAATCATCAAATAACTCCAAAGTGTTTTTTCCTTTTAATATCCAAGTTATATAGAACTAAAAGCTAAGCTGAATTCAATAAACAATATTAAGTAAAATTCCTACTGTATCTAAAGTCCCTCAAAAATCAGCAAAAGGTAAAACTATTATAACGATAAAAATGCATAAGTTCTTTAAGTATTTCACCTTCTGTTGTAAAATAATCTGTAGTCATTAAACTAAGCATCATCTCTACTCTAGAGACGTGTTCAAACTGAGCGAGTTTATTGAATCATAAATTACAATATCCGTGTAAACCGGGCGCTCAGCTGTTTTATGTTGTTTTTGTTTGTGTTTTTCTTTCCCATCTTAACTTTAGATTATTATTTCTTACTGGGGAGTTGATTTACAGAAGCTTTATTGTTTAGGGTAAGTTTTGCTTGAAATTCACTTTTTATATGGTCCAAGTATGCTTTTTATGATTTTTATACAAACAATAAGTAAAACACTAAATCTGCAAATATTTTGTAAAGAGATACACACCAGACAACATCAAAAACTTTTCAATTATGAAAAAAGGTTGAAGTTCTAACTTGTAGCATTATTAAATCAACCAATAGCGCAATAGCGTAATTTTCAACATTTCTGATTGGCCAGCCAGGTCATGTGACCACTACCACTGAACCCCCTCACTCTCACATTCATTCATCAACCGTCTTACTTTATTTTTTTGGCATGCATACTTTTTTACTTAACATAAATGGATGAAAGAGAGAGAGAGATTTCGTGGAAGTAGTCACATGGCTGATCAACCAGAAATCAGAACTGTTGAAGATTATTCTATTGGTTGATTTAATATTGTGCTTGGATTAGACTTTTGATACTGAATTTAAAAGGTTGTGAAAAACATAAAAAGGTCAATATGATATTGAAAGTATTGGATTAATCCTAATACTGACTACTAGCATATTCCAAAAAAGTATTTTCTGTTACAATTTGGCAAGATTAGAACACCGTATTGTTTTTTAAGTACTTTTAGCAAATTTTATGTGTGGATGTAATCCGAACTGAAACTGCACGATAACAAAGTTAAGGTTTTGCAGTATTTGTTAGGAAGCAAGCAAGCAAAACATATTTCGTTGTCAAAGAGAAATCGTCTGAAATGATAATACATTTCCTTTGCCCGGTCATATGTTAGCCTTTCGTCATATTTTCTCCAATTTCCTTCAAAGTAACATTTTACGGTAATTTTCTTTCTGATGAAATATGTTTGGATTGATATTGAGTGAGCTGTATGATGGCTGTACTGAAGGTTGTGAAATGGTTGAACGATGGTTGTATTGGAGCTTTGTGATGGATGTATTGATGGCAGCATTATGGCTGTATTGATGTTACTGATGACTGTTTTGGTAACTGTACTAATAGCGGTATTGAAAACTCCATGATGATTGTAACGGTGGTAGATATCGATGAAAAAAACAATAAATGCTTTCAGACTATAATTTGATCCGTTACTTTCATTAAATTAAAAATGTTAAAAAGGCTAATATATATTTACAAGATATATATACGTACGTAAGCAAAACTCTTGTATAAAGAGAAAACGTTATTTAAGGATTAAAACTCTTGTTATTCTTTAAATTGACTCTAACCGGTTAAAAATAACCATAAAAGTACAAAGATTCTTCTAAAATAACCTAAAATTTAAATCCTGTGGGAAAATACTATAACTAAAACTTACTCTAAGGAACAAGGCGTCTTTCTTGAGGCATAAATTAGCATATGCAAGCAAACCAGGCGCGCAGCTGTTTTATTATGTTGTTGTTGTTCTTGTTGTTGTGTTGTTCGGACTTGAGTTGGGTTATTCCTGTCTGAACTAACTGAGAGTTCTTTATACAAAAGTCTAATGGTTTTATGTGTACAAACACATTTTCCTCTCTCTGGATTACATTTGACTGAGTTATCTATTATTTTATAACTATTTAAAACGTGTCATTACTAATAAACAGTACAAAAGTTATCATGTTTACATCGAACATATGCTTAAATATGTGAAATGAGATTAACACAAGAATAATAGGCCTATGAGTATATAAAACTGGCATGAATTAAAACTGTATTGTTAAATCACAACAGTATGAAGACACATCTTTCAAACTGATATTACATATTATTATATGTATCAAAATTACGCACAGTCCTTTGTATGTTTATTTTGGAAATTCTCCGTTGTAAAGAAGCAATCGAAACTATTTTCCATTGGAAGAGAGATCGCATAAAATAATAATAATCTATTTTGTTTTCCCGGTCATAGAAGGGTTGTTCACTGTATTGGTTCTATTTCGCTTCAAGGTAACTCTTCTATACGATTTCCTTTTACGGTTTTTACTCACATGCCTCAAGCAATACAAGACGTTGGAAGAAGATTCGCGTTAAGAAAATAAGCAAAAGAAAGGTCCTAAGAAAACAATGACATCTTCAAAACAGGATTTAGAAAGCTTTCTGCCTCATCTAATAAAGGTGTAGGCTTCAAGGTCTTTTCACAAAATAAAATATATTTAAACCTTTATTTTGCAAGGTTCTCTCTAAAAACCTCGTTTACCTTGTCTTGCTGCAGGACAAACTCATGCCGATGACGTCGCGCACGATAACCCTCACGGACTGCAACCTCTCTTGGTATTAACCACATAAAAATTACGGTAAAATGACCTTATTCAAGGACAAAAAACTAGTTTCTTCTAAAACCAAAATATAAGTATTTTTAAAATCATGTACCGTACAGTTACTTTGGTGTTGTTCGGACTTGAGTGGTGACTGCGGCTAACTGATCAAACTCATGCCGACGGGTACAAAAGTGATGAGTGAAATTGAATTAACTCTATCTAATTAATTAATTAGGGTATGAGTATATAAACGCGGAATTAAAACTGTATTGTTAAATCACAACAGTATAAGACACATCTTTCACGATTCCAACCCTCCACAAAAATAAAACAATAGTGTCTCTTTGACATCTTTTGAGCTTAGAAGAGAGTCCCTGGCAATCTTCAAATATTTTTATTGCGTTTACATAAAACATTGATATTTATCAACAAACGAGTGTTTTAGTCAATCTTAAAGTAATAATTAATAAATTCTTCCTTGCAAAATAACTTTTGTCATAAATCAGTAAAAACGCACCGAGACGATTTCTTAACTGCTTTTTTAATAACTAAACTACGTTTCAAATTTACAAAACTTTTTCAAATGTATTGTTAATTATTAACCATTTTTGACTGCGCCCCTGACTAAAAAGAAGTATTTTAATTTTATGTTTAGATTTGACGAAGGAAGCTTAACTACCGAAAGGTCTAGTCAACAAATAAAAAACTAAAATTGGCTTAGAAATGTTTTTTAATTATTTTTAAATTTGTGGCTATAAAAGATTTTCTACATTTTGACCTATTGATGACCTATAGGCCTACTATCAGTTACACTTCCAAGAGACGTGGTAAAAGTAGACTGATCTTGTTTTAGATACAAGAAGAGTCAGAGAGGCCAAGAGAAGCCAGAAATAACCGAGTTTAATAACCAGCTGTTGACATGGACTTGTCATATGTGCACACTGCTACCAACTGCTATTGCCCAAACGTGAAATTTACCTGCTGCAAATACCAAGGGAACATTTGATTTTTTCAACGACTGAAAACGTGTGTTTGATGTAGTTGTACTAATTAAATTATGCGTTTTCTTTTAAATAATTAGATATTCTGAGGCATACAAATGTTGCAACTCTACTTTTAAAAGTCAATTTGTTTTAGTTCGTTCACAGATCAACTTTAATCCCAATCATGTCTTGAAGTATTTAAAAATTATTAATGATCTAAACACAGTCTAATTACTTATATTAATTGAAATATTCTTGTCAAAAGTAGAGTATAGCGTACATTAACGTACTTTGTCAAAATGTAACTTTCGTCAATGGTCTCATGACGCGACCTTTTCCTTCAACTAATCATGTTCAATTTTTTATCATAATCTTGAGCGAATACTGTATTTGCCATTATTTAAATATATTATACTAATCTCGTTTTCAATGATAAAGATACTACACTTTTCAATGTATTACATTAAAGACATGTCTGATTACATTGTAATTATGTTAAAATCAAAATATCCCCACTAAATTAAAAAGTTTATATTTCGTTCAATTGAAAATTTGTTTCCACTAGTTGCATTTTTTAAATAGGTACTTTAAAATCAGTTACGGATTTTACACTGCCCTAAATTTAAAAGATACAGTTTTTAAAACACCTTCCCCACAGTAAGTTTTAAAGCCGTTGTATTTCATTAATGAATACGTGTTAATAGTAAATCTTTAAATTTTATAACTATTATACTTTTGTAAACCCGCATTAGTTTTCCAAAATGCGTGTATACAATAAAACCCATTTGTTCCTACAATTCAAGAAACAAGCCCAAGAGATTTTCAACTCAATTAGTGCGAACAGTTTCAAGAATGTTTGTAAGCTTGAGAGGAATAGTTCATAGTTCCCTTGGGTGAAATATTCATATTCATACTCTCCTATATACCAGAACATAACATGTATATATCTCCAGTGGGTTGTAGAGATGAAGCAGTTTGAATTATTTCAGTCTTGGAAATTAGATTTCATTCAACATATCACTTCTCCAAAGTGTGTGATCTCAAAATATCACTAAATCACTATTTGAGATGCCGACCACTCTCATGAGGGTATTTTAAGGAAAATATGTGGTGAAGGATGAGTGTGATGAGTGGTAGTAATGAGTTATGAGGTGTAGTCTTGTTACAAACTAAGGCCGACTCTTCCTTAGAATGGGTCATTAATTAATAGCCCAATGACCAATGGAAATACAAGGACCAACGGCTTAACGTGACTTCCGAACCACGCAGGTGATGGTCTGATATGTCTAAACGATGGTGGGAGTTGATGCGGGTATCATCAGATGATCACCGAGACTATCTGAGCCGCTTTAGACCTATATCATCCTCAAAACCTGACCTCCATGAAGCTGGATTACAGGACCACGCCAGGAGTCCCAGTCAAGCTGTTCATCAAAACAAACCCTGAATCATGAATAACCGTTGCGTGTGCACAACTTCTGCTAATGAAATATTCAAACAGTAATTCCTCTGTCATAGAAACAATTGCCCAGCGTAGCTTGGTAATTGTTATGCCGCATGAAATGTATGTAAACCATTGATGTAATGCACTGTAAAGTCTACACATTATGTGCAAATTGAATGACCCTGGTAGCTATTTCTATTTGAATTGTATTTAACTAACGGGTTCAGAATCGTTGGTTATAATCCACTCATCCTCGACCTTTACCTAGCGTTACCGAGGAGTCACTTACGAAGGTGGTTGTAGGGATAGAACCCATGTTGGAGAGTGATGAGCTCCGGGGTCGCGCGCGATACCGACCAGCCTACAATAAACTTCAATCGTTATTTGGCCACTTCACGTGGTTCGAATGTCACGTTAATCCATTGTTCCAGTCTATTTTCGTTGGTTTATTGATTAATGACCCAATCTGGGGAACAGTCGGCTCTAAATCGTAACTTTAATACACCTCATCATCCATCATCATCCCATATTCACCTTAAAACACCCTCCAAGAGTGGTCGGTATCTAAAACTAAATCTAAATTCCAAAACTCTTGTCCTCCAGTTAAAGTAAGTTATCACTGCAACATCTGTGCAGGACAGAGGGCTGTATTGAGTGTATTGAGCTGGAAAGGGTAATTATTGGCTCTACCCGGTCGCTTTCAGTTAAGGGATGAAGCAATTTGTGGCTTGTTTGATACCTGCAGCCCTTTGTTTGTTGTATGGGCTTTGTTATATTGTTTTATTTAGTTTGTACATACAGTGTGTCCAGTAATTAAGGGATCAAACTTCACCAGGTGATTTTCAAGTAAAAATAAACACACAATAACACATAGACCTATCTTGCCTAATTTTCCGTCTGTCTGTGTTTTCACTAAATAGTTTTTATCTCAGAGGTAGATTACACACATATACCTCTTAATTTTTGTTATTAATGCACCCCTAATAACACCCAAAATGAAAATCAGTGATAAAATAACACAGTAAAAAGTTGGACCAACTGAGTAATATAAATCCAACTTGTTCAAAAAAGCAACGCTAAAAACAGTTGAAATTTTAAGTTCAGTTCTTTTTAATATTTCGATGTCAGTAAAATTGTACACGGTTCAGAATTTTTAACTTCCAAGTACTAAACTTTGTGTATCGTGTCGCTTCTACATCACAGAACACGAAGTACCTAACTGAATTGATAGTATCAGCTGTTCAACTACAACAGCTGATGGGGAAAGTTTCTCTCTGTTGTTGTTGTTGAAATGTGGTCACGCACTTGGGTTTTCACACATTGTATCTTATCTTGAATGTGCGTAATTCATTTCTCTACAACACGCACCATTCTTCCAGTATTTATGTTTTGTACTGTATTATGTTTATGAATTATGTGCCATCAATACAACATACTTACTAAACTTGAATTTACTGCGAACTATCCTGTAATAATATGTTTTTCGCCTTAAACATTTTACTTATTAATGGATTCAACGAAATAAAAAAGTCGTTTTAACAACAAATCTATAACTAATCGTGTAGTTTGGACTAAAATAATATATAATTACTTAAAGGTTACTACTTTAGTATGAGAAGAAATCGTTCAAAGTAACCTTTAAAATTAAGGAGGAAAATTAAGGACCATTAAGGAGAGGTTTGAAGAAGTGAGAAACACTGTGTAGCAGTCATCTGGGCCAGGTGACGAGAATATTTGGGATTAGACGTGAAACATGTGCGCGCCAAGTCATATCCTATCGTTGTAAGTAGGAATCTTAGTAATCTAGGTAGAGTTTAAGTCAATGACAGCCGAATTTATAACTCAATAATATTTTATTGTCAAAACTTAAAAACACAGATTTGCGCAAAGTTAAATCTGCTAGGCAAAATAGAAACACAAAAACGCATCTTATTTGGAGTGCAATTATATCTCCTACATACACAAAATTTCAACTTAGCCAACACTTTCAACAACAAAACTCGAAACACTGAAATAATTTCCCGTTTTGGCATGTTTCTAAATTTTGAAGTTTGATTCGGATTTGAGACAGATGTGAGGCTATAAACAGCTTATGCGTTTTGAAAAAAGGTTAAGAATGTTTTGGGATAGCTGGGTTACGGAGGTTATAGGAAGTTGAATAGAAAGTTGAATTGATAAGTTTTGCTGACGAAATTAATTTCCAGAATCATATTTTCTTTTCAAACCCAGTAGGCAAAGATTCGACTCTGACTGGAGTGCAGATTGTATTCCCAAAACCGCTCAAAACGTTCTTAATCTTCCCTCTGTTTCAACCACCAATACTCGAAACAAAACTAATAATTTCCATTTATGTGGACAAAAGTTACTACTAGAAACCAACAATACAACTTAAGATTTTAACGACGTAAAAATGTTACCAACTTCAAAGAAGAAAATATTCATATTCACACAATTACCGCAGCACAGTTATAAACTGTCGGGTGCGTTGAGTTGTAAAGGTTAATTATTATTGGTTGGATTCTGTCTCTTTCAGCCAATAGTAAAGCAATTAGCACTCTGACGCCGGCTTTGATATTGGATCTATTGTTTGCTGCAAGGATTCTATTGGAATATACAGGGTGTTCCAAACCTATAGTCGAGCTTGAGGTAGGCTATTGTCTCTGGGAATTACTGAAGACAGGACCATCGTATTTATTAAGTTCAAAAATCTCCTTAGTTTTTTCGGGACCGACTGCTAGCTTCTGGAATAATTATTCAATTTTCGATAGTGTCACAGCCAATGAGGACATCGACAGTTGGCATCCCTGTTCCAATGGACGTTTGGCAGCCCTTTGACCAATAGGATAGCAGACAGCAAGTATGTCAGTTTCAGCCAATCAGTGACTGAAGATAATACTCCACTGCGAGGCAGAAATATTTCAAAATAGTTATTGGGATTTTTTGACGTGGTGTAAGCTGGAAGAACTAGATTATAATTGTTCAATGACCCAGAACCATTGAATCAATAAACCAGAAAGAAAATGGTGATTGTTGAAATTTTGTTATCAGTGAAACATTTTTTTGGAATGTTTTACACAAATAACGCAAGGGAACGTTTTCTAGGAAGTTTTATTTCAAAGATACAACAATTTAAGCTTAATTCTATTGAGTAGGAAAGTAAATTAAACTTTAAATTGGTTTCTGCGATGATCCAATTCCAATAGGTCACTGTTAATTTTGTCAACAGTAAAGAAGAAAAATAGACAAGGCTATCGCCGAGTTCCGAGATATTATTCATCCGCCAGGTTTTATTTCAAATAGAAAATAATTCATTTTTTTCTGATTGCTCAATAAAAATGTGACACTTTGAGGTCTATTAATAAAAGAAGGTCCTTCCGTAAGACCAATGCTCCAACAAAGAGTAAAACTTTTAATGGCATACCTCGGAGTACTAAAGAAGATTATGCGTATAAACTTTGTTGGATTCATACAAATCAAGTTCAACTCATACGAGAAAACTTATGTCAGAGGGCAAATCTCATTAGTGAGACCCAATTTACTGCTCTCGGATTCGTGGAAACGGAGAACTAAATTAGTGCAGAGTTTAACCCAGTGCACTTGTTCTGCTTATGTTTGTCTCTTCATCGTGTAAATGGAGACGAGATTAGTCACATATATTCCTAATTAAAAATAAAACAGTTTAGCTTTAAAAAACAAAGCGGTAATGTTGTCAAACACCGTAAGTAATGAGGTCTTAAAACATCAAACGATTCATTATTTGACATTATTTGTTGACTATATTAATGAAAAGATTGGAAATTTTAAACTTAATATATTTTACCTTTAAATTCTGGTATCTTCATCATTAAAATCAAACTGTTCATTATTGAAGACTAAAATTTACAAATGTTATAAATGTATGACTTACAAGAGTTTTAAATTTTAATCCATAAAACGTTATAATATTAATTGGAAACCATATTTAAAAAAAACACAGAGTTTTGAGCACCGCATATTAAAATTCCACGAACGGTTAGTTCAGAATTTATTAATACAATCAAAGAGCGAGAGATTCTGACTTATAAAGACGCTGACGTTAGATATTATTTGTATTGAAAAAAAAATAAAATTGAATTGGTTT
The DNA here is from genome assembly GCA_018831715.1 of Matsumurasca onukii. Taxonomy (NCBI): domain Eukaryota; kingdom Metazoa; phylum Arthropoda; class Insecta; order Hemiptera; family Cicadellidae; genus Matsumurasca; species Matsumurasca onukii. The sequence continues at coordinate 22,623,753 of CM032067.1, read as the reverse complement.
ATTAATTCAAAAGTGTCATATGTCTTCTAATCAGGCTGGTATCATTCGTTCAATTTTTGAAATTGATTTAACGTAACCGTTAAAGACAATTGCCTAATTCTGTACAAGACGTTTGATGTATCAACTTTTAAAACTATATCGATCCAAGTGGTGAGCTTGAATGGATGAAGTAACATTTAGAAAATAGTGAAGACCCAAAAAATATTAAATTACTAAATCACTATTTGAGATGCCGACCACTCTCATGAGGATATTTTAAGGCAAATATGTGGTGAAGGATGATGGTGATGAGTGGTAGTAATGAGTTATGATAGGATTTTATAGTTATGTTACAAGTAAGTATAGCTCATAATAGGAATAGATTTCCTTGATGAATGAGTTAAGATAGAGGTGTAGTCTTGTTACAAACTAAGGCCGACTCTTCCTTAGAATGGGTCATTAATTGATAGCCCAATGACCAATGGAAATACAAGGACCAACGGCTTAACGTGACTTCCGAACCACGCAGGTGATGGTCTGATATGTCTAAACGATGGTGGAGTTGATGCGGGTATCATCAGATGATCACTGAGACTATCTGAGCCGGTTTAGGCCTATATCATCCTCAAAACCTGACCTCCATGAAGCTGGATTACAGGACCACGCCACGAGTCCCAGTCATTATTATTATTCATGTATAGGACAGGTCAGACCACGTAAAGTACGTTAATGCAATCATAAAAGTTGGCTTTACCTTGTGACTTTCTTCATCCTTTCGAAATTAGCTCGTTTACTTTCATCCGTTTAGGCTTAGGCCTTTAACTGTTTTTATCAAACACTTTTTTCTAAATACTAATATAGCATATTATACAAAAGGTAGAACGTTTCTTGTAGCCTTTACATGTCCACCAATAAGCCAACCTCATCTCGCCAAACCACTAAATCCAATAACTCTTTGATAAAGACACTCTCTGTAGAGTCAAGGGTCCCATATATACAGGGTACACCACAAACTGTAACGTCATATAGAAGCCACACACTGCACCATAGCCCCTAGCGTACATTAGACGCAACCAAAGATAATGGTATAGTAGGTAGATTGCGCGTGTATGCCACATGCTTGAAGCAGAAAAATCAACGTAGACCATCAGCTCAAGCACATTTAAAATATATCATCCTACTAACCATCTTCATAGTGATAAATAACTACTATTTTAGCAAACAATAAACAGAAAACTACTTCCACTAAGACCTCTACACAAGTGGGTAAGTACTCTAGTCTCCTGTAGGCTGAGAACAATGGCAGTTCATCGGTGCAAGGTTGGCAACCCTGCCCCATTGTTCCTATTGTTCACAGAACAATAGATTCGTCTTGTCTTGCTTGCATCTGCTGTCGGTCGAGTTACCAATTGTATTGGGGATTATTTCCCGAATGCAGATTTATAGGAGTGTTACATTTAGTATGAACAAAATGCGTAGTATAAATATAAAACCAGGCCGACACGCAGCTAAGCGCTAAAGCGTCACTGGCATACCCAACAATTTTACACGTATTTGAAAACATATTTTCAAGTTTTTTTAAAGAGAGCTCACAAACTATATTTTCAAATTCAAATAGATCGATTTTATCTAGCGTGAAAACGCAATTCAATTCCAAAAACTGTTGGTTGACTAAATAAATACACCCAATCTCAAAATTCAATCTATAAAAGCCACATTGACTATTTAACATAAGTATTCAATATGAAATCCATCAGTAGAGAGTCAACACAGCGCTTGCTGAAGAGATAGTCGAGTGCATATTGAATCCATAATTTGCAATAAACCGAGTCAAGCTTTTCATCCAAGCTGCATGATGATGCTTGTGAAATAACTCAAGTTTATATTTTATAATGTAGAATAGATCTTTTGTAACATAACTTCATATGAAAAGTTTAAGGAATCACCCATCAGACTTAACACATGAAGAAGTTGAAAGGTTGGCCAGAGCAAAACGTAGTAACAATACGAAACATGCAGTAGAGTTCGACAACCCCAAAAGTACTAATTCAAAACTTGACATTATTACCTGAGAATCATCCGAAGAAACATTTAAATAAATAAAAAATGATGACGACTTCAAAAAAAGACGGAATTAAATTTTCAGAAGCTGGCAAACAGTTCTAAAGGAGTCTTTTCTACAGTGTTAGAGCCAATGAGAACATCGACAGTTAGCATCCCTGCTCCAATAGACGTTTGACAGCCCAGTGACCAATAGGATAGCAGGAAGCTATTAGTATCTTAGTTTCAGCCAATCAGCAACTGAAAATGGTACTCCACAACGATATCGAAATATTTCAAGCAAATTACAATGATGTTTTGACGCAGTGTGAACCGGAAGAACTAGGTTTTAATTCATGACTATTACCACTACTGACAAGGTTTTAATAGTCTAAAGAAAATTAAATAAAACAAACAACGGTTTGTTTTCAGCGAAGCAAAAGATTTCTGTTGATGGTCTTTTTCCTTTAGGAAGACTGTGAAACACCATTAAAACAAAACTGTATTTCCATGCAAATCAAACTGCATCCAAGCACATCGTTACACACGTCAAAAACAGCTGTTTTAAAGCAAAAGTAAATTTAAAACCCTACAAAACATCTAATAAAATAATAAACGTAGATGTTTATTTTGTGGCCCATCTGGTTATCAAAACAATAACAGAACTAATGAAACGCTTCCCACATTTTTTTTAAACCACTCTACCCCAATACCAATATGGAACCAATAAGCCAGCACAGTGAGCTAATCAATTTTCCAATTAGAGAAAGCTAGATTTCAACACAGCAGATCTATGGAGTAATCCAGTTTAATCCGGTTCATGTTACATCACTAATAGATCCTAGCGAGGGAATTACATGCTGGCTCATTTAATATGACATTACCCGAGGTGGTTTGTTTAAATGGGATGTGCAATTGATTTCTTTGTATTGAGAAGTTTTAAGGTTAAAATATCTTCAGGTGAAAAGTAAGGCTCGGACTACACGAAGGACAAAACGCCGCCGAGTGTACGCTCCATTGATTAAACCATGACTTCTTATGAAGTGGACTACACGAGCGGTTCTACCGCCTGGCGAAGACGCGTCAATGGCGGCCGACGGATCGAACGCCTCCGAGCGTCAAATCGGCGCGCCGATCGTCGGCTCACCGGACTACACGTAGCGGTAGGAAGCGTTTCTCCCGCGCCCCTTCCATCCTCCCCCAGTGGACGAGTCTATTGTTGTTATCTACACTCAACAGGCAAGTGGAATAGTTTGGCAAATACAACGTCTTCTTTGTATTTTTGTTGTTATAATGTTTGATACCGAATTGTTTATATGTGAGGTGGAGATGCGTCTCCCCATATGACGTAACGTCCAAGGAATATAGCAATAGAGATAAAAGCCAAATGTTGGGCAGAGGTCTGCGAGGTTATGTTCAACGACTCAGAAATGGATCCGGATCAGAAAGATGAAAGGTGAGGAAATTATTTTATTTTTTAGTTTTGTTTTAACCTTTATAGGGTTTTCTTGAAAACATGATTATGTTCATGAAACTACCTTTAATCTATATAAATAAAAGGACTTTTGTCTGTACATTGCTTAGAATAGTAATTTTTTTGGTTTATTCCACGTTTTATACTATAGGAAAGCCAAAACGAGTCTTATCTCAACTTATGTCTGTCTGTCTGTCTGTCTACTGCATTTACGAGATGGTTTTTAGCTACCTATAAGTGGTCTATTACCTTGGGTTGTTAAAATGTAATCGTTTAAAAACCTACTTCTATGCAATATTTTTTTAGCTGTTTAACATTTTTATATCACTGTCAGAGTTGTCAGTTATTATGTAATTTAAATAGGTACATTAGAGAGAAAATTCAGTTTATTAATACAAAAATATTTCCCCCCAATTTTATGATTAAATATAACAATTTCTTCTCACCCACACACACCAAAATATGAGTCACGTGAACGTACACGGGTAACAGCTAGTGTAATCATATTTTAACTCTCTTGTATAGTACTTGAAATAAAAAACACAGTATTTTAACATCTCAGTTTAATTAATTAGACATAGTGTATACTACAATAACATTATTTGGCTAACTCTCCATGCCTATGCACTTTTATACACGTGTCTTGCCATGGAACTGCTCCCTCATTATTAAAAAACGGCAAAACATTTCCCGGATGTCAATTCCCTTGTTCTGACCTCCGACTGCAGCCACACTTCCATATCGTCTAGATCACAAGTTAAAGTGTCCTCGAAAATGAAGCCATCTCTTTCCTAACAAAATTGTGCAGTACACAACAAGCCTGAACTATAACCGTTGCGTATCTGGAGCTACAAGCATCGCTGAATGCAAGACGCGCCACTTGTTACTTAGGATTCCAAAGCTGCACTCAACAACACGTCTACCTCGGCAGTGTCTGTAATTGTATACTCTTTTCTGTTTTGTTAGGCCTTTTGATGGATAAGGCCTCATTAAATTCCTGCTCAACCCAAAAGCTTCGTCCCCAATAACACATATGGAACAGGCTGTCCCACTTCAGACCCATCTGCAGCACGTAAAGGTGTAGGAGGAGGAATGTCCAGTTGACCACCTTTAACCTCTGACCGAAGTTAGACTTGTTAAATATAGTTGATCTCCCTCGCCCATAAGCACCAACATCGATTGCTGTGAAGTAGTAGTTAGCATCGCAAACGGCCATCAACACAATAGAGAAAAAGTGCTTAAAGTTGTAATGTTGAGAACCAGTCTGTAGTGGGCACCTTATTCTAATATGCTTGCCATCAACACTTCCTATACAGTTTGGAAAGTTCGTGATCTTTCAAAAGCAACCTTTTCTAACCACATGGCTTTGTTTGGAGTTATTTCAGTTGGTTGCAAAACATTCCAAATAACCACACATACTTCTTTCACAATCAATCGGGTTGTCTTCCTTGAAATATGGAAATCAAATTCTAAGTCAACGAACGTCATTCCCGAAGGTACCTGGAAATAAAGAACAGCATTAATATACAGGGTTAGGCAAAAGTATGGAACCCCACTTAACTTTTAACACGTTGCATTAAGGGAATCATACTCGGCACATGTTAACAACATAAAAAGTGCACTTTTTCATCTAAGTCTTTAAAAATTTTAAAATTTGAGATGGAACGGGAACGTATTACTATTTGAGGGTACGAACAAGTTCGTTGTAGGATTGTGGTTTGGAAAAGGTTCGTTGAACAACTGCACAACCTGCTGATAGGATATTGTTCGAACACCGTACCCTCGCGTCATTGAAATAGTAATACGATCGTGTTCCATCTCAAATTTTAAAATGGCTGCCATTTTGTTAGGGTGTGATATCGACCTCCGGTTTGCACCATTTAATTTCTCTTGTTGAACCCTTTAAAACAAGGGGTCACTGATAGCACTCGACCTCATTTAAATAGCATTATACTTCGAACAAATGAGATTTCCAGTTGTTGTCATACTTTTGCTTATAAGTCAAAATTTGTTGTTTAATTACTAGCTGCGCCTGTAATTCTTGATTTACTTTTATACTTGTCACAATGTATTATCCTGCAATTTTGTTCCAGCAAAGGAATTGATGAAGAAGTGGAAGGCAATTCGAGACGCTTTTGTCAAGGACCACAGAAAAGTGACATCAGTACAAACAGGACAAAAAGCTAGTAAACAAAAGCGATATGTATTTTACGATCAGCTACAATTTTGATTCCTCATGTGAAAGGTAATACTAACACTTCTTCTAATATACAACTGCCTATTACTGTGAGTGATTACAACCAAGATGCTAATGATACCTCCAAAGAATCTCCAATCTCCAAAGAAGGGGAGATTACGGAGATTACCGATGAACCTACACGATCTGAGGCAGGTACTTCGCAAGTACAATTTCCACCTCCTAATACTATTAACCCTAGTAAGAAGAGAGAAAAATTGAGATCAAGACAAAACATGGAGCAATCAGTTGCTGCGTCGGCCAAAAATTTAACTCAAATTTTAGAGAGCCTAGAATTACAAAAACAGCAACATCAGAAGCAACATCAGACAGATAAGTTTGGTCATGCACAATTTCTTTCATCGTTTGTACCGATTTTGATAGCCTGCCTCCTTCACGCAGCCATGAAGGCCAGAATCGAAATATCTGAAGTTGTAAGTCGCATTGTACAAGGGACATATGACGTTGCTTCTCGCCATTCAACACCCTGCAGTGAATTCGATACAATGAGTAATGTTACAGATGGTGACGATAGCGCTAGTCAATTCTCGCTTTCAAATTACCTTCAACTGTAACCTAAATGTTTATTATCACATTTCATAATGTATTTAAAATATGTTCAATTTTATGGCCATTAAGTCCAATAAAATTTGAATACCTGTAATGTGTTTCCGTTATGTTTCTACATTCCATTCAATAGCATTAAAAATTAATTATTTTTCGCTAAACTACTGTGTACTGTGTATTCTTGTTGGTAATGCCAATATATCAATATAATGTAGTTAAGTGTTGAATAAATTACCTCAAAGTCAGAGCAAGTCTTTCCGCAGGATCAATTGCTCTTCTCATCACACTATCACGTTTCCTATGAATTCTCTGATCAACCCTAACAGTTCATCAAACGATTCCACCGACATACGATAAAACTGATAAAACTTGTCTGGGTACATTCTATGCGTGTTGAACATGACGTGAAATCCCTGTCACTAAACGATGCGATAATATAGGGTGTGACCACCAACGCCTCTTTGCACGGCGTTTTAATAACAACATGCTGTAATATTAAAACAGTCGCAACACATCCGACCTGTATGGAATCCATATTGGAACTATAAAAAGACAACAATCAGAATGTCGGAAACCGCGTCGCAACTGCTTGTGTAGTCCAGGCCCGCGGGTACGCGGTCAGTCCGCCGCCGATTGTCGGCTTCGTCTAGTCAGACACAATTCGGCGCGTACAATCGGCGGTTTTGTCCGCTCGTGTAGTCCGAGCCTAATCCCAAACCATAACTAAAAAGAATATGATAAGAGTTAGCCTTTAAGTAATCAGCGCAAGCTGACCAGTCACTCACCACCAAATAGTATTATGTTTTGTCTTCTAGCCTAGAAAACAATACAATGTATTCAACAACTTTACAAACGTTTTAAAAAATGAAGAGAAATCAAATACGTCCATGGCCAATGACAGCTGCGTACCGACCAATCACAGCTGTGAATCAGACTGACCAATTGTAACGGAGAACACAAAATACCCATTTATGCACATCCAATGGAAGCATAGCATAGTTCTGTACTTTAAGATGCCAGAAAAATCGTATGAAGATCGTGAATATCGTCTTTTTTTCCCTAAGGAATAAAGTATTATCAAAACAATCTTAAAAGTAAAAGTCTAACGTTTTTTGTGTCTTAGTTTAAACCTTTTTAAAATAACTTTTCATATAAATGTTATCTTGAAATTTATTTATTTTAGATTTATTAAAGGATAGTTCCTTGAAGAATTTTGAATGATAATCAAAACAAACCTTTATTTAACTGAGAATAAAAGTGCAACTTTAGAACGTCAATATATTATGTGGCTAAAACAGCTGTTTTTAGAGAAAAGGGCAACAAATGCACAATACATTGCAACAGGTGACACATACACTAACACACAGTTGATATGTGATATTGCAATATCACAATGTATAGGATCAGCTCTGCGGGGGTTATACAGTTGATATTGTATCTGATTAGCACGTCATCTACAATATTGGGTATTGTCTGGGTGTGTCTATACTGATATCAGCTCACCTTGAGTGATAAGGTTAATTATAGGAGTAATGGCTGAGGCAGCCCAAGCATAGATAGCGCTGCGAGGGAATCCTTTAAGAGTCTCAAGTAGAGCCACTGACGCAAGGTTTGGAAAATCGTATGATTTGGTCACATTTACGTCATCGACATCGAACAAACACGAGCATGTGGAGCCGAGGGGGGAAAGACGGCGAGAGATAGCAGCGCTATCTGTGCTCGGGCTGCCTCAACTATGTTTATTTACCTCAGCCATATGTACGCTATCTACCTACCATAACATAATCTTTTGTATAATTGCTCGACAAAACCTGCTCTCTTTTTATAGCTTTGTGATCGTAAAAACAATATTTTTTAGATAGAGCCGTGTACCTTCTTCGACCTAAAAGAAACTCTAGTTTAAAATTATACACAAAATATTTTAATTGAGTAGAGAACAAAGCGACAGTAATGCCAACTGCACCTGAGTGGGGAGAATGCGTTAATAACTGAACAGCTGCTGCATTCCGGTTTCCTGTTTCACGCCAGAAACACTGTAACATTTACCACGTATTGTTTGCAACAACGTAGAGAAAACAGTGAAAATCATCTCAAAAAAAAAAAATCATTTTAATAAAATTTAAGTTTTGGCACTTAAAGTAAGTTGTTTAATTTTGTCGATATCGTTTTTAAACCGTTATATAAGTTTTAAAGTTAGCAAACGGTGGAGAAAGTGGATTCAAAATATTCCAAATATAGAACGAAGCTGACACGCAGCTAAGCCTTAAAACGCCCAAGCGTTATTAAAACGATTATCTTTTCAACGACTTCTCTTACTATAACAACCTCACTTGGGCCTCAGCTTTTCGTGTTTTATTTCAAGTTTTGATAAATAACTTAAAAGCAAAATTTGATCAAAATCTCAATAATATTTTACAAAATTCACCTGTAGAGAGGTCGTTCACATATATACTACACATGCTTGCCATTCCGCTTTTTTAGCCAAAAAGTAACTTTTTTGCCACCATTTTGAACCGGCTTAACGGATTTTTATAGTTTTAGTATATTAATTAATAAGTATCATTAAGGTAAATATACTTAAACATTTATTTGAAATCTTATGAATTTTGTTTTATTTATATACCTAAAAACTTAGGTGACCACTTTTTCCTACAAGAGTACTTCTTTTATTACGATTTTGCTGGCTAACAAACTTGACCAAGATATTAAGAAAAGGAACAATGATACCAAATTTTGTTAAAATTAGACAAAAGATGCCACCTGTATAGGGAGCGTACACGGATCTACATATGTGTTTAAAGTTTGTAAATGCTCAAACCTCGTTCTGGGGGCAGAAACGGTGCTCATTTCACAGGTCCGCCTTAGTCTTACCATGCTGACGGCATGAATATCTCATTTTTCCACAGAAATCTCGCTAAACGCAATCCATTCACAAACACAAACTCACCGGGAAACACTACATTTGACCTGACACCGCGGGAATTACAGGGTTACAAAGGGTCGGTATATAATCTGTATTGTTATCAGGCAAACTGTACATATTTCAAACAACACGCACAGTCGATCACGTGACGTTCTATTGAACCGAAAGTCACTTTCCTTGTTGTATTGTGTTTTTGTGAAAACAATGTCTACTTTTGTTTGAGGCTCTGTCGAACTTTTACTTGAATCGGCAGAGTGGGGATATTGTTTAAAGCGACATTGAGCGTTTAGAATGGGGAAAAAGAGTAAACACAATTACTGTGGAGTACCAGCTTTAGTCAATGATTAGTTGAAACTGAGTTTATTCCTGTCTGCTATTCTATTACCGACTATACTGACAGTTGGCATCCCTGCTCTTATGGTCGGTTGGCTGCCCTGTGACCAGTAGTATTACAGACAGCAAGTAGCTCAATTTTATTCAATCAGTGACTGAAGATCGTACTCCAAAGCAAGACCGAAATATTTCAAAATAATAATTATGATTCTTTGACGCGGTGTGAACCGGATGGACTAGATTATAAAAGCATAAAACTGACAACACAAAACAAAGGTAAATTTCTTTTTATTTCCCTGGTGAGTTGGTACCACTGCTGAACGGTGATCAGCTGGCGGTTACTCTCTGGCATTTCTAGTGTCTCTTGAACTGTTTCCAGCTGTTGATATTTATATCACACGGAAATATCCGCAGAGTCGGTTTCCTACAAATATTTGCTGGCTCCGGTTTGCAGAAATATTTGGCGAGCTAAGACAGCTGTTAGTTTGTTGACACAAGAAAGTGAAAAACGTTTAAAAGTGTAAATTGGTTGTGACAGAATTGTAATATTTTAACTTCAAAGCTGTTGGCCATAACAAAACTAAACTTTGGTATGAATTGAATTTATTGTGAATATATTTTATTTAGAACATATTGTAATTTTGGTGGTATTGTACGTAGTAAAATGTCCTCTAAAACTTTTTCTCTGGACTTGGCTAAAAACACACGAGTCAAAATATTTAAACCATCTACATAATAAATACTTCAATCTTTTAAATTTAGATTGCACTATTGCAAATGCATCAAAGAGTCATATGGTCTAATAAGGGTCTCACACAATGTTTGACCAGTTACCTGCAATATACGCTTGGGGCGCTAGTGTGCAGTGTTTGGCTTCAATATGACGTCACTGTTTGCGGAACACTCTGTGTATATAGGAGCAAGGACCAAACACTGACCATAGAGGGTGAACAATCTTTATCAAAGAATATTAGATTGTTTAAGGACGAGAGACAGAACCAAGATATCGTATAAAGGATTATGATTCGTGCATTCCTTTTAAATACAGGAAGTTTTTTTAGAAGTTCAAACTGTAAGAATCAAGAATCTGTATTAGTTGATCATCTTTACATGTAAATGGGCATATTAGTAATTATACAATGTTAAATTCTTACAATATCACTTCATTTTATTATTAATTTTATTTCTAATACTATCACAGAGTTTTATTAGCGTTGTTTTAGCAAAAGAAAAGGTAATTTAAAATTCTTATAACTAATATCACATATAATTATAATACAGTATATTAGCAGATGGCAAAAACAAATAGATCAAAAGAAAATCTAAAATTCTATATTTTATATTTGTTAAAAAACTATTGGGAATAGTAGGGATTTTCCATTACTTTGTAAATGTTTTGAAAGTTATAGACCAAGCGTCTTGTGGTAGTTTGTTGGTAACAAAGTATTTTACAAAAGGTATTTTAGCAACCTGTGTGTTGGACTTGAGTTTTCCTTTTCCTCTAGTGTTGTGTGATTTTGTATCTCTTGTATTGAATTCTGTAATGTTTAATTTAGTGTGTATTAGTATGTGATATATGTATAGGTTAATAACTGTAAGCAATTTAGATTTGATAAGGGTCGGCAATGCTCAGCCGGCAATGATTATACTTTTGAATGAGAAAATATCATATACAGCACCGGAGTGGCCATGTGGTCCTGAGATGCTGTTGATTGAAAGAAAGAGAAGGCAAAGTAGGCCTCTTAGATATTCCTGACTGATGACATCCCTCATGATAGAACTCTAGGTCTTTTAGGTTCAATTGACTCTCAGGTCGATGTTGATACCCAGCAGTAGTCTAAAATTGAGTATGATCGGCTCAGGTTTGTCCGTGATTGCAGTCTATTGGATGAAAACAATTCCAAGTGGTGTGGGCTGTGTCAGCCTCAGCTCAAGATCATCAGGTGATGATACCCATAAATTACTACGCAGGGAACATTTTTGGCAACATTTTAAAAACAATGAATGAAAAGTTAAGACCTTGATCCCTGTGGAACCACAAGAGAGGGTAAGAAGATTGTTGGGCTTGAATTGATACATACTACAGGTGCGATTGGATAAATAAGTTCGATAGTGGATTGATTGTTTCACAGCAAAGTATTGTATCAATTTCCTAAGATATACCATCAAATACCTACATATTCAACACTTGCTTGTATCTCCTCTTAAACAATTTTTAGACTGGGACTCGTGGCGTGAAGAGGTCAGGTTTTGAGGATGATATAGGTCTTATGTGGCTCAAGCCGTTGGTCCTTGTATTCCCACCATCGTTTGACATATCAAACCATCACCTGCGTTGGTTAAGCCGTTGGTCCTTGTATTTCCATTGGGCTATTAATTAATGAACCCATTCTAAGGAAGAGTCGGCCTTAGTTTGTAACAAGACTACACCTCATAACTCATTACTACCACTCATCACACTCATCCTTCACCACATATTTGCCTTAAAATACCCTCATGAGAGTGGTCGGCATCTCAAATAGTTATTTAGTGATAAGCTGTGTCACTGAGGATGCCACATCACAGAATGGGCGAAACGTCTGACGTTAATTTTAGTTTTCTAACGTGTTATGAATTATGATACCGGAAGCCTAGCATAACAACAGTTATGCCTTAGACTGTTTTTATTTCGAGTTTCTCCTGCTGCCAAGGAAAGTAAGTTTTACATAAAGCAATCCATTTCCCCCAGAAACACCTTCTCTTGTAAAAGATCCCACTTCTTCAACAGGTGACGGATTGCGAGCTTTTCTCACTTTCTCAACGTGTTTCTCTCAACAACTTTCGAAAGGGCTTTCCACTTTAACATAAAACCGATCGAACTGTGATTTTTTGTTTAACGTGTTTACTAAGAACGTTGTCCGCGTCCGTGGCTCAGTGGTTAGAGTCACCGCTTGCAAAGCGCAAGGTCTCGGGTTCGATTCCCGGCGCAGGCACAAGGGTTTGGACCGCTTTCCCTAAAAGCGCGTTGTGACGCCAACACACCCTAGGTTAAGTAGCACATTAAAATGCCATTTGGCGTAGACAATACCAAAAAAACACTTTGAAGAACGCTTATGTTGATATCAAATCGTGTTTAAAGTTTCCCGTTTATTTGTTTTACATTTAACCTCGTATTGTGTTAGTAAATCACTAAATCAATATTTGAGATGCTGACCACTCTCTGTGTTACAAACTAAGGCCGACTCTTCCTTAGAATGGGTCATTAATTAATAGCCCTATGACCAATGAAAATACAAGGACCAACGGCTTAACGTGACTTCCGAACCACGCAGATGATGGTCTGATATGTCTAAACGATGGTGGGAGTTGATGCGGGTATCATCAGAAGATCACTGAGACTATCTGAGCCGCTTTAGACCTATATCATCCTCAAAACCTGACCTCCATGAAGCTGGATTACGATCCACGCCACGAGTCTCAGTACTCGATACTTATCAAACTTTCCTCTTAATGCAGAAAATCTGTAGGAATTTTGAGCGGGGCCTGAACATAATTTGCTGAAAAATGTGTTTTCTGAATAGAGAAAGTATATTTTCGAATGAAAACATCAATAATTCAGATCGCGTTGTTTCCGACATATTGCTTGGAAAGCACTGCATCACAGAAACTTCCAGCAAAAAACTACTTTATCCAACAAAATCCTCAATAGATTGAACAGACACTCCTGACACAGACAGACCAGTGCAGCCAACCGGAGCCGAGTGCAACGGCGGGAAGCAGTGCTGCCAACCTGATAACCTGAAGCGTAATTGGCCGGAAGATTGCTTTACCCACACTGTTGCCAACATTGTACATTACTTTCCTCTGGTTTAGAGGAAGATTTATCCAACACAGGCTTCGTGTTAACGGTTTAGAGAAAGGGGCAATTTATTTGACATTTGCAGGCTTGCTGATAAGAATTATGTATTTGCGAAAGAAAACCGCCCTAGTCGAAGAGCCACTTATATGTATAAGTACATCAGCTGTATATTTAGTAGTTTTTCCAAAGGTCTACTGTTGACAGTCTACCATTTGAACAAAACGTCGTGTAACAAAAAATTAGCAGTTTTGCGCTGCCCAACACATTCTGAGCCAAATTACTAAAACCTATCTCTTATATATAATCTATGTGACAGGTCGTATTTTTCCAAAATTCTTTGTAAACATGTTAGGTACGCTGACATAAGTGTTTGTATTGATTTTAATGGAATTCGAACAATTAATACGGTTAAGACATAACACCCCAGTTTTATGGGAAACGCCCTTCCTAAAATAGCACTTCCTGGGTAAACTATTTCCTCCCTATCAAAGGAAATCCGCTAATATTCACGTTAGCACTTGTGGCTACGCGTTGATCTAAAGGTTAGACAGTTAAAATTAGTATCACTTCATTGAAATACTCAGTGTTCATTCTAAGGAATCATTTATATAACAATAACCTCCAAATTTATATTATGTAATCTACTATTATTATTGGTTGTATATTACTTTTTTAGCAGACCAAAGTTGGGAAAGTAGTTATTCAGTTTTTTGATAAAGTTTTATATGGCATTGAAGCTATTGGTTTCCTCTAACGGACACAAACAAATGTTCCTCTAAACACAAAGTACACAGTTTCCCCTGACAGGGTCTCTCCACACCGCATCAAAGTTCTATACTCCACTCCAGGAATGTAACCATATTGAAGCCTGTCGAGGCCGGGGTAACGTTTGAAGTGTAAACAAACCAAACCACAAACACACTATAGGCCTCATGTGTAGGTTGGAGTTAGGGTATTTCATCTGTTGAACGAGCTGTGGTACCCAGGTTTATACAGAGGGGTTGTCAACTATCTTGAATCAACTTGTAGCGTTTAAACGTGACTTTTATATGAATGGTTTCGATTTCGTGTTTTATTTGGTTATAGGTTATCAAGGAGGTTTTTTGAATGATTAGACATGGTACCAATTGACCATTTAATTTAAAAATTTGATACGCATTTGTACACTACACCTCAAATGCACTGTGGTCGGCAAACAGGAAAACTTAGACGCCTTTGCGTTTTAAATCGATTTTTTATTTTAACCCATTTTCAGTAGGCCCTAAATGAATTCACGAAAATCAATGTACAAGAACCAATTGACAGGGACAGGACCAATGGGATCTTACATTTCCAAAAGTGCATATCGTACTATTTGATAAAATAACACTTTTAGTACCGTTTTCTCTATTTGTCAGCGTTCAATGAAACTATTAAATTTATTCAAATACTGTACATAAATTTTAAACTATCAATTCTTATCATTTCACTTGCAAATATAAGAAACTCGTTACAGTTTGTAGCGTGCTGAAAGGTTTAGAAGCGCATGATAAATTTTGAATGAAGGTTTCTTTTTACTCAAGTTTATTAAACATTTTTACTTATTAAAATACATTAATTGAAATTTATTGATAATTTAATAGTTAGAACAAAGCTGAAACTGTATAATTACTGTATTAGCGGATCCGTGGCGGACTGGTATCGCACGCGACTCCGGAGCTCATCACTCCGGTGGCACGGGTTCGATCCCCGCAGTCACCACTTACATTTGTAATGTGACTAATACGGTGACGCTAGGTAAAGGTCGAGGTTGAGTGGTAGAGAGGATTTTGTAGTCCTAACTTCGCCTCGTTTAACAAGACAAACTTTACCTTTATATACCGTGGTATTTACAAAAATCGGTTATTTTCCTAAGCTCGATATTTGCCCTAAATTTTAAATATTCTGGTTTTTGCATCTCTATTTTAAACTAAGTTTTACATCAATACACTTAAACTTACATTAAAAACGCAGAATTCTCAATTTATCATTAACAGAGATCAAAATTCAAAACACAAATCTGGAGTTCTTATGAAATAACAAACCCTACACCCTCCTCTATGATACATTTCTCAGGGAATTATCAACAAGCAACTCACCTGAGAAAGACATGAAGGACCTCTCCTTCCTTAGTCTTTAGAAAGTAACTTTATGAAAGGAACAAGTTTTAATTAACTTGACAATGGCAAGTAGCTACACAGTCTCTGTATTCATCTTTGTAATGAAACATAGACAACAGGGTTCTCTTACGTAGAGGGGAAATTAATTTCATCAACAGCTGTGTCAGTAAATAAATAAATACATATGTTTGTTTTGGCTAAAGAAGAGTTTATCGTGAAATATACAGTTTTGTATTGTTTTAAACATTTTAAATAAATAAAACGCGTAACCAACGCTACCGTGAATCCTAGCGGATTTCCTGTAACAGGGATAATACACACTGCAAATGCCTTTTAGATGAGTGGTGTTTCCCCCCAAAGATTGTGGTTAATTATTTAAACACTGCTTGATTTCAGTTAAATTTAGTCAACATATTTATGACACCTAACCTAACATCTGTATACAAAAGTCAACAAAAGGAGTTAGACAAATATGGCGGTGGAACACTACTTTTCCCCGCCATAGTGTGTTGTGGAAAATATAGTTTAAATTAAATATTGATTTATCACAATTTGTGTCTATTTGTTTCAGGTATTACTGAAATGATGATCGAATAGTTTTTTATATTCGCATTAGATGGGTAAGTAAAACTTAAGCAAAACGTTAAACAATAATGTGGTGTAAATAATTAAAGAAAATCTCATCACAAAGAAATCTACAGCTGGACAAAATTGTTACAGCTAAAACACAGCACAATCAGGGTAACACCCTGTATAAGCCCTGTTCAAACTGTGCATGCTGATTTATACACAAGCCAACACGTCGAGCATCGGTTTACACGAGGCCTGGTTCATACGATACCTCATTAGTGCAATGTGCAATACACAACGTTAGACAAGTACAACACAGCACAATCAGGGTAACACCCTGTATAAGCCCTGTTCAAACTGTGCATGCTGATTTATACACAAGCCAACGTCGAGCATCGGTATGGTTCGATACCTCATTAGTGCAATGTGCAATACACAACGTTAGACAAACAAACATAATGTAGCGACGTGCATAATTGTGTATTCGACTGTAAGTAGGCTATCATTGTGTATCTAGTAGATCTACCTATATAATTGTTATAAGCACTTCATATCTCGTAGATTCGTCGAGTTCAAATACTACGAGTTCATTAAATTCGCGTTAGATTTGTTAAATATTTTTGTAACTATTACTAACTACAAACTCGCAATACTTTAAAAATCTCTGAACATACCTTTGGTTTCCTTGGCATACAGCAAAAACACTGGAACAGAAACAAATACAAAAATAGACTTCTTATCATGATGAATATACAAATGATATAATATTTATGTACTAAATTATTTTCCATAGAAACGGTTTTGTAGCTCTAAGTTTTTTAAATAGATTTTTAATAAATGTACAGGGTGTTTCAAAAGTCCCTGGTCTCTTGTATAAGAGCCACATTAAAAGAAGGCATCATAATCCTTGTTTTCCATAATAATGAAAAGTAGCCAATATTCATAGACATTTAAAAATTCATCTAGTTATACATTTTTAAGCTCTAGGTCACCTACAACTATACATCTAATAGGTTTTGATACCTCACAATCTTAACCATTGGCAGCCATTTATTTTATCACTGTTATATTCTAAAATAATGAATAAAAGTAGTTTTAAGTTTGAGCATAAACATCTATTTCCATTTCAATTCAGAATTTTTACAAAACGTTGTTGTTCTAGTAACAATATGATGACATATGTTAAAATTCCAAAGTCATCAAATTAAAAGAAAATAATAATAAAATTATAAAACACATATATAACAATCACAAGGTCATTTTACGTTTAAGGCTTACAATCAAGAACGGACCAATCAGAAACAGTTTTGAAGCGTACCGTTAATTTCATTGGTTACGTAAAATGTTCAGTCGTTGAAAAGTAAAGGCTGATAGGACGGACTGAAACACCCTGTATATTTTCCGACGTTTTTCCTTTCCTAATTTTATTAGTTGATTGGAGACACCGACCACTCTTAAAGCGTATTTTAAGGTTAATATGGGATGAATGATGAGGTGATTTATTGTTACAAAATAAGACTGACTGTTTCTCTAATCAATAGCCCAACGACCAATGGAAATTGACCATCGGCTTAGTATGACTTACGAACCAAGGGGAGTAGCCATCGTAAAAAGTTGTTATTGCAGCGCCGGGAATCAAACCCGGAGCGATTTACTGCGAAGCACGCACTTTACCACTGAGATATGACCACCCCAACCAGTTTCACATACAATGAACACCTTAGAATTAAATTCAAGCAAGTTCAAGCAGAAACTGCACTTGTAAAATCATAACATTGACAAAGCCTTGGTCAAAGGCTTCTCTCTCTCTGAAGTGGCCTTTGTGCTTTTACCAACTACACGAGTTGTTTACCATACACAAAGTATCCTAGAAAGCCTTGCTTTGACTAGGCAAAAGCATTTTACATAACTGTTACTTATACAGAGTTGTATGTAAGGACTATGTTCTTTTTTTCTGCCCACGAAAGTCTCAAATCAATTTTAATTTCGAATAACTTTCGCACGTGGGAGATTCATAAGTTTGCTTCTCATTGTAACCAAAACTGATTCATCTTTTCAAAGTTTATTCATCTTCTATGGCATTATAGTGGAATATTTTGTCTAGAAAATCTAAACACAATGCAAAATACAGCTGACCAACTGTCAAAAGTATCAAAGATAACAGGAGGGGTAGATGACAGGTAAGGGGAATGAAGGGGGAAGGAACTGTCAAAAGTTTCTCCACTTGTAATAGATTTGGAGCCGCTCCGTTGCAGGTAATATAGTTAGAATATAACAAGAGCTGTTATTATTCTCTGTTGTTATTAGCTTTCAGCAGCTGTGCAGTTTTGAAAACAAATTACACCACGTTTTATTGTAGCTTGATTTATTACAATTATATACAAATGTTTGATAAAATTAGCCATTCTTCAATGTGGTTTTCGTACCACGTAGTTCTAAAACTTTAGGAATCTTATGTTTAAGTCTGTCTTCAGATGAGATAAAACCTACAACAACAACAACAGAACAGAAACCTAGAAACACTAACCAAAGAAACACACATAACATAAATAAATACGTTTATATTGCGTTGACATGCATTGCAATGATCGTTTGTAGATTAAGCTCCAATTTAGCAGACATTCTATCGATGAAAACTCTTTCAGACATACATCTGATACAATTCGTACAACATGCACTATCCCACCTTATCCCTCCGTTGTCGTTCTGCCAGTCAAGTGCAAAAAAATTCGTCTGCACTGGAAAATGTTCTGCGATCAAAGTTGTTTTCAAAAGGTTTTGAAATAAAGTTTTCGTTGTGGCACTTTCAATTTAATTTGGCAATCTGTTGAAGAATTGCATCCTTGCCTAAAGGGTGAAATACTTTCCTGTTTCTCCCAGTTTGGTAGTTCTTTTCGCCCCTCAGGTATTTAATTGGACTACGCTCCCTCTTAAGAAATAACATTGTGACTTTTCAAAAACGTTTGTAGAGACAGAGCAGTGTAAACAATCATTTTAGTACTTCTCTCTACCTGAGTCTTTCCTGTGTATTTTTTTCTCTACTTGATCTTTTTATAAATGAACATTATGAAAAAAGTTTCGTTTAAGTAAAAAAAGCCCACCCCAAAGAGCCATTCCATAAGATAGATTGTGGTACATTACCGCAAATACGCCGCCATCAGTACCTGAGTTGGGCAGCTTTTACTTATCCTCTCAAAGCAAAGATGGCTTACCTTTGCGCAAGCACTGTTTATGTGAAGTGCGAAATTACGTAAAGAGAAATTCTGTTTAGCGATAAAAATTACAATATGTTGAAAATGTGTCACCCTAAACTTTTCTACCAAAACACAATATTACTCGTATACGTCTGAATCCTACATCTGTGAATATATTTAAAACAATTCATTCACAAACCTTGGATGTTGTACCTTCATTTCCTTGTTTTAGTTGCAAAAACGATTCACTCTTTGCAACTACAACAGATGTTAAATCTCTATGTTTTCAAACAAAGCGTTTCAAGTTGACTAAGTAAATGATGTTTTATTTCGTAGTATATTCTGTAAATGTTTAGAAAAATAAATTGCTTCATGATTTGCCAGTTTCATAACGAACAAGAGGTGTGGAAATAATTCAGTAATTTTCTGTATTGTAAGAGTTAGATTACAGATGTTATATTGAGGAGTCAAGTGCTCAGGGATTGGTTACCTTTACTCACGTCTGATTGGGCATATCGCGCGACCAATGGGATGAAAAAAGTATGGACATAAGGAAAGGAATAAGATTGGGCTGACCAGGCATCTTGAGAGAAAGCGACTATCAAAAACAACCTGTTATAAAATCATCTAAACAGTTACAAACCAGACAGATACTGACTGAGATGATTTTTCAAGGTTACATTATATTTAAAAAGAGATAATAAATTCCGCCCTTAGTTCAAAGTCAGCAACTCTAGACACTACACAGTAGTAGAGTTTAGTACTCAAAACTTTAAAGTGTGTTAGAGTTGTACTCTAACTCGATCAACAAGGACTGAGTAGTCTCTGAACAAGGTCAACTGTGAAACTGACAAACTTCTGTAGAAGAGACTTCAACCTAGACAAAACTATGACAGGTAGTTTTAATTAGTTTATTGTACGGTTTATAAATACACTTTTTTGATAGGTGCAAAGTTTTTGAGTAGAAAGCCTTTTCTTCTAAGAATTACTTCACCCAATTGTTTTAAAAGAAAATGACCCTGGATACATATTTGAACAAGCGAATATTAAGTGATTAAAAATTGGTACACAATAACGTAACCGAAATGTAGTTACAAGCACTACCGTGTATCTTACCAAATTTTGATTACAAAAAGATTAAAATAGCCCAAAAGCTATTTTATGTTCTAAAAACTGAGTTTTTACCCGAATTTAATGAAACTTAGTATACTCATCAATGTAGCAATAGCAGTAGCAAACACGTGTAGCAGAAATCGCAAATAATTTTTTAGCTAAACCTGGTTTCGTAAAACAATTTCCGCCGCCATCTTGATCTGGGTGTTTTAATTTAGTCGATTTTTAGTCCATAAGTTACGTACGTTGACAATAATGTTTATACTAATTTTAATCGAAATCTGACTATAAAATACAGTTTTTACAGCATTACGGGTCATTACAGTACCACAAACCTTTTCAAGAACAACTTGGTTTTCATTATTTTAAAAAAGGTTTCTTAACTGAGCTTGTTTAAAATAAATTATTTATGGCTTCAATGTGTACAAATTTTATAACAAAAGAAAGTAGTAGCCTAGTCTTACTCAACTTACAAAAGCCGATGTGATGAATAAATAGTAATCATTATTGAAATAAACCTTAACTTAAGACAATTGGCTCGGTATGTAAATTTCATTTGTGTAATTAACATGTGTTTAACCAGTACTAAAGTTCAGACTACAATTTAAATCAATAAATCACGATTTGAGATGCCGACCACTGTCATGAGGGTATTTTAAGGCAAATATGTGGTGAAGGATGAGTGTGATGAGTGGTAGTAATGAGTTATGAGGTGTAGTCTTCTTACAAACTAAGGCCGACTCTTCCTTAGAATGGGTCATTAATTAATAGTTTAAATACCAATGGAAATACAAGGACCAACGGCTTTATCCAGTTTCTTCCAATCAACATACTGAAAGTCAAATATAAACAGCTGAGTTGTGGTGAGGTATGCTTTGAAGTAAGAGTTTTCCGATTGAACTTTGTTATTTGTTTGAGAGTTAATTTACCGTGTATTAATTAGGATTGCTCTGGTTTCCTTTGACATTCGCTCTTTAGAGGGAAGCTCTTTGATGAGAGTATATTTATTGTAAACTGAAAGATCGATATTAGAAACTGGTTTTTATGTTGAACTATTTTTGTTCTGCGTTTTTTTATCAGGACATTGGTGTTAGACTCTAACACCGTCTTTAGTTTCATCTCTCCATCAATACTTGACACTTAGTTGCTTTGTTTATCAGTAGGATTTAACTTCGTATGAATTATAAATTATCTTCTGTTCGCTCTGGAAAATCAGCCCTTAACTTGACAGTGTATCGTGACTGAACACAATTCAAGTCAAGGAATCAACTTTGCCAATATTTACGATTGGCTTTCCTTCTTCTGACAGTTTTATATTCATACAGTTCAGACTTTGATGGAATTTATTGGCTGTAAAATACCTGGATGTAGGCTAGCACTTATATGACGATATATTGACGTATACAAAGACAAGAAAAACAGAGTAGTACCCTTTATTATATTTTAATTGAAGCACGACCGGTTTCGGGAGCTAAGCCCATCGTCTCGATGCTGTACATGAAAATTGTCTAACCTATTTGACAAAACTAACAATAGTGTAGTCACTTCACAAATGTAAGTGGTGACTGCGGGGATCGAACCTCGCGCGCGATACCAATCCGCAACGAATCCGGTCAAAAAGTAAAAGTAAAATATTTCATTTGGAACAAACTACTCACTGTTACAAAGAGTTTCCTTGGATAAAAGTAAGATTACAATTACTAATTAAAGCTTCACGGTGTAAAGAAATCTTATGACCAACTTAATACTATATGAAAGGAGAAATGTGTTTTCCTTTGTTCTGTTTCTTTGTCTTTGCCAAATGTATCTTCTTTCTTTCCAACTTTATGATGGTAGTTATGAAATAAATTAGTTTTATGAAATAAATAGCTCTATTTCCAAAGGAAATTCACTAAAATTATTCTTCAGTTTATCTTTGTACTCAGAACAATACCCTTGTTTTAGCTGTAATGTGATTTGTCTTTGAAGAACGCATGGTAACATCTTGTACGTTTCCTTTGACTCAAATAACAAAGAGACATTTCCATGTAACAAGAAGTAACTCAGTAGAAATGAAACCCTTTGTAGCTTACGTAGCTTTGAAAACAGAAGCTTTGAATCTGTTTTAACACCTAAAGTATTATTACTTAATAATAATTGTTTGCTAGTGAAGTAGTATTTAAAAAAACAACTATTTCGACATGCAGCTAAGCGCTAAAGCACCGCTGGCATGAGGGAAGCGAATTTTCTTATTATCTTAGGAGTTACGAGGCTGTTCGCTACGCTCACAACCTCGCTTCAGCCTTCGGCCTCAGCTTGTATGGCCGCCATTTTGAAACGAATTTATGGATGTCAATAATTTTGGTATATTGATAGATAGTATTTAAAATACATATTTATTTTAAACTTAATAGAAATCAGATGAATGTGGCTACAAATTTTAACACAACACACTCGTACAATGCTTCTGAAAATCTGGCAAACGAAATATTTTCTAATTTTGTAATTTACAATTGGTTTATAACAATGCAATAAAGTTTCATTTGAAGGTTTACGACTGAAAGGAGAAAATGATGTTTCTTTGTTCTCGCAGCTTTGTTTCGTCTAATGAGACTTCTTTGTTGTCAACTTAGTGTCACAATAATACTCCAACTTCACAATGCGTCTATTTTACCAAAGATAATGTTACAGAAGGTAGATAGCGCATAGATTCCACATGGTTAAGGCAGCAAAGTCAACATAGTTCGGCAGCTCAAGCACAGATGATTACTTTTAGGCTAACTATTTTACTAACGTGTTATGTTTCAGGATACGTTTCACCTGAAGACGGGGTCAGATTCCAGATCCCGAAACGTCGCGTATTTGTTCACTAAAAAACTATGAAAAACGTCCGTAATAATGTTTTAACCTCAGAAATTTAACCACTGTCAAAAACAAATTTAAAACAGAGAACGAAACATCATCTCGTGATCGAAATAGTTCATACTCTAGTGCCCAAGAATAGGAACTCAGCTGGAGGCAAGTGCAAATATACAGATCAAAGTGCTCTGGACTGTGTCTAGACAAGGTAGAAGCAGAGCTTTGTCTGAAATATCCACCACCAGACCTTAGTGGTCTGACCACAAGGTTCAATATTAGAATCATTGTCTTGCATGTAACGACTGGTCAATAAGCTATACATTTTCATGAAAAATCATGAAAAAAGTTTGACTAACAAACCAAGATGTAAATTTTAAAACTTTATGAACATCGAAGAAATAGTTAAATGGATCGGCAGCAGTTACGGAAGATTTGAGAGCATCAGGTGTCAAACAAACGGACATCAATAAAAAAGTATTTGGTTGGAAACTTAGTGAAGGGAAGCTACTAAAGAAGAGGCCTAAGGCCAAAACTGATGAGGGAAAAAGAGCTCATTCCGAAATGGTAAAGCAAGTCTTGGCACAAAGAAAAGCCATATTTTCAAGACGGCGTTAAGGTACAACTAGGCTATACGTGAATAATAGTACGATGCAGACGCAGTTAAGTAAACTATATAATGTTGAAAAATTATTTGCATAATGACGATATACAAACCAATTCAACCAAAATATTTTGAAGTGATTGTTTTCTTTACAACATTATTGATAGTGACGATAGTTTTCTATGTTTAATCCAATAAATCAATTAGGTTCAAATCTATTTCTCCATGACTTAGTCCAAAACAGAGTCTGCTCTACCAGCTGATACACTGTCATCAAAGCATATAACACATCAATATAATATTCACGTTGGTTCATTACCAATATCAACATTTGCAACTTTGCTTTGAAGTATTGACTATACCAACTCATTCACATATGTGACCAAACTATTCATTACCAGGCTTGTAGAGAAATCAAATATATTTGATTCGTATTTAATAATTGGTTTTGTATGTATAAACATGCGTTTGTGTTTTTTGTCCTGAAAACAGCTGTTTTTGACAGCTGCTATGACAGCTGAAAGCCCCAGACCCGAGACCATGAAGTTAGCACCAATCCTGACCCCCAGAACACGTTTTGCACATGTTTTAAACTTTATTTGCATATGTATTTATGTAGGAGTACTCTGTGTCAATTGAATTTTTCCCCGATGTTTCTAAACTTCGTACAAATGTTCTTTTGTGAAATTGTTCTTTTAAGCAATTTTCGACAGAGGTTTAACACTATTTTCACCGTATTGTTAGTAGGTCTAAATTTAATGATTTCCCAATTTGATTGTTCAACCAACCAACCAAAGTTAAAACAAAAAGTTCCATTGATTTTTTGGCAATAGATTCAGTTACTTCACGATTATTTTGCTAAACGATCAGCTGTTTTACTTTCACTGCGAGATTATTTTATCGACGAGGGCAAGAAACGAAATTTTTAACCCGCTTATTAGGCATGTAAAACAGATGTTTACAGCCTAGTTCGGTGAAAACAATGTTAACTTTCAGTGTCTTTAAAAACCTAAATTTAAATTTATTTGTCAATATTTTTTTAATCATGACTCAAATTATCGTTCATCACTCGTCCTAAAAGTGCAGTGCCTCATGACTTAAATCTACTTTAAACGCATTAATCTTGTTATGAAATATACTAGTCATAGTCATTTATTTTCATGATTTACATCAATTTACATTGATTGTGATTAAGTCAAAGTGCAATAATTAAATTAGATATTTTGCAGTAAAAATAACATTAAAATATAAAATCATACAAGTGTGTAGGGTCTTAACAAAACACCTCAAGTTAAATATTAGTGAAAAATGCACATTGTGTAGGTAAGAAAGAAACAAAAGATCAGTTTCGCAAACCCTGAGCTCTTTTTATGTGGACTGTCCTGATGACCAAGCGAGGTACTCCGGAACGCTATAAAAGCAGTTATTAAGAAGAAAATTGAAGATATTTTGCTTGAAGGATTTAGGCTCGTTTTCATGGTTTGGTAGTTTATTAAAGAGATTTGTGCTACCACGGTGTTTTCGAAAAATTGTGCGATGACCAGGATATTGCAGAAGAGCGGAGTTTCGAGTAAAATGATGATGTATGTGGTTTCAGCCGTAAAGCTTTTCTGGGTGTGAGTAAACAAAGAAGGCATTTGAAAATATACAGACAAGGAACTACGGTATATTTACACCTATAAAAAACAAACTGAGCATAAATCAAAGACTAAGAAATTAACTTATCTCTTCGTGCAGATTCACCTGAACAAGAAGTGACAAATTGAATTGTTCAGTCACGTGACTGAGTTAAAGTTTTGATCCAGTCATTAAGCACGTTGCAGAGCTGTAATCCTCAACATCACAACTGAAACAACGCTTTGTTGTAAATGTTACAGAAAATAAACAACTAGTGTAAATGACACGTGTCCAAACTGAACCGTTCTCTTGTCCTACGTTGACAGTTAGATTTCAAAGTTAGTAATGTTAGTTTTTACATTTTAACAGTTAAAGTGAAAAGTTAATGCAATTCGCGCTAGAAAAGACTATACCAAAGGCAATAATAATACTTGCACACAAAATCAAACCATATGTTGACAACCAAATAATGAATGATTCGTTTGAGGTCAAAAGGAATTAGTCCATAATATTCTGTATTGCTGAAAGTGGTATTTTATTTTTCTTGAAGGTCCTAAAAACGGCAATCCCTCTGTGACCCTTTAAAAAGTAAGCATAAATATGTTGATAATTATGTTTTCATTTTAAATTAAGAGTTTATTAACGTTTGGCACTTACATGAACACCCCACTGCAATTTCCAAGGGTGACTCTATGACTACATTTAAAATTAAGTAGGCCTATCTTTAAGCAAATCAATACATAGATTAAATGCCTGTAGACTATGTGAAGAAATTGGAATGTCCTGATGTACATTTCGCGACGTTTGTCGCATCTTCTGGTGGGAGGGGTTACTGTTTACATGAAGAATACTTTTACACTTACACTACGTGCTAAATAGTGCTAAATATATATTTACACTTATATAAGTGTGAATAGTGTGTAAAAGTGTTCTTCGTGTAAACAGTAACCCCCTCCCCATAAGATGCGACAAACGTCGCGAAATGTACATCAGGACATTCCAATTTCTTCACAAGGTCTACAGGCACCCAACAGGTATTTCATGTATTAATTGATATAGGCCTTGAGACTGGATATATTAAAATCAATACAGTTGAATGTCCTCAATTCCATCATCTTGTCTAAGCTAATTAACACACTTTAAAAGGGTTACAAAATATTGCAAAAACAATCTTGTTACTACTATATTTGAATTTTATGGCCTAAAAAGGTCCTCAACACTATGAAACATGTTTTGACATTCCAAAGTAGATGTGGGACAGGTTAGGAATTTCAATTAAAGCCTCAACACCGTTTGAGAGAATTAAACCATCCAAGCGTATTCTAACACCTGCTGAACAATATTATCTGAGACTTCTTACATTTTAATGTAGCTAAATTGTTATATTTTTATTTTTTTTAAGTCAGAGAGTGTTTTACTGTCTATAAGAACTCCGTTCAACATTTCGCGAGATAAACACATCCCACACTTCTGCCCGACCCTGTATAATATAGAAAGGTCCGCATTGCGGCTACAAGAGAGGGAAGAGTTTATGTTCATATCAACGTTGGCTTGCTTTGTGGTTTAATTATTACCAGCATAACGCAGAGAACAAAGAAAACACATTCGACAAAGACAAAGAAAGCAGAATAAACGAAAACACATTCTCCTTTCATATAGAAGTAAGTTCATATAGTCGTAAGAAAATGTTACATCTTGAGCTAAAGCACCGCTGACATGAGTGAAGCGAATTTTCTTTACAATGCTTTAATTCGCTAACTTTAATTCTGGTTCGCTATGCTCAAGCCTTGCTTTGGCCTTCGACCTTCAATCGAAGATACTCGTAATATTATGGTTGAGAAAATATGCATAGATCACAGATCACTATTTGAGATGCCGACCACTCTCATGAGGGTACTTTAAGGCAAATATGTGGTGAAGGATGAGTGTGATGAGTGGTAGTAATGAGTTATGAGGTGTAGTCTTGTTACAAACTAAGGCCGACTCTTCCTTAGAATGGGTCATTAATTAATACCCCAATGACCAATGAAAATACAAGGACCAACGATTTAACGTGACTTCCGAACCACGAAGGTGATGGTCTGATATGTTTAAACGATGGTGGGAGTTGATGCGGGTATCAACAGATGATCACTGAGACTATCTGAGCCGCTTTAGACCTATATCATCCTCAAAACCTGACCTCCATGAAGCTAGATTACAGGACCAAGCCACGAGTCTCAGTCTAGATCATGCATAGATGAGTGACACTACAAAATCATCAAAGTTTATAGCCAAAGCACACAAGTCGACTGAGTCGGTAGCGCACAAAACTGTGGATTAAAAGTTGGCAGGTTCGAGTCCCATGGCTTATTGGCAAGGTTAAATGTCTTTGTATATAAAAACAATTGCTTTGTTAGATGTACGTCACAGTTGTCTACTTATAAATACTAAAATTAAACTACTAAAACAGACCTATTCTTCTATAAACACTTATCGTAAAGTCTTTGTGATTCACTTACAGTTTAGCTAAAAATACTCCTTACTAAAAGCGAATTAATGACTGGAAAGAATCCGGTAAAAGGTCTTTATAATAGGTTTATAGCAAAGTGCAACAGCTATAAACTACAGGAAACAATTCAGCTGCGGTTCGTGTGGAACGAATGTCCTGTATGAAGCAAATGGACGGAAAAGTAGTTTGGGATATAAAAGCCTTTGTGGAAGTAAAACTGTTGTAGGAATGAGCCAAGACTACTGCCAAAGATAATGTTATGGTATATAGATTGCAAATAGATGCCACATTGTTGTGGCAGCAAAATCAACATAGTTCGGCAGCCCAAGCACAGATAGCGCTGCCGTCTTCGTCGTCTTTCTCTCCTCGGCTCGACATGCTCGAGTTTGTCCGATGTCGATGACTTAAATGTGACCAAGTCTTGCGATTTTCGAGAACGATCAAACTTGCGCGTGCGTCAGTGGCTCCACTTGAGAAACTTAAAATAATTCCTTCCCAGCGCTATCTGTCGCAGTATGTCGATTTTCCTGCCTCAGTCATTCGCCATGCGCAATCTATTTACCATAACATAGTCTATGATTAAATCGAAGAATGTCTATAAAACTGTCAGAGGAGGCAAAGATTGTCGTAAGACGTCAAAGTTGATTTGACTTGGATTGACTCTAGTCACGCTATTGTCACTCTCAAGTTCAGTTTCTTTAGACACGAAAGAAATTTTGCCAATAGAATAAATAGTTGATGAACCAGTTATCTCCATTGGCTCAGTTGTTTCCATTGGCTGTGCATAAATAGGTATTTTTGTGTCTTCTGTTACAATTGGTCAGTCTGATTCACGGCTGTGATTGGCTGTGTACAGAAACATTATTGCAGACGTGTTTCATCTTTTCTATCAATTTAAAAATCAGTATAATATACAGTATACATAATTTACATTTATAAAGTAAAAAGAAATAAACTCAAAACGTGTTCTGGGAGTCGAAATTGGTTATCGTTTCATAGTCCCGGGCCTGGGTCTAACCATGCTGACGACATAAATATATCATTATTCCTAAGAAAATTCGTTAAAAATTAATCTGCAAGAAAAGAAATCAAACAAAACAATGTTTTACTCCACCAAACTAATCCGTTTGAAGAAAACTTTTTCCTATCAAGAGTTCCAAACAAAAGTTAAAAATCAACGAACACAAGTCAATTCTAACTGATGTTCGGTAAATTAACTCTCCGACAAAGAACAAAGCTTTAGTCGCGAAACTTCTAACTTCAAAGGCATCATCCACCTCCCTCTGGCGGTTATATTTCACATTAACTTATTTTTGTGTGATAAATTCTAGTTTTCAGTTATGAGTCTCTTTGATTTATATATAAATCTATAGATTTTATCGTTGGTGTAATTATGGCGGGATTTTTCAGTTC
This sequence comes from Matsumurasca onukii, assembly GCA_018831715.1. Classification (NCBI taxonomy): domain Eukaryota; kingdom Metazoa; phylum Arthropoda; class Insecta; order Hemiptera; family Cicadellidae; genus Matsumurasca; species Matsumurasca onukii. The sequence continues at coordinate 22,594,388 of CM032067.1, read as the reverse complement.
GCTCTCTACTGTAATAAAATAAACTCTCCGTCAATATCTGCTACCTTTGACCTTTTGCACCGAAATAAATTTGTCTTGTATTGTTGCAGTTTAGTTCCTGCTATGTTGTGTTCACTCACTTCTAACTTAACCTTTTATCCAAAACGAAGTACTTTCTGGACTAGGGTCTTGTTTTGGTGCAGCGTAATACAACTTAATATAGATATTTTCTTTTAGTATCGGTTACTTCCAAGCGACCTGCGTATTTTTGGCACACGTAATAAAATTGGTAAAACTTTACCGCTTCCGTAATTTAAATTTTGAATTCCCTAAGAAAATTACACTTTCTACCATAAGACGGTTCGATCTACCGTATATATTTTTGAAAAATATGTATACCAAATAAGTCAATCTTATTTACAATTACTTTTTAGTCCTTTGTTTATAAGTTTGTTGTTGACGATGGGAGAATTTCAGAGTTTCCGCAACTATTATTGCGGATATTTTCCATCAATAGTGAGCAAGATGATCACGACGTTTCGGGATCTGCAATCTGATCCCGTCTTCACTTTTTAGTTTGAACACTACAAAAAACATCATATAACGGAGATAAAAATAAAACTGAAACTTCCGAACAAGTTCAAATCATTTATTTGCTGTTGTCTCACTTTTAAATCAAAGTGATATTGCGCAATAAATTGCCTTCATTTGTCTTGCTATGACGCATATTACTGCAATAAACAACTTCGCGTTCAAACTAGGCTGTTTGCGAGGATATATTGCCTAAAACATCTGATATAACATTGTGCGTGACAATATTTCAACAAAATTGCAGAGCGTATTCTAAAAGAAAAGAACTGTTTGTCATTATGCTCTAGAATACGTGCCTAAGGCGTGCTAAAGTTGCATTTTATTCCAAATAAAATAAGTTTAAGTGTTATGATGACTTCTTAGGGAAAAATATAATACTTCATCACTAGGTCCTAAAGTGACATATGTAACTAAAAGTCTATTTTACAACCATATTCTAAGTAGATCAATTGCCAAGCTTTCAATTTTCCAATTCACCATCTGAAATCACTCTTCCCGCCTATAAATCCAAAGATATCGAACACATTTCAAGCTAACCACACACTATGTTCTCTCCCCTGACTGCAAGAACATTAGCACATAAATCCCTCCTGAGATACGGCAGGGAATTCATCCGTCACCGGGGATCTGTTGGTTACACTGTTTCCTATGTGATTAATCATTTCCTCTAGTCTTTACTTTCAACTGTTTACACTGGCGTTTAACTGGACAAAACACAATACCACTTTCTTATTATGGAGTAAAAATCTTTAGAACAAAACATTTACTCCCTGTTTAACACGTCATAGCAGCTGTCAAAAACAGCTGTTTTCAGGACCAAATAACACAAACACATGTTCATACATATACAAACGATTAAATACGACTCAAATATATTTTATTTGTCTACAAGCCTGGTAATGAATAGGTTAGTCACATATGTGAATAAGTTGGCACTGTCAATACTTCAAAGCAAAGTTGCAAATGTTAATATTGGTAATGAACCAACGTGAATATTATATTGACGTGTTATGTGCTTTGATGATAGTGTATCAGCTAGTAGAGCTGATTCTGTTTTGGATTTAGTCATGGAGAAATAGATTTGTACCTGGTTGATTTAAATGGATTAAACATAGGAAGTTCAAAACAATCGAACAAATAAATGTCCTTCTATTGCCCATAGAGATCGTTAAAACTATCCCAAAGATGATTAAATGGAAACCACAGACAAAACGCTCGTTTATCATTAAACTTACTCAAACTTTTCCATCCCAGTGGGGAACGTAAACAAACCTAAGAACTTTGAAACAACAGCAGTAGCAAAGATAATGTTATGGTAAGTAGATGCCGAATGGCTAAGGTAGGGAAATCAACAAAGTCCAGCAGCCTAAGCACGATTAGCGCTGCGTGGGAACTCTTTTAAGAGCTTCAAGTAGAGCTACTGTCGCACCCGCAAGTTCGATCGTTCTCGAAAGTCGCAAGCTTATTAATTCAACGACTTACGGAAGAAAGACGGCAGCGCTATCTGTGCTCAGGCTGCCGAACGATGTTGATTTTGGTGCCACAACCACGTGGCATCTATGCGCTGTCTACTTACGATAATATTATCTTTGGCATTAGTCTTGGCTCATTCCTACAAAAGTTTTACGTCTACCATCGCTTTTATAACTCAAACTACTTTCCGTCCATTTGCTTCATACAGGACATTCGTTCCACAAGAACGGCAGCTAAGTTGTTTCCTGTGGTTTATAGCTGTTGTACTTTACTATAAACCTAAATAAAGACCTTTTACTGGATTCTTTCCAGTAGTCAATTTGCTTTTAGTAAGGAGTATTTTCAGCTAAACTGTAAGTGAATCAAATTACATAGACTTTACGATAAGTGTTCATAGAAGAATTGGTAGTTTTAGTAGTTTAATTTAGAATTTATTAGTAGACAACTGTGTCATACATCTGACAGAGCCATTGTTTTTTATATACAAAGAAATTCCGATGTTAAATTTCACAACATTTGATCAAAATCATACACTATCGTGGTATATATGTTTGATTCTTCGCTAAAACCATACAAACATATCCCCACATTTCAACTCATGTAACGAAACAAGAAACCCAAACTAATCAAGCGAGCAAAACGTGCTTTGACAAGCAATTACACTTCTCTATGTACATTCACTAATGAGTAACGTGTAACTCAGTTACATAGAGGAATCCGAGTGTTAAGGTTTTGCACATCTGTGTCTTGTGTGACGGGTTAATCTGTGGATTGTGCCACAGCTGTTTTGTGACGTCATCTTCCCAGCTGATGCGCTAGATGTGACGTTAGAATTGAGACGTAAAAAGTATCTGTATTTTCCTTTTTCCATTATTTAGATGTTTAACTCTTTAAAAGAATGAATGTTTAGGTAAAATATTTCCTAAAAGGTTATATAATTTTAATTGTAAAACCGAATCCAAGGTAACATGACAAAAACTCTCCTGGTGAATATATGCTTAAGGACTTATATGCAAAGTGTGTTCTGCTTCTGCTACTGCTAAATTTAATTAAGAATTAACTTGAAATTCGTATTAACATTTAGCAAGTACTATAATTTAAATTTCAACCACTAAAAAACACGAATTATTTTATTTTTCTAAAACATTAACGTCTAACTTCACCGAAACCTTTGACTTCATTGTGATATTTTCTTCTCAAAGAAATACGGTCAAAGCCAACTTATAAAACTGTGAACATAATATGTCTAAAAACTATTAATTTGTAATATTTATCCATAGTTCAGAATGCTTTTAAATATTTTTCATTGTTATGTTAATTAAACCACAAACACTTCAAAATAAATAAATATGGGTTGAAAAGGATTAACCAATAGTATTTTAATAAAACCAATACACACATTTTCTTATCTTAAACTTGAACTTGAAATAAAACGTTTAGAAGTTTCTGAACTACTTGAAACTCTCTAAGGAATCAGTTCAAACTGCTGACAATACACAAGTTTCCTCAAATAGTTTAGTTATTGCTTAGCTTTGGTTTTTGAGGAGTGGCAGTTCTAAGTTCAACAATTTAAAGTTAGCTTTTGAAGATTCAACTGTATAAAGGTGACCCTTTGAGTTCTATTAAATTCTTCACATTAACACCACCAAAGATTGTTACTAAACGATAACTTTCAAATGTGTATTGCTACTATTTTGTTTACTATCACTATCACTATTTGAGATGCCGACCACTCTCATGAGGGTATTTTAAGGCAAATATGTGGTGAGGGGTGAGTGTGATGAGTGGTAGTAATGAGTTATGAGGTTTAGTCTTGTTACAAACTAAGGCCGACTCTGCCTTAGAATGGGACATTAATTAATAGCCCAATGAACCAATGAAAATATAAGGACCAACGGCTTATTGTGACTTCCGAACCTCGCAGGTGATGGTCTGATATGTCTAAACGATGGTGGGAGTTGATGCGGGTATCATCAGATGATCACTGAGACTATCTGAGCCGCTTTAGACCTATATCATCCTCAAAACCTGACCTCCATGAAGCTGGATTACAGGACCACGTCACGAGTCCCAGTATAGAGATTGTTCTATTGATTTAAGCTACATAGACATAGATAGTTAAGAAGAATCATTTAACAGGGTGTTTGACAACACGAAAGTGAGATACTCCTGACAACGCACTGACATGTGGCCAGCTCAGGGATCAAATGTAATTCAGTTAAAACTGTTTCCTGTTTTATTGGATTATGAGTTTCAGTGAGAACTTCTCTTTCATGTCAGTTGACAAGTTATATTTCAGCAGTTCTCCTGCATCTAGTTTCATATTAATGTATGTGACTACCTCTGTAAGAGTCGCAATTTTATTTCTCTACAAAAGAGGCAGGGTAGTGTCAATAGTTTCAAGTGTGTGAACTCAAGGGGGTATCACTCTTGTCCTTGCAGCATTTCTACAATCCGAACAGCCCTTTTTGGAAAATACTCTAACATATATTTGATCCAGTTGTTTTCTAATGAGACAATGTTTAAAACACAAGTAAATTTTACTTTTAATTTTTTGATGAGAATACAAATTGAAATACGTAAGTTATCTCTAAGTATATTACTTGAAACCCGTCAAAACGTTCAACATAACATTATAAAACATAATCAAATTGATAATTGACGAAGAGGGAATTTTGCAGCCCAATAAACTCAAACTGAAAGTGTTATTTGCAGATACAATCGATACTATGTCAAACCCACATACATTATTGAAAACGTTGTCAACTGCTTGTATTCAAGAAAAGATGGGAATTGTCACAACGGATATATGTGTATGCCTGAAAGACGTGCCCAGGTGGTTTTCCACAATGCTGACAATATTAGCTATCTCCTGCCAAACATTGTCAAGCCTATTTCAAGCTTACTTTCCTCTTTCGATCTTTAATACTTAACTTTCTTATAATAAATGTAACTTAGCTTAGTTCAACAAATAAAAGGAAATGTTGTTTAATAATAATCCGTGGTTAAGTCCTGTAGGGCCACGTGACTGGACTGTGCTGAAAATTAACAAACGGTTAGTTCACTGTGAACCCGACACTGTTTCAATTCCAATGTGTATTACTAGCGTTCGTTATCAGACGACCAATCACAGACGTGTGTCAGACTGACCAACTGTAACAGAACACAAAAACACCTGTTTATGCACAGTTAATAGAGAAAATCAAAACCAATCATCATCAAGACTCTTAACATTGTCTTCACCTTTATTGGCTGTGCATAAACAGGTGTTTTTGTGTTCTCTGTTACAATTGGTCAGTCTGTGATTGGTCGTCCGTTGCTCCAAACCAGTCAACCAGTCAGTCGGTGGGACGTGCTTGGTTTTGAAAGGTATAGTTCGCTAAATAAGTTACTTATTAAATTATTAGACGGTGAAATACGAGTAAAACTTCGAATGTCATTTAACCAACTTTACATCTATAACTTAAATAACAATCAATCACACTTTCAAACGCCCGAAATATTCTAAAACCACGACAAAGGGTGAAAAACTCAACCACAGCTGACAAGAGTGTGAGAATATGTTTCGTTTGGAAGACAAAAAAAGCGCTTTGAAGTAAATAACACTTTTGTGATCGGAATGAAAAGGATTTGCTTGTAAAAGTGCAGATTCTACACCTGAAGTCACTTTGTAGATTAAAACTGTTTGTTCCCTTCATTTTCAAAACAACAACACCGTTTCTCTTCTGTTTGTTTCATGTTTTAAAAACCTTAACTAGAATCCTGTGACAGATTCAGCTTGAAAATATATTGCACAAAACAGCTGGAGAAATAAACATAAATAATGTACTAATGTAAATACGTCATGTGGAAATCGGCTAGAAAATAATAGCCTGTCTATTTATACGTATTATTTTTTGAATCGGTTATTTTTCTGAATAAAGTTGCGTATACTATAGAAATCCGCTAAAAAATTACCAACCTTAATAGACTCAACAATCCAAATCAACACGTGCTTATTTTAATAGCTATTGTAAAAATTAATTAATAATTTTTTTCCAAAGTTTTTTTAACGTTTTTTTTATGACAAGCTGGGTGATATGTAAAACCAATACGATACTAATGTAAACATATTATGTAAAAATCTATTTAGAAATAAACATTCTTTCCTTTTGTACACAATAGTTTGTGAATCGGTTTGTTTTTTTAAGAATGCATATAACTATTAACGAACAAATAAAAATTTAAAAAACTTCTAATCTACATAGACTCAACATTCCAAAACAGAAGAAATCCTCTTCATGAACTATTACGAATATAAGCTAATAAAGCTATGTACACGATTTAAGACTGTTGATTAGAAAGGACAAGTTTATGTTATTTCTGAAAGGTATGAAAGTATGAAAAACGTGTATTCTATAATAATAATAACATAAAAAGATTTGTTGAAAAGAAATTAAAAATACTATTTCAAATTTCGGTTTGAAAATTACTGTGGAGCTCCAAGAGCTGTATTGTACGATATACTAAAATTTTAATTTCCAAGAAATTGAATACTATGTTTTTAGTTCTTGCTCATTATTAATAACGCTAACTTTAAACACAATTTAGGGTGGTTAACCACACAGACTGGAACCCAGGTGAAGGCTCTAAACGGCAATCTCTAATTAGTAAATTCAATCCAAGCAATTTGTTGTTGTGAAGCTATCGCCTTTACTAATTACGCCTCCAACATTTAGCCCTTTACAGAATTTTCCATAGCAAATGTCAATAAAATAATTAGAAAATCCTATCCATTTTCGGTTTTGTATGTAAAACACCATTGGTTTGGATTACTTTGCACCTGAAGGCGGGATTAGATCGCAGATCCTGAAACGTCGTAGTTTCGTGTCCACTTATAAATGTCCGCAATAATATGTTAAATTCTCACATTGTTAATGACATACCTTGAATAAAGAATGTAAACACATTAATATGTTTTTGATAATTGCTTTATAATAGTCCTTGCAAGATTTCTTTTGTTTGTTTTCATCATAGTTTATACCTTTGTTCCTCTTTTGAACTACTTAAAATTGCATTTTTATACACAATATTGTAGTACTAGTTTTTTTTTCCTTTCTACCTTCTATATTTGTGTATTTAAGCCATTTGACACCTCAATAGGTCCTATTTGGAAATATTTTCGACAAAGTTTTTCTCCCCAACCCAAGCTGCAATGTACGAGCATGTAAACACGTAATGGCTGAAAGGGTGGTTTTACAACACTTAACTAAGTGCTTGTTATGGTTTATTGTCGCCATTACTTACGGTTAAAGGTTTATAGGTCGGCATGAATGTAAATCTACAACAGGAAACTTTAACAGCCTGTATAGGTAAACATTGTTCATGCACGCGGTACCCTTCAGGTTAGTCTACATTTGTAGAGGTTGACGACAGTAGATTTGTTTACTTTACACCTGAAGACGGAATCGGCTGTCAGATCCCGAAAGGTTGTGTTCCTCAATTGTTTAGTTGTCCTTTTGAGTGATAACCGTTAGTTGAGATATAAAGTTGTGTTGTTGAAAATAGAATTTGAACCAAATATTGTTTAACACTTGGAGAACTTGGCAATCAATCTTAAATACCAAGCTTATTACCTGTAAAGTTAGGCTCTTCAGTTGTTAAATACAAAAAAGTGTTGTTTAGAAATGGCTTACAACTGTCAGTAGTTAAAATTTTGTAGTAATAATTTAACAAGTATTTTTTTTTAGTTAATTTATTTTGGAACAGCGGACGACCAATCACATACGTGTATCAGACTTACCAATTGTAAGAAAGAGTACAAATATAACTATTTATGAACATCCTTTGGAGAGCAAGGAATTTATTTACAGTTTTGATGATGATTAGTGTTGATTTTCTCACCTCCATCAGCTGTGCATTTATAGAAAGTTTAGGTTAATAAGAATTTAAAACAGTCAATATAGATAGTTTTATTTGGATAAGTGCTTTCGACAAAGATTGATTAGTTAATAACATTTCCTTTTTTTAGTTTATTGTTGACGATGGTAGTACCTTACACCTAAATACAAAATCTGATTTCAGGTCCCAAAAATAGTGTTGCCTTATGAAAAAAATCCGCAATTATATTTCAAAAAGAATAAATAATTTTAGTAATTTTTTTGTCTAACTCACTATTGCTTTTCTTCGAATAAAATAATGCTTAGCTTAGACAAAAGAAATTTAACGTAAAAGCCAACTGTACTTAACTATCATGTTCCTCAGGGATTGGTTCAAATTTACAACCGTATTTTTCCCAAACTGTAATTAACAGTGTTTACACGAAATATGTTTACCAAAAAATATTTTTTAAGAAAGGTACTCTCAAGAACTTATATTGAAGAAATAAACTAGCTAAATACTTTTGCCATTCAATACCAATCGTAATGAAGAAATCACTTTGAACCAACAAATTTACTTTTTATCAAACAAACACTATCCAGACTCACAAATCCCGCCAAAAACACAACTCTAAATCATCCCCAGATAACAACACTGTACCGTTGCCAACTTCACTTGGAATCCGCAGAACAAGCAATCAGCTGTTGGAACAAATGACGTCATCAGTTGTTGTCAGCTGTTTCTGCTGCAGAGGTAAACAAACAGACAACTCTGCGCTTGAACCTGTCTAGTGTCTACGTTAATGTGCGAGATAATTATCCCTTTCCGCCTTGCTTCAGTGAGGTGTCTATAATGTGTGCGTGAAGCCATTAGTCTTTAGTTGGAAAGAAAACTTTAAACCAGGCCGACACGCAGCTAAGCGCTAAAGCGCCGCTGGCATAAGTGAGGCTACCACAGGGGTTACGTGGCTGTTCAATACGCTCACAGCCTCGCTTCAGCCTTCGGCCTCAAACCTACAAGTTTGTTTATTGGTGGTATACTACTTACCACTACTTACCACATAAGTTTCAATAGAATCAGACAACTGAATCCGATACTAAAGCAAAATGTTTGTCCGCCATTTTAAACCGACTTGACGGATTTGCACAGTTTTCAGTATATAAATGTATATCATCACAACGCATATGTATTTCAAATTTCATCAAAATCGGATACAAGTTACTGTTTTAAATAATTTTAACTTTTGGCGCAAAAAGGCCCGCCTCCCTCCCTGCCCTGAAAAAAGGGTAGATACGAAAGTCCGATTTTCCTAGCTAACGAAGTTGACCGATAAAGTTACAAAAGGAACATTTCGAACGCCACGAATATCTCATTTGTCCAATGAAAATTTGGCTAAAAGGAAGCTCCCGCTAAGACAACATTTCAATTATGACCTTCAGTTTCCCAGAGAGTAGTGTCTAGTACAACGTCTTGTTAACCCTAAACCTCGATCTTTACCTAGCGTTAACGCATAATCACTTAACACAAAGGTGACTGCAGGGATCGAACCCGCCCCACCGTAGTGATCTGCTCCGGAGTCGCGCACGATACCAACCTGCCACGGTTCCACTGATATTATTCATCATTAGCAAAACAAATGGATACACAAATCTTCTGAATGTACACTAATGGCTTCCATTAGTTTAAGTAACGTGAACAGGAAGTAATTATCAGAAATCATAAAACACAACTTCACAACTTTGTCATACTGTAATTTTAATAGTGGTATCATTTCCGCCATTATAATATTTCAAGCCACTAATGTTTAGAATATATCATAGATTTTCATAGGAGCGGTGGAATCATTTTTCATGAAGGCCATTCCCCGTGGTTCGGAAGTCACGTTTAGCCGTTGGTCAATTCCATTAGTCATTGGGTATTATTTCACGACCCTATCTAAGGAACAGTCGGTCCTAGTTTGTAACAAGACTACACCTCATCATTCATCAAAACACTCATCACATTTATTTTTAATTTTTAATAAATTTAAATTTTATTTTAATATTTATTTTATTTAAATACTTAGTACTTGCATTTAAGTATCTTAATGAATAATTAATTAATCAATTTAAAAAAGAATTTAAATTTACCATCATTCCATATTCACCTTAAAATACCTATTAAGAGCGGTCGGAGTCTAGCAAAATATCAAAATATCAAATCAGTAAAGAACCCTTAATATTGGAATTTTATGCAAATTTTAACATAAAACGGATAACCATCGATAACTTAATTTACCTCACCTTTGAAACATAATTCTATAGATAATTTATTAGTGAAATATAAAAGGAAGAGCGTAGAAAAGTAAATTTACTGTAGGAACCGTGTTCAAGCTGAATTATAGGCCGTTATTCATTCCAAGTACCGGTAAAATTTGCAATGGAAAATCTCAGTGTTCTCTTGGAGGCGTAAGATTTAAACCCTTTTCTAACTCGTGATCCTGTAATCCAGCTTCATGGAAGTCAGGTTTTGAGGATGATATAGGTCTAAAGCGGCTCAGATAGTCTCAGTGATCATCTGATGATACCCGCATCAACTCCCACCATCGTTTAGACATATCAGACCATCACCTGCGTGGTTCGGAAGTCACGTTAAGCCGTTGGTCCTTGTATTTCCATTGGTCATTGGGCTATTAATTAATGACCCATTCTAAGGAAGAGTCGGCCTAAGTTTGTAACAAGACTACACCTCATAACTCATTACTACCACTCATCACACTCATCCTTCACCACATATTTGCCTAAAATACCCTCATGAGAGTGGTCGGCATCTCAAATAGTGATTTAGTGATTTCAACTTTAGATTGAAGTCTTAAGTGACATCGAAGCTTAGACTTAAGGAAGCATTAGAAAATCCAAACTAATTAGAAGTTAAAGTCTTTGCTAAGCCTACTCTAAGCAGAGTAAATATATCACCAAAGATAATGTTACAATAAGTAGATTGCGCATAGACGCCACATGGTTGAGGCAACAAAAATCAACATAGTTCGGCAGCCCAAGCACAGTTAGCGCTGCCGCGTCTCGCAAACACAGATATATTTGGCCTGATATGTTGTTGAAAAAGTGTAATATGAACGTTACAACGATGATGTCTGTGTATAACATGTAAAATACATAAACAATGTCACTCACACTGACAACGCTGTGAAGGATGGCAGAGTTTGTCCAGTGTTCATTTTCACCAGAGATTATCTTTTATTCCAAACAAAACCCTTTTAAAAGTCAGTTTAATATATTTTAATGAAACTCATTAGATAAATCCTACAATAATACACACTTTTAAACAAAAGTTAGATTTTTAAACCATAAGTAGTCAAGAACTCAGTGAAAACATATATAAAACAGCCCTAAAGATTTCAATTACGAAAGGGATACAGTTTATTACTCGTATTTAAAAAATAACAAGTTTACCATAGTCTTCTCTATATGAGCTCGTTCAATCCCACCTTAATATAGCTCAATTTTGAGTACAATTTTCTAACGCCTACAAAATAAATTGAGCTCAATTGTTCTAGTCTTTTGGTCCCTTACACCAATGGCTTTGTAAAAGTATATAAAAGTACTATGTAATAGTAAAGTACCCGTGGCGGGTTGGAATCGTGCGCGACTCCGGAGCTGATCAATCTGCTGTCATGGGTTCGATCCCCACATTCACCGCTTACATTTGTAATGTGACTATTCGGTAACGCTAGGTAAAGGTCGAGGTTCAGTGGTAGAGAGGACTTTGTAGTCTTAACTTCGCCTCGTTAAACAAGACAAACTTTAACTTTACGTGTTTTCAATAGTTCTGCAAACTGTAGACATCGCACCTAATTAGGCTCTTGTAAAAGTTGAATTAGAGACCTTCGCTTCGCTCGTTGATAATCTCACCAAGTATGTTGACAGTCACATGTTGAGCTGATTAGCCTAATGTTCGTATGTTTGTGATAGGAGTAGACACTGTACACTTGAGACCAGGTGTAATCTATTGGGGGCAACGGTCAGTAGAGATAATTAATTCACTTCTTTTTACTTAACACAATAATTATTAGTAATGAATTTAAAAACTGTAGGCCAATATAATAACTTTTCTGTACAAGCGTTTTCTATCTTCAGGGTGTTACACAAAAATTACAAAAAGAATGTTTGATCTCCGGAAGAAGATCACCAATAACTGTTATTGGAAGAGAAGATTTGGTTAGAAGAAAACCAAATAATTACTGTACAGAAGAAAGGTACGTTCACTACGATGAAAGATTGTGAACGTATAGTTTTTTATGTACATTGACTTACATACATTCTCCTTGTGCATCAACAATTTTAGTTCTCAATAAAATGATGAATTGAGATAAAATTCAAAAAATATAAAGGAATTTTTCAGAAAAGTATTAGGCTCAATCAAAAATATAAGGTAAAGTTTGTCTTGTTTGACTACAAAGTCCTCTCTACCACTCAATCTCCACCTTTACCTAGCGTAACCGTATTAGTCACATTACAAACATACTGACTTCGCCGTGATAGAGATATAGAGGAATACAGACATAGGCTGAGTAGTTTGGAAACAAAATCTGGAATTCTACGCTCATAGAAAAAGAATGCAGCCTTTAAAAAAACAACTATAGGATGTTATAAAACACGAAACAAGTTGAAAATAGAAACAATTAAATGCATCGTGGCAGGATTTAAACGCAGCGGGTTTCATACAAACTGATTTTTATGATAGAAACACATTTAGGTGTTGGATTGGAAAGTTGGTAGCAATATCTTGGACTGATGAAAGAAGAGCTCATTCCGAAAGGTTGAAGACACAAAGAAACACCCATTTTTCAAAATAGCGTTAACGTACTTCTCGTGGACTAAGTGGACCTATTCGTGGTCTGAAGACGGGATCAGATTGCAGATCCTGAAACGTCGTGATCATCTTGCTCACAACTATGGAAAAATTCCGCAATAACAGTTTAAACTCTGGACCAATACATGAACAATATCGTAAATAATTTAGCTATTATCTTCACATTTATAGAGTTAATCAATATATAATTGCTTCAGTTAGTCTGATGATAGTATGTAGTGGTTAGACAAGATGCAATACACACGGGACTTGGTGTTATCGATTAGGATCCTTCATCAGGCATTGGTAGAGATAATTACTAAACTTGCTTTGAAATTACGCTTTAGACCAACACTATACGAAACAAAATATTGGCAAAACCTTCGGTACAAATTATCACACCTGTTTTATAATTAGAACAAGTACAATTTTAATTCGACGTAATGGATTAAAAAATCTTTGTTCATTCATTCAGTTTTGTATATATATATAAAGATAAACGTGTTCAGCCTCACAAATATAATATTTAACAAACTAGAAAACTTGAGCCATAGTATTGGACTAAATTTCAAAGTTAGAGAAAATAAAACAAAACCAATACTTATAATCATTTAACTTGCGAGGCCTTAACAAATTTATACATTCGATAGCAAGGCTATCATCGTCGGGCAACAAAAATTTATTTATATGTATAAATTTGTGTTGTTGAAACTGTTTTAAATAAGTTCTTCAGGGCAGTAGCCATACTGTAGATTTCTACTGTTAACTAATTTTCTTTTGAAAAGGGGAGATATATTAAAACCATCCCCATGGTAAGACCCAGGCCCGGGACCATGATGAGCACCAATTTTGTCCCCCACAACACGTTTTGAGAATTTTTTCAAAACTTTATGTACATTTGCTCTTATGTGTGTACTCTCAACAGGTTGCATTTCTTGTAGTTCTAGTAGGATATTTGTTCGAATTCTCCTTTTAAGGGCAGCCAGACATTTTGGACTACCAAAAGTATCTTTTTAAGAGGCTGCTTTCACCAAAAAGGTGGTTTTAGTTATATAAAAACAGAAAAACTTTTAAAACTAAGATTACATTTTAAAGTAAATCTTAATTTCATTCTATCTAACAATATACCAAACATAATGCAAATTCATTGAGTTGTTCAATACAATTGCCGAAAAATGATTTTCGCTATTACTAGCAAAAGATTGGAAAATGAAAATTTTAAGAACATTCAAAATGCTATTTCCCATTGGGACATGCGTTAAACTTTGCAGTAAATTATCATGTGGATGAATCACATCCGTGTGAACATGAGTTCAAACGCTAGAGTGAGAAGTGAGCGTGGCGAACAGCCTTGTAACTCTCTTTGGTAGTGGAGACGAAAAGCTGAGGCCTTATCTGTGAGCGTAGCTAACTAGAGTACGAATTGCAAAGGAAAAAATCTCTCCACTCACGCCAGCTGCTTTAAAACACAGTTTCTTATTCAGCTCAGATAAAACGTACGTTTGCAATAAACGTAACAAAAAGTCTGGATTCTCACTGCAGCAAGATACGAGTATTTGCACTGCGGTCCGCTAAGGTTAACAAAATTATTGCCTCTCACAGAGCTGAACGTGAGAGAAAAGTAAATATTACATCCTGATTCTTTGTCTGAAGGTAAGATTCCACATATAATTCAAATTGTATGTGCTTTGGAAAAATCTTCAAGCCGTCTGCACAGTAAGACCCAGGTCCGGGACCATGAATAATCCTGACCCTCAAAAAACGTTTTGAGCATTTTTTCACACTTTATATGTATATGTGTGTATCATGTCTACAGGACGCTTTTTTGGTATAACTTTTACCAAATTTGGTACAAATATTCCTTTTTTAAATATCTTGGTCAGGTTCGTTAGCCAGCAAAATCGAATCACCGTAAGCTCCCTTTTGGGGGGAGGCTTTTCAACAAAAAAGGGGTTTTAATGACTTCAACAGCAATGTTTTTTGTATGTGCATGACCAAAAGTATTTTTTCCAGCCCATTTTCTTATTCTTGTTTTTAGGCTGCCTTTCACCTGAAGACGTAATAAGATCAGAAACCCAAAACGTCACGAATACCGAATGCTCACAAAAAATGGAGAACACCTATAATCATACTCTTAACTCATCCAACTGTGAAAAGAGCTTAAAGATTCTCAAAAACTAAAAGAACCTAGCAAAATTAAATTAAAAACTGCAGCTAAAACAAACACAATTACTTTTCCACGTTAACACCAATTATCACCACAACTACTGAGTAAACAATAATAATTGTAATCACCATAAATGAAACTAGACTCCGGCATTGTTCAGGCAAAGTTTGAACAGCTCTCGGAAACTTGTTTCCAAACAAACTAAATCCATTATTTATCCAACGCATTTCAACTTTCAATAAGAGTAATTAAAGTGCTGAAATGCAATATGCATTGTCGCAGAGTACTTTGTGTTGAAAGTGTAATTATTAGAAACTTTCCTTGTTTTTACTTTAACAAGTTTTACGGATGAAATTTGAAGACACGAAAGGATTTTGCTGGATTCAATTTAAAACGTATTTTACCTTTGTATGTAGGCCTGATTTAAAGCGTACCCACTCACTTCTCCGGTCCTTGGTGATCAGTACGGGCTGGCGAAAAGCCGGCTGTCTTTGTTTATACAAGTACAGCGTCTGTGTTGGCGTCCAGCCAGGAACGCTTGGGCGCCTAGGTCCGTGGGGTGGGCTCGGAAAGACGTTTAAGATTCAGCTTGACAGGTCAAAAACTGTTTGTTTTATGCTCGTTTTGTAACTTAAAGGACTGACATTTGTTTTATTTATTAGTGCTAGTGATATCACTCTTACTTTTATACATATCCTAAAAATAAAGTGTGAAACGTATGTTTTGTTTTTTGTTCAAACATAAATTGTAAAATTGTATGATAAATATTCAGGAAAATGAAGAAATTCTTATTTTTCTTACTCCTTTAATTTAAGGGTGCGCCTCAGTGGTCACCCCGGAGATAGCCGGAATTCGTCCACCCAAGGAACTCACGACACCGCGCACGTAAGAACTGGCTTAACAACGGTCTGACTGACAAACCAAGCGCTTGCAAGGGTTTAAAAGACCCGTTTTTCACCTTTCAAAATAATTTTTACATTAGTAAACATGATATATTTCGAAGCTAGAAGAGTTTTCCGACACGTGTACGGAGACTGATTTCTCATTTTCTGTTCAATAGTTCCACAAATAAAGTTGGACATTGTCCAAGTTTTGGTGTTTTGAACTAAAAGACAACATAATTTCAAAGAGAAAAAATTTTTGTATACGTCTCAAAAAACTCCTCTAGTTTCCAAATATATCAAGGTCCATAACCCTGCTGGAAGCGCATGTTAATTAAACATTTTAGTAAAAACCGTACGTAATAATTTAAACCGCGTTAATGGCAAACAATGTACAACAAACGAAAGTTAATTTCTGAATTACCCAATCAATTACGAATTTCCCGATTGATTTTTACAATTATTTCCCGATCAAGTCCTGGAAAGGATCCTTGTTTAATTTGATTGTTCTGGAATTAAGTTTCATCCCCAATCAACCCCGACTCAGACCTTCCCTCGCCGCGACTTAGTCCTTGTTACAGTAATGATGTCTTTGGCTTTACTCGACTACAATGTAATAGTATTCTTCTGTATGAGTACCTAAAGTAGAATTTTACTTAATTTATCGTTTTCTACCACAATTTCCTTTGTAAATCAGCTGTTTATTTACGTAGGACTCAAATTTTGTATGACAATTTGATAAAAATAAAATATTTCGAAAAAGTTGTATTTTAACAAACTATTGAAAACCATGACATTTTCAAGCTCGTATTTAAACTAAAGAATTATAAAAATACCACCATTGTGAATCAATATAGTTTTTACCTCACTGGCAACAAACCTTTAAGGGTTACAAAAATATACAAGAAATTTAATTGAGTAGTTTCGGAGATGTGTGTTTGCAATATTCCACTGTCTTTCTCGATGTTTGTAACCTTTATACTAGTACCATTAGTGCTTCATAGCTTCACTAAATCACTAAATCACTATTTGAGATGCCAACCACTCTCATGAGGGTATTTTAAGGGAAATGTGTGGTGAAGGATGAGTGTGATGAGTGGTAGTAATGAGTTATGAGTTGTAAATCTTGTTACTCAGGCCGACTCTTCCTTAGAATGGGTCATTAATTAATAGCCCATGACCAGTGGAAATACAAGGACTTCCGAACCACGCAGGTGATGGTCTGATATGTCCAAACGATGGTGGGAGTTGATGCGGGTATATCAGATGATCACTGAGACTATCTGACCCGCTTTAGACCTATATCATCCTCAAAACCTTTAAGTAACTAGTTGGTTTTGTCCTCCTTATAAGAAAAACAAACCTCTTGTACTAATTTGTTAGGATCATATTGTTGCAGAAAAATCTGCAAAATGCAAAAAAAGTAGCAATGATGGCCATTTATAAACTAATCACTCGGATACTGTATAAATTCCCACTTGCTCTTAAATATAACAACTTTGGGACCAACATTTTCAAACAAAAACATTGCTACTAATATTTTTAACATTATGAAACGTAATACGTATTGTAATATGAACTAAAAGTACCCAGTATAGGTCTTTGTAAAACGTAATACGTATTGTAGATACACACGTATTCCAGGTTTTATGTATCTACCGGCGTAAACCCAGAACCTAATCAATTTCCAAGGCCGCGTGTAATCTATTTTATACCTCACACGTTTACGTCGTAAACTATACAACTGGAGGTGGTAAAATTGCGCCAGACACTATATAAAATACATAAATTGTACCCTAGTCAAATGTTCTGAAAAAGGTTATATTTGCATTTGTCCACGTAAAGTACGGTATGAATGAAATAGGACCAAGCATGGTTCCTTGAGGGACACCGTGGTTTAGGTCTTTTAGGCTTTTCATAATTTGATTTCAAATTTTACTAGATAAGTTCTATTGTTCCAATTATAAGTGATTCCTCGATCCTATAAGAATATAAAATATTAAGAAGCATGATTTAGGCAATCGAATGTTTTTGTTAAGTCAAGAAAGACACTTACAGGTTTATTTTTCACCTATATTAGAAAAAAAACTAAACTAATGAAACCGTAAAACAATTTATATTCCTCAAGGTTTTTAAAAGTACATGTAAAAATCAACTCTATAATTCGTTAGGTTAATTTTTATATTCCCCATATTAGTAAAATCCATACAATTACACATCACTAATTTAAAATATTTAAAGAAACCCGTCAAACGCATCACCTTTGACCTTTTCAACAAATAAGCTAACACAAAGTGAATTCTTAACGCCCGACACTTATAAACTGTTTCAGACAACTTCTTTTCAGTAGAAGTTTTCAAAGAAGCAGACAAAAGCAGTTAATTAACTCCTTTTGCTCTCAACTTTCACTTTAAGTGATTCGATCAAGAGTCTAACAGTTAAGTTGTTTACTAAGACATCGTCAGCATATTTCTTTAAGGGTGCGTCTCAGCTGCGCAGCGACGTTTCAACGCAAGGGTTTACGGCGGCCCGTTTTTCACCTTTCAAAATAGCTTTTGCATTTAAAAAAATTATATATTTGGAAACTAGAAGAGTTTTCCGATACGCGTATAGAAAGGTTTTTTTCGAAATTATGCGTTTTAAGAATGCAAAATGGAGTTGAAAATCACTAAAACTTGGACAATTTCAAAGTTTAATTCTGAAACTATTGAACAACTTATAGAAAATAGGGCTCTATACACGTGTCGAAAAATGTTCTCTAGTTTCCAAATATATCTTGGGTGTTTAAGTAAAAATTATTATTAAATGTAAAAAACGAGCCTCTGTAAGCCCATGCAAAACAATTGGTTTGTCAGTTAGGCCGCATCAGTTGAAAGAAGCCAGTTCATTAACCAGTTGTTGAGTGCGCGGTGTCGTGTGTTCCTTGGGAGGACGAATTCATGCTTTCTCTGAGGCGGACTCTTAAGAGGAGAAGCTAAAGAATGTATGGGATTCATTGAAATTGAATTTAGAGATAAGAAAATAGTTTATATAGGCTAAGATTTGCAAAACTAATATGAATTGTTTTGTTTGCAGGTAAAATCAACTGAACCGGTTGTGAGTACAGTATCGATAAAAATATATTTGCTCCAAACTTGTTGTGGAATACAGTACTCTTATTCGGCAAGACTTTTGATACAATCATCATTATGTTAAGACAAAACGAACAAAGCAAAGCCCTTTGAAAGGTTTAGCTTGAATACTTCTTTCGCGAGCTTTTGAAATCAAAATCATTTTACCGTTGAGAAACCATTTGAAACATTTAATTGACAACTTGTTTTCTTTGATATGCATTTATCAATCGATAATGGAATTAAACCAACACGCAGCTTAACCGGAAGCACAGCTGACGTGAATGTAGTGAAATTCTTTTTTAACTAGTTACACTATTGGCTACACTCACAGCCTTCAGGCTCAGATTTATTTGTGAATTTACTGTATGTGTTCATGCCTGTTTGGAATGTAAAACTCATTTTAAATTTCGTGAAAATTGAATAAAAGTTTGTTTTTGCCAAACTTTTCTACCAAAAGGGGGACTTACGGTATTCTATTTTGCTTGCTAACGAACTTGACCAAAATATTTACAAAAGGAACTAATTTTAAAGAAACTCTTACAGAAAATATGATCTGTAGAGAGCTCACTTACATACATACGTACATAAAGCTATTTTTTAAAATTCTCAAAAATTATTCTGGAAGTCAGCACCGGTACTCATTTCTTCATCCCAGGATTCAACACCACTTTATGAATACATTATACAAACGTATTTTATTATAATACTAAAATATAAATAAAGTTTCACCATAAACCATACCGACATTCCCCACTACCGCTTAACACGGTTACGCTATTAGTAGTCTAAGTGGTAAAGTTACACCAGCCTTAGTTCCCCAACTGGCATTAACCTACTCAGCTGGCAACACTCAACCATAACTGGCAATTAGAACTTGCCAATAACTGGAAGCTAAATGTTGTGAAATTGATGAAAGTGGAGGCCTATGTACTAAATAGTGTTTAACAATAGTAACACTTCATTCTCGTTTGATTTTTGCACCTCAAGTATAGTCTCGCAATGCACTCAGCTGTGTGAGGCAGTGAGTAGCGCATCCTGGTAACCAACACTGGAACCAACACTGTGTCGGGTTCACAGCGAACCAGTCACTCGTCCCGATCCAAACACTGTCATGAGCGGACACGTGGCGGGTTGGAATCGTGCGCGACTCCTAAGCTAGTCACTCCGCAGGCGCGGGTTCGATTCCCGCAATCACCACTTACATCTGTAGTGTGACTAAACGGCAACGCTAGGTAAAGGTCGAGGTTGAGTGGTAGAGAGGACTTTGTATTCCGAACTTCGCCTCGTTAAACAAGACAAACTTTACCTTTTTATCTTCCAGTCGCGTTCTCCTACCTAAATCACTAAATCACTATTTGGGCCCAATGAGTATTTTAAGGCAAATATGTGGTGAAGGATGAGTGTGATGAGTGGTAGTGTGAGTTATGAGGTGTAGTCACGGATTATTCATTAATTAATAGTGATTACAAGGACCAACGGCTTATACTTCGACTCATAGACAAAATTATGGAACCAAATTTATATCATCCTCAAAACCTGATTTTCAGGACCACTTTCATTAGACAAAACTCATCTTTCATTTCATCGCCCCTTTTATGTTTAACACCCTGTATAATTTTGAGTTTTTTAATCGTTTACATACTACCAGCCTAGACAAAAAGTTGATTTTAAATATTTACATAGTTTATGTGTTTAGCGCTTTGATTTTAAATATTACTAGCTTTGCTAGAAAATTCCAATTTCAAACGAAAAAGGGGCAATGATTGAAAGAAAATCAGTTGGTTCCATAATTTTGTCCATGAGTGTATTTAACTACCGTATTTAAAATAGGACGTGTACATTCTATGATATAACTACTCAAGTATCTCTTCCATAGGTAGAAGAATATGAAGAGGTAGATAGGTACATTAATATAAAACTCAAAAGATTTTAAACCTAAAAATTTATTTGAAGGAAATCGAAAAGGGGTAAAACTAAACAAAAGGCTCTACATTTCGTTGACGAAAAGGGTTTTCAAGAGTTAAAATCGATAAAAAATTAAAAGTGTTTTAATTTCTTACGGCAAGGTTAATTGGCAGGGGTCTTTGTTAAAAATTTTAGACCTAACCCCCTCCCTATCAACAAGCTTACGCCTAACCTAACCTAACACCTGCAAAACTCTAACTAACACAGCTTTTCAAGTGTGTTCAGCGCAACCGCCAATCCAAAGCCAACAGACAACGTAAAGTTTATTTTCACACAGAACCGTGAACGATAAATTAGCCGGCGTCTGTTCTTCTATTCTGGCCGCAGATAAACAAAACCTGAGATAAAACAAAGAGGGGAAAACAGCTGTTTTGTAAACCTGGCACACAGATTTGGCAACGGTGCAACAACAATGACGTCATTAGTTACGTCATAAGTCAGCTGGCCCTCGAAAACTCAGCTGGCGCCAGTGTTAAGAACGGAACAAACTGTTTTGATACATTTATGCTGAGGAAAAACTGTGCTTATCAGTTTTAGTTTTAAATATTATTGCCTAGTTCCCTTTGGAAAAACGATATACTCATGCCGTCCGCATGGTAAGAGCTAGGCCCGGGATTATGAAACGTGCACCGATCCTGACCCTCAGAACACGTGTTGATAATTATTTTTAAACTATACATACGTGAACTCTCTACAGACAGCGTTTTTTGGATCCAATGTCCATGAAATTTGGTACAAATGTTTCTTTTGTAAATATCTCCGTCGAGTTCGTTAGCCAACAAAGTCGGACTACCCCCTTTTGGAGAAGTTGTTTCACTAAACAAAGTATTTTAAGGATCAAAATCACTAAATTTTATCAAATTTTCATGAAATTTTAAATTGATGTGTATTTTGTTGTCATACGCCAATTTACTAAAAACTATGAAAATCCATTGAGTCTTTTCAAAATGGCGACACATGGTGATCTCAGCCAGTCAAATATGTACTGAGGATAGCTCTCCACAGCGAGGTCGAAACTTTTAGTGGTTCTTGTGTTTCAACTGTGACGCCTTAGATCTTAGAAATGACACCGGCCGCGAAGGTTTAAGAGCCCTATTTCCTTTGGAAATTTGATACCATAATTCATAAAACTGCGCGAAATAACACGTTTATTCATCTACTTATGAACCATAACATCGGTGACCTTGTTGTCTTGAGCTTGTCGTGTAAATGTTACTGAATGTTGCAACAAGGCTGAGAGGTTAATTAAAATAAACACCTTCACCTGAAACAACATCCGCCCCCTGTAGGAATTTACATTTACCCCTCTCTATCTCTATCTGAGACCTGGTTAACTGTGCAAATTCACAATATTCTTAGCAAAAATACCCTTAAAATAATACTAATACATGATATTTTTCATCAAACTGGACTTTAAACTGTAAATTTCATGCATAAATTTATGGTCATTACTTATTCAGAGCATATATTGTAGTCGATTTTCCCAACTGGGTTTATTTAAATAAACTTTGCCGAACGACGCAGTAAAAAATTATAAGATAAAGCATAGACACAGATAAAAATAATCATTGCAAACCACTCACCAACGACAAATGAGCGGAACAAACACATCAGCTGACAATAAGTCATTACGAACACTAAAAGTTTGAAGCACCTGAAATAGTTAATTTTACAGGTATATTATACAAAACAATAACATTTGACAAAACTCACCGTTCGATCTGCGACTGATGGTGGTAATATCCAATGGTAATCCAATATCCGGTGGTAATATCCAATGGTAATCTGAAAACAAAACAAACGCCAATTAGTTGTTTGGAATTTTATTAAAACAAACAAACAAATCATAACATTCACTCTTAGGCTTTCGCGGCTGGTGTCACAAATATACCGTAGTCTAGTTTACTTCCGGTTCACATAGTTTACGTTTTTGTGAAATTGAAACTCATAAAACAACAATTTCAACAAAGAAAACAAAATAATACTTTCAAGAAGCTGAAAACCGGTTTTGAGATTACTGGTACTCGTGGCGTGGTCCTGTAATCCAGCTTCATGGAGGTCAGATTTTGAGGATGATATAGGTCTAAAGCGGCTCAGATAGTCTCAGTGATCATCTGATGATACCCGCATCAACGCCCACCATCGTTTAGACATATCAGACTATAACCTGCGTGGTTAGGAAGTCACGTTAAGCCGTTGGGCCTTGTATTTCCATTGGTCATTGGGCTATTAATTAATGACCCCCCATTCTAAGGAAGAGTCGGCCTTAGTTTGTAACAAGACTACACCTCATAACTCATTACTACCACTCAACACACTCATCCGTCACCACATATTTGCCTTAAAATACCCTCACGAGAGTGGTCGGCATCTCAAATAGTGATTTAGTGAAGAAGTCTTTTCGATAGTGTCACAGCCAATGAGAACATCGACAGTTGACATCACTGCTCCAATGGGACGGTTCACAGCCCTGTGACCAATAGGATGGCAGACTGCAAGTAGCTCAGTTTCAGCCAATCAGAGCCTGGAAGTAATCCACGACGATACCGATATTATTATGAGGTTTTGTCGTGGTGTGAACAGGAAGCGCTATATTAGAAATCATAATATACGTGTATTTTTTACCTCAACTGCGTAAAATGTTATTAATTTCTCCGAAGAACTTAGCAAGACAAGTGTAAAGTTAAGAGCGGCGTGAGATGTGATTGTGATGCATGGATGTAAAGCGGGTTTTGTCTGTAGTAATTTGAAGGCGTTATGATACTGCCTTAATGCTATTACAACACCTGTCTCTACTGTTAAATACACATACACATCACCTAAACACAGAGCATGCTAAAATATTGTTCAACGTAAGTTCTTCTTTGATTTTGTTGTATTTTTATTGTTAGCTGGAAATCCAAGTCAGCGGATCCAAGTTCAACAATGTTCAAATAATTAAGAATAAAATAAATTTTGTATTGCAAAAACATCTCACAATGTATGGCAATAGTCAGAAAAGTTGATTGAACTAAAATTTTCCATTCACTCTCACATCTAAATCCCTTTTATACATACAATTTTTCCAATCTCTCTCTCTCATTCATTCGAATTATCCCACTTTAGTCCCTAGTCGGTCTTAAAGAATAAGGTCAGATGAAAGAAGACAGATGCTTGCACACTTTATGTACAACACTGGAAGATATGTACAAACAATGAAGCGTGAAACCAAAGATAATGTTATGGAAGGTAGATTGAGCATAGATGCCACGTGGCTGAGGCAGGAACATCAACATAGTTGCGACAGCCCGAACACAGATAGCGCTGCCATCTCTCGCCGTCTTTCTCCCGCATAAGGCTCCACATGCTCGATTTTGTCCGATGTCGATGACTTAAATGAGACCAAACCGTGCGTCTTTCGAGAACAAACGAACTTGCGCGTGCGTCAGTGGCTTTACTTGAGACTCTTAAAATAATTTCTCGCAGCGCTACCTGTGCGTGGGCTGCCGCAACCATGTTGGTTTTCCTGTCTCAGCCAAGTGGCATCCATGCACAATCTATCCATTATAACTTAATCTTGTGTGAAACAAATACATTTTTAACCTAAATATAAACAAACCTAGTAAAATAACTCATCCCCACAACATAAATAAACCCCCATTCGTCTAACGAGTCAGAATCTCGTAGTGCTAAACAAATACTGACACTCACAGAAAATACCACAGAATACAAGCACATCGAGTCAGACAAATATAAACCTTTGTCGATCATCCAACACTCTTGCAGAGCTGCCAACTGTCAGTCAAACAGGTGATGAAACATCGGTGACGTCATGTACTGTAGTGAGGGTAGACGAGACGATCCCTCCTCGTGGCAAGCCCACACAGTCAAACGGGACGTTGCTACAACGTTGTGTCAACGTTGAAAGTTATGTTATGTATAAACGTTGTGTGAACGTTGCATCGTTGTTTACTGCCGGGTTTGTGTTGTCAGTGTGAAGTGTGAAGTTCACAGGAAGTTCAGGATGAGCTTGGAAGTTCTCATGACCCCCTCCAGGATGCGGAGAATGTCCTGCATGCCGGCAGGTAGGCTTTATTGATTGTCCTGTTGACCACGCTTTATTGCATCCTCATATTGTTTTCCAAACTATAACACTTTATGAAGGAATTCTTTCCACACAAATTACGAAAATACTTCAGATTGTATGTACTGTAATAACTATATAAAAGAAATACTATGCACATATACCTTAATAGTTTAGCACTCCCTTAAGAGTGTTCGGTACCTGTTCGTCATTTTGTTTTTACTTATGAGAAAATGCAAAAACATGCGTTTCTACCCTTTACGCCTACAATTTTTATAAGATTATTTTTAATCAAAATTATTTAATTCGCTCTTTTTTACAACTTTACAAAACAATATAATTTTAACCACAGTAAAATAAAAAAACAAATAGTTAAATGTCCCATGATCAGTTAAAATAAAGGAAATAGGCAACTTATTAGACCAAAAGTGCAGGATTTAACAAAACCAAAACTTATTAAAACATCTGAGAAAGAGATTTGTCTAAAGTTGTAATTTCTAGTCCCAGCTGTGAACGGTACTTCTTGAATTGATTCAAATTAATTCCGCTCACAGCGTCTTTTAAATCCAATCTCTTTACCAAACTAAACAAACACCTGACCACTTGTATAAATTGTTTTTGTAAATTGGTTCTATTTCATTCAACGTAAAGTTCCACTCGTGTTTAATTAACTATATTAATTTACATTCACGTATTTATTATTAAATATTTAATTTTGCAAACAATCGTAATTTCAGTTTAGACATTGTAAAGGTGTTCGTGGTATTTTGCATATCTAAAACATGTTAATACTTTTTTAAATGTAAGGACTTAAAAGGAAAATTTGACAACACTTTCTGTTATATTAACTCAACCCATAAACGAAAAACTAAAGGAGTAGTAGAATGTAGTAATAATTTTTAGCATGGCCGGTGAGATGGGCTATAGGGCCATAAGCGGCCAGCAGGAAATCTCAAGGCCACCGGCCATGCTATACCAAACGAACTGTACATACGATGTTGGTATGCTTTTGTGTAATACGGTGGATAAAACTTACATGAACACTTTTATATATTTTCTTTAGATTCACTTTCGCTAGCTTTTGTTGGATTGGCCATTATATACTACATGTGTAACACGTTAAGCTAGTGTATGCCGACATAAAATAGTTACGCTATATTTAAAATTCATAATATTGGTGGAGATCAATTTAGTTAGAAAAAACGGACTTATTCGGCCCCATCAGGAATAAAACGACGTTAAAAAGTTAAACGCATTTTTTTACCAGATATACCAATACGTATTAGGCCAGTATTTCTTTACTCAATAAACCTGTAATGTAGGGCTATAGCTAAGTTTCCCATGGACAAAGTAGTTTTAAACATTCATATTTATACATCAAAAGAAATTAATACAGTGAGCGTTGCTCTCTCAGGCATATCAAATTAGTTTTAGATCTTTGTAAATCATAATTTTTGTTATAATAATTTCTGTGCGTGGCCTACAAGATTGGCCTACCATTAATACAATAAAATGTATCGATACAACCTAAAGCGGTCGATAGGTCTAAAGCGGCTCAGATAGTCTCAGTGATCATCTGATGATACCCGCATAAACTCCCACCATAGTTTAGACATATCAGATCATCATCTTCGTGGTTCGGAAGTCACGTTAAGCCGTTGTTCCTTGTATTTCCATTGGTCATTGGGCTATTAATTAATGACCCATTCCTAAGGAAGAGTCGGCCTTAGTTTGTAACAAGACAACCCTCATAACCCCCCTCATAACTCATTACTACCACTCATCACACTCATCCTTCACCACATATTTGCCTTAAAATACCCTCATGAGAGTGTTCGGCATTTCAAATATTGATTTAGTGATTTGGCCTACCATTCATACAACAAAATTTATCGAGACAACCTAACTAGACTTTCAATCTGAAAATCAAGATAAGTACTGTAGTTTTATCCAAAAACTTCGTATCGTAAACTTATTTTAAAATAAAATTGTTAAAATGGAGAGCAGCAGTTCCTTCAAGCAATGTTGTATGGGGACGATAAATTCCTGCTCATAACCTACGTCGATCACACTTCCACATATACTGCCTTGTCACGTAAACCTCTTATCATAAACCTGTGGTCTGACGTGTTATAACCTACTCTTCCATGTAACAAATGTGTCTAGGTGTTATAACACACGTTATAAGCTCACTCGTGTAACAAATGTGTCTAGATGTTATAACGTAAAACACGTGGCTATCTTTTTGTATGAACCGCAGAAAATTTTCACGGAACCGTAGTTAGCAATATAAGCACGTCTTGGGATTCTGTCAGGTAGGTGACACCAAAGATTATGTTATGTTAAGTAGATAGCGCATACATGCCGAATGGCTGAAGCAGGAAAATCAACCTAGTTCGGCAACCCATGCACGAAGAGCGCGTTGCTAGGGAATTATTTCAAGAGTCTCAAGTAGGCTAGAGCCACTGACGTACGCGCAAGTATTTTCTTTCTCGAAAATCGTACGATTTGGTCATAGACATCGGACAAACTGAGCATGTGGAGCCGAGGGAGAAATACGGCAAGAGATGACAGCGCTATCTGTGCTTGGGCTCCCGCAACTATGAAATGAAATGTCTTTTTGTAAATACTTGACGAAGTTAGGACTTTATAGTCCTCTCTACCGCTTAACCACGTCGATTATATGACTATTTTCCTGCCCTATCTACGTACTATAACATTATCTTTGGCCAAACACAAGACAGACAAAATTAGAAGTCTAATGGCCAACAATCAGACAAAACAACTTGGAAGTGTATAAGAAGTGCGTGGATTAGCTGAAAAACGAAAGCACTAAAAGAATGTACATGGAAAGGAACCATTTTAGATCCGATAGTAATGTACGAGTATTTGAAGCTAACCAAAATCAACCTTTCAAAATAATTAATGAAAACAAATTGAAATGTATGAGAGCCCATTTAAATTGTACCCATTGAAATACAACCTTAAAAGAATCAAAATGTTGATCTGATGACTCGTGCGAGAGAAAAATTACGAAAATTCAACAGTGAAATCTTTTCCGAATTTAAAGGTCTACTGTTGAAGAAATTATTATCACGTCAATAAAACTCAGAGTTCATTCTCATTTATACAACAAGAACTACTGTAGGCCTAATTCTAAATTTATATCATGTACTATTATTGTTTCTTATATATTACTTTTTTCAGCTGACCCGAGTTGGAAAATTCATTATTCGGTTTTTGAAATAAGTTATGTAAAATAAAAGATCAGTTTTCTACAGGTGAAGGTAATTTGATAAGTGAAATAGTGCACGAGTGTAGGTGGTGTTTTACTCAGGTAAAACTAGTAAGTAAATAAATATTTCCTCTGTTGGAAAAAGTTAGTAAATGACGATACTGTTTACATCAGAGCGCAGCGTTATAATCATGTTTTTAAAGGAGTAAATTTCGTGAAACTATAATCACAGTTTCCCTGAATACCGTTAATCTTTTCATCTAACCTTTAAACCTTCGCTCATTGCCTTTTAACCTTTACCTTAATTCACTCTACCGTCCTTCCGTCAAGCGATTGATTAAATTGCAATCTAATTATTATGAGTTTTGTTTACTTATTTCTGTAAAGCTTTTAGTATACACCATATCATACTGTTTTTTACTATCCAAGGATCGTAATAGAGACATTCTAAAAGAAAAAAGAAAACAATATCAACCGCAATGAGAGGAACAAACTCCTCAGAGTCTGGCAGCCAGTTATAAACAAGATTATAATATTCGGAAGTCACGTTAAGCCGTTGGTCCTTGTATTTCCATTGGTCATTGGCCTATTAATTAATGACCCATTATAAGGAAGAGTCGGCCTTAGTTTGTAACAAGACTAGCCCTCATAACTCATTACTACCACTCATCACACTCTTCCTTCACCACATATTTGACTTAAAATACCCTCATGAGAGTGGTCGGCATCTCAAATAGTGATATAGTGATATTAAAGCTGTGCATAATTAGAGCCCAGTTGAGCCAATGGGAGTGCAGAGACACCTTGAAGATCGTCCGGTGAAGTACATTGGCTAGGACAACAGGAGAACAGACCTTGACATTGTTTAAGCAAAAAGGCTGTTACCCAGTTCTAGCCATTACACATTACAACCTAGATAAAGATACCAAGAGACTACCAATGAATAAATTTGCTACTTTATTCAAAGAAATGCTAAAGGCGAAACCACTCTGCTCCATCAAGAAATTCTAAGAATCATACTTAAGAGGTCTTGATCCATTTTATTATAGAATTGCATATGGAAAAATGCTGTCAACATAGAAACACCCAAGCCCGGGACCATAAAATGAGCACCGATCCTGACCCCCAGAAAACGTGTTGAGAATTTAATCACACTTCATATTATGTATATTTGTGTACTCTCTACAAGGCGCATTTTTGTTCGATTTTCATGAAATTGTCTACAAATGTTCCTTCTGTAAATATCTCATAATTAGAGCGCAGTTGAGCCAATAGAAGTGCAAAGACACCTTGAGGATCGTCCAATGAAGTACGTCGGCCATGCTGGTCATCTATGGATGCACGGTATAAGTCAAGTCTTTGATGCTTTTGCACGAACGACGCAAATACTTAAGGTTTATTGTCGTCTAAATTCGTCCCTCACATTAGTGTCGGACACTTTGAAGTAAGAAGTTAACATCCTGGAGACAATAAACCTCAACAACAAAGCTAAGGCTTGAAATGTCTTTTACTGCAGCACTCGTCATGTCTTTAAATACACTTTGTGGAAGGCCTAACACGACAGTGCCTGAGTATACGTTCAAAAATATACCTCTAAAGGCCCTATTTTTTAATATTTTGAGTCCTTTTCCCCCGATGATGAATTGAAGTCTAATGACAACTCGTTCAAATAAAAAATCTCAATTAAATAACGTTTGAAACAATCCAATCATCCGGTTCGTGATTTAAAGCTCTCGTAGGTATAAGGCCGGAGGCCGAAGCGAAGCTGTGAGCGTAGCGAATAAGAGTTACAAATTGGAAAGGAAATTCGATTCACTCATTCAAGCGGCGCTTAGCTGCGTGCCGGCCTGGTTTCACATCCTGCCTTTTGGAAAGCTTCTCCAAGGTACTTATCTTTTACCGTATTTAGTCTTTAAATATTAAGGTACACATTTGAATTTGATCATGAATTCTGTTTTCTAAAAAGACATCAATTAACCTATTTCTTCTGCAATTCTGGAGTTGGATTGGTTATTAGGTCAGCCATCTATATTTTATTCAGTTAGCTTAATCCAGGTTACATCCCAACAGACACGTTCTAGATATATTCATCCGCAAGTAAGGGCAGAAATATCAGCAATATCGCTAACAGATGCAAACACATCAATACGTCATAGCATCGTAAAGGTCCTTGTGATGCATTCTTTACTGCGCTGTTAAATTTTCTAATTCAATCGCAGAGGAATTTTTATCGGAAATATAGGTTTTATTTCTATTATCATGTAAAGCGAAACGTCGTAGAAAAATTGGTTTTGAGCCTCCCAAACAGCTTCGTTATTATTGTTAAACCATTATTGCGCATAGATGCCACATGGTTGGGGCAGGAAAATCAACACAGTTCGGCAGCCCAAGCACAGGTAGCGCTGCCGTCTTTCTCGCTGCTCGACTCCTCATGCTCGATGACTTAAATGTGACCAAATCGTCTATTTTCGAGACCGAACTAACTTATGCGTGGCTCTACGTGAGACTCTTAAAAGAATTCCTTCGCAGCGCTATCTGTGCTTGGGCTGCAGCAACAATTCGATTTTCCAACAACAGTCGATTTTCCTGCCTCAGCCATTCGGCATTTATACTTAATCTACTTATTATAATATTATCTTTGGTTGAATTTAGTTTGAGTAGTAGACTAGTGAGTCTACGATTAAGACAGCAAATATGTTATGATTCATTTTCAGAAACTTATCTCTCATACGATACTGTCGCAAATTGTATCAGTTTTGTATGAGCTCGATTTTTAAATTATTTAATTTCCTCAGCGCTACAAACCAGTTACATTAAATATCGAATAAAGTTAGATCAATAGATGCCTAAAATTCCGGGGTTTTACCATTTAACGAGCTCTATTAAAACATAAAGATTAAACTACCATACTCTAAGTATTGTTCAAATAAATCACCCACGCTTCGATGTAAAATAGTTCCAGAAAATTATTTGCAAATCCAAAGATACAATTTGTAAAGTCAAAGTTACAAACAAATCAGCTGTATTCTAGCGAAGAAGCTTTCAACTAAGATAGGATAGGGGCAAAACAACCCCTAACACCTTCCATATGGATGAGGTGTCCATCACACTGGATACATAACCAATGTTGCCAACCTAATGTTGGTTCAGAGAAAATATAATCAACCGAAAATGATAAAAACGATAATTTTTATATTATTATTTTAAACTAATATCAAATCTGGAAATTGACTGCAAAAATAAACAACTGTTTGGTTAAAACTACTCCCCAATGACTGTTCCCCAAACACCTCCATTGTCATAGATGCCTACAGTGTTTGAAGCGTGTATACGGCCCACCCTGTATACAGTTGATCAAGTGTGCAATCACGACACTTGGCACGGTGTGGTATTGTCCACTCCGACACTTGTTTGGCTTCTGTATCATATGCTAACCTTGAAGCGGTAAATAGACATTGTGAACTTTCAACGTGCTCAATCAAAGATAATGTTATGGTGGGTAGATTGCTAATAGATGCCACATGGTTGAAGCAGGAAAATCAACATACGCATCTTTTGTCGTCTTTCTCCCACCTCGGCTCCACATGCTCGAGTTTGTCCGATGTCAATGACTTAAATGTGACCAAATCTTGCAATTTTCGAGCACGAACGAACTTGCGCGTGTGTCAGTGGCTCTACTTGAGAATCTTAAAGAATTCCCTCGCATCTTCGTCTGTGCTTGGGCTGCCGAACCAAGTTGATTGTCCGCCTCTGCCATGTGGCGTCCATGCGCAATCTACCTACTGTAACATAACGCTAATGTGAATATTACCGAATTTCCTGTACCAAGAAGGGACCTGAGACCAAATTTGCTTACAGCCTGCAAACGACGAAAAGCTGAGGCCGAAGGCCGAAGTGAGGCTGTGAACGTAGCGAAGTAAAGTTATAATTTGAGAATTAAAGTTGCAAACAAAATTCGCTTCAGTTACGCCAGCGGTGCTTTGAAGTTTAGCTACGTATTTAACAAGGACTGATCCTTTAAGCAAAAGTATAATTTAGGCCTTTCTCAAAGTTTACATTGAAAAATGCCATAGAGATTTCAAAACTGAAACAACAAACAAAACAAAAATTGTAATAGTTCAAACAGCAGTTTGATTGAAATATTATCTACATCAACAAAAGATATCAAATAAAACTGTACAATCGCGTTCAATCGAGCAAATATTTGTGAATTGATATGTGCGGAAATGTTTGCCGGTGCTTTGTACAGCTTTGATTTGTATTAGGTTTTATTGAAGGAAGTCTTACCATTTGTACGTCCGTGATTTTGTTCTAAAATATTAGTAGTTTTTGATAACGGTAGACCTTCAAGCCAATTTCGAAATTAATTCGAATGCGGTTATTTCAATTACTTTTCAGAAAAAGCTGTATGAATCGTAGTAACCAAAAGTAAGAACTTTATGTCCCCGTTGTTTTCCGTTACTAAAAGCAATTTTTTAAATAGCCTAGGCCTACTACAACAACTGGCCATCTTGAATGTAATGGATACCGATGTCTAAGTACATATCTATTCATCAACATCGGGAGAAATTTACTTTTTTAAGGCATGAAAATCCTTCTTTTAGAAAACTCTAAAGGGAGACCTGAGATGGTCCGATTTTTCTATCTAATAAACTCCACCGAGATATTTACAAAAGGAAACACGTGTACACTTGTAGTAAGTACACATATACATACATACAAGTCTCATTGTAAAATCGTCGCCCTGGTTATGTTGTTTCCATTGCTAAACTTCACAGCTAATTATTTTGTGATCAAAAATCTCAAAGATTTTTTATGACTTCCCTGCCTCTACACGACTTTGAACTTGCTAGTACCGCTTCGAAAATTTTTACTGCAAAATAAATACTTTTAAAACTAAAATGACAAAGTAATAAATATTTACTTTTTACATATTTGTCTTCATAATAATAATAGTTATATATGTATTTGTATAAAATGGTGTAAGAATATGGGGTCATTAGGGGAAAATGTATAGTGTTGAAAACTTTACAATAAGTTGAATCTGTTGAAACTACTCACTGTTCTGGCACTTGCCAGTCTGAGACTCTGGTCAGTAATCATGAATATGGTGGTACACATTTCACGTAATGTCCATGGGTCTGGTTAATTTCTTGTCTCGCCATGCTGACGGCATTAATCTCTCATTTTCCAAGGGAAATTCTCCAATAAATTCGGCTATTTATGTATCAACGGCAAATAGCCTGTGCACATACACGCGAGATGATATGGAGCTGTGTTGAAATTGTAAATATTTCAAGTTTCACAACTATGGCACGTTCTGACTACATTGAGATCACGTAGATCAACAACTGCACATTCAGATCACGTAGATCAATAACTGAACATTGAGATCACGTAAAGTAAATAACATTGAACACGTGAGGCAAATAACACTCCCCGCTGTCGGAAGATGTGAAAATAAATGTTTCATGAAGTTGAATGTTTGCATTCATACCTTTCAACAGATACTTATTGATACTTGCGTTATTGGAAATACTCTGGATTTAATACAACCAAAGATAATGTTATGGTAAGTAGATTGCGCATAGATGTCACATGGTTGAGGCAAGGAATTCAACATAGTTCGGCAGCCCAAGCTCAGATAGCGCTGCCGTCTCACCGTATTTCTCCCCCCTCGACACGGCATGCTCGAGTTTGTAAGATGTCGATGACTTAAATGAGCCTGCGTCCATGGCTCAGTGGGTAGAGTCACGGCTTGCAAAGCGCAAGGTCGCGGGTTCGATTCCCGGCGCAGGCACAAGGGTTTGGACCGCTTTCCCTA
Organism: Matsumurasca onukii; assembly: GCA_018831715.1. Lineage (NCBI taxonomy): Eukaryota > Metazoa > Arthropoda > Insecta > Hemiptera > Cicadellidae > Matsumurasca > Matsumurasca onukii. The sequence goes on along the minus strand of CM032067.1, from coordinate 22,560,390 downwards.
AAAGCGTTTTGTCATGCCCACAAACCTCTAAGATAAGAACAAATTAAAATGCCATTGGTGTAGACAAGAAAAAAATAAATGAGACCCAATTATACGTTTTCGAGCGCAGCGAACAGCCCCTCAACGCTTGTGGCAATAGAACGGCCGATTCCCAAAGTGAGGCTGTGAACGTAGCGAATTGCAAAGGAAATTCGATTCACTCTTGCAAGCGGCGCTTTAGCGCTTAGCTGCGAGTGGCCTGGTTTCCATGCTATATTTATTTATAATATTGTTTTAACTGCGTAATAAAATCCAGCAAACTGATGACGACGGACAGCTGGTCTGTGTCTGCACATAAAACTTCCTCGAGACGAATAAATATTCATGTTTCATGTCCTCTGTAATCTTCGTGAATAAAACATAGCCGCCAGCCATCGTGAATATGAATATGTCGGAACATGTGTTTCTGCGCAGTGCTCACGCGAATATTTTTTCCTGGCATACAAATGTAAATGTTCGATATATTTTGTATTGTTAATTTGTAATAAGATACTACAATTATTATTTTAAATGAATAAACTTTTGTTAGTTTATTTAACTCTTAATATTTACTGACGACTACACATATTAAATTACACAGAACTATTTATGAGGTTGATCACGACGTTTCGGGCTCTGGGGTCTGATTCCGTCTTCAGGTCAAATGTAACTTAGAACATAGCACAAAACATTGGGGAATGCGCTAGCCTAAAAGTAATCAGCGTAAGCTGACCAGTTTCCCACCATAAAAAACATACATTGGAAATACTCTGGATTTAATAAAACCAAAGATAATGTTACGGTAAGTAGATTGCGCATAGATGCCACATGTTTGAGGCAAGGAATTCAACATAGTTCGGCAGCCCAATCATAGATAGCGCTGCCAATAATATAAATACCGTCATTAATTGTTCAGTGTTAATCTGAAAAAAGGTGATACCCAAATCAACTTTTTCTTTCAACACGAATTTAAGAAAGTTAGAGAAACCAACCATGGTAAGTGGAACTGACGTGGCAGCCGTTGGTCCTTGTATTTCCATCACTGACGTGTATAAGACTGATTATTAATAAATAAACCAGAAGAACTTTTATATATTATAATGCCCCATTCTGGGAAGAGTTTAGTTGTGTAACTGGACTCACCTCATTTACATTACTACCACTCATCTTATGAGGCTAGTCCTCTTTTCTAATGTCTTGTGTTAGGTTGTTTTCACCTTATGACGATATCAGATTCCATATTCAGAAACGTTGAAACGTTGGAAAATTGCTCAACTTCGATATTTAACCATCATCAACAATAAATGTCAAGCAAATAATTATTTATACTCTAATTCACAATATGAACTTCATATAAAAGAACATTTTCTGAGCCTTTGATATAGTTCTTGTAAACTTGCAAATACAATATCAAACAAATCAGACGGTTTCTCTGGACGTCAAAGAGCATTTTTTATGCTTTGTACATTAATTTCCGCTCTCAAATAAGTATATTATAATGATGAACCTAGCTTTCAGATCTTTAAAGCGTTTTGTTCTTTAATACGGCGATAGAAATTAACAGCTGTACAGTCTATGGATTTTCGACATTTAATGAATTTATTATTCATTGATTGAGAACTACAATTATCATTATAACTTTATATCATACAGAACACTGCTCATCTTCAACTAATCCCGTTCCATTCTGCTTTGACCAATCACGGCTTTGCTCATAAATTATGTTCATATGATTTCCTGTTTCCCTATTGGTTGAATAAAACAAACAACGATAAGTCATTGGCAGATCGTTAGCCAATCACGTGCTCTCTTACTTTAACCGGTTACTTGCTTGTTCATAATTTATGTTCATGTGTTCCTTGAGTGTTTGTTGTTGAACGAAAGATTGTATTATGGTAGGTAGATTGCGCATTGATGCCTAATAGCTGAGGCAGAAAACCCAACATAGTTCGGCAGCCCAACCACAAACAGCGCTGCAAGAGAATAATTTTAAGGGGTTCCCAGTATTTTTTTTACGATTACTTCTGAAAAACTTATTTCTTTTTCTCAAAACTAATCTTTTGTTCCAGTTAGCACGGGCGCGAACGAGTCACCAAGCCCGGGGGGATTTAGAAGAAAAGGATCAACACAAAGAAGAGTGAATTCCGTGTACCAAAGAAAATCAACAGCTTTCTTAGACGTACCGGACAAACCGTTCCAGGAGCCAGAGGATGAGGACTCATACAGACTTAGATCTTTCAGCTTCACTAGTAAAGGTGTGTAATCTTTTGTTAAATGCAACACAATCGGTGAAAAACACAAGCATACAGACTGAAAACCAGGCAAGGTAGAATCATGTGTTTTTGGACAGTGTTTGTTTATTTTTACTTGAAAAATCACCTGGTGAAGTTTAATCCCTAATTACTGGACACCCTGTATACGTGTATTGATATTATACCTGTGTCATGACGAAAGGTATCGATCAAGTCTTATTTATTAATCGTCGCTTATTCTATATCCTCGGCCGTTAAATTTCAGCTGGTATCAAAAAGCATCCCTTGAGAACCTAGTGATTAAATTCAATGATTTTTCACTAACGGTCGTAAAATAACTACCTAGCATGGTGTACACAGTGGTAAAACTATCGGAATAATTTTATTTTGTAAAAGTCGCGCCAAGGAACGTGTACTTGGACAGCGCCGTGCGTTTCTCGCCTAGACTATACCCGCAGTACACACGCGTGTGGCGGGTATTGCCTACTTCGGTTGTACGGCGCTCTCCACCAGTCTCTAGCGTCTTGTTGATAATAAACAAATTATCATCGTTCCATAGTTATTAGTGAATTTCTTTTTTTTTTAAGTGAAAAATTCATGCCGTTTTCATGGCAAACCCAGGCCCGGGGCCATGGAATGAGCACAGATTTACTTTTAGTAGTTATTTTATTAGTAAGGTCCTTACCTCGTAGTTATGATCTACACTATTTCGTTGTGTACACAAAACGGTTGTTAAGCAAAACAAACGTCTAAATAATATTATTTTCCGAACTACCACACACGTTTCCAGTAAACCCAACAGACAAAAATATATTCTGTCATAAACTTTAATATTACTTAGTGAAGCGCTTTTGAAACAATAACTACTCCACTTTTGTTGAAACCAATTTACAACGCATGGTGGCGCTTGATAATTAAATGATCCCGAAGTGCGGTCGATTAATTAGTTCAACACAACGGGTCAATTCGTTCTGTGGGAAAACAAGATTTCATTATTTTCCGCACTAAGGAAAATTAGTCGGCGATTTGATCATGAATTAATATTATTACGATATAATTATATTTTGTTTAATAATTTGTACTGATTTCCCGTACTTGCTTAAAATTAACATCTTCTTACTCAGAGAATTTTTTTTCTTTAAAATAGTCATCATAAACTCATATTGCCATCTTGTTTAGTGGTTTCAATGCTCAAAGAGATCAGCAAAAACGTGCAGGACAAAAAGGAATCTTGACAAAAACCACTATATGGTGTTTGCTTTGTATATTATGAACGATTGCTTTGGGCTACTAATTTATTTAAAATGTTTATTTTATAGCCCGGGTTCAATAAACTAAAATGACACACTAAATTGTCTGTACTAATTGACAAAGTAAATAAAAACATGAAAGGCTAGACTTTGAAATATCCGTTATTTTGAACTATTTGAAGTGCTCTATTTTAAAAATTAAGGACAGTGTGATTTTCTCTTTGTCTTGTACGAGTACATGGTTCTTCTTACTTCTGAAAGGACGGAATCTAATCACAACTTCAAAAAGGTCAAAAACGTTTTGTTCAAAAGAAAATCAGACCAAAACCTCGAAAAGGCTCGAATCGCAACATTTAAGAAATTTGTCTAATTTAAGAATTTTTTCAGAAGTCGATAATATTTCGTTCATCCTAAACGATACAACATCACACTCTAAAATCCTTCAAACTCCAAAATATAACTTCCAAAAATACTATGAGTATTTATATTTTCCAGGAGTGGTCAACATTAAGTACCAGTTTTTAAATCATTCTTATTCCAAAGTTTGACTTCCAAAAATACTTTTTTTCAAGAGTAATCAACGTTAAGTACCGGTTTTTAAATCCTTCTGATTCAAAAAAATTGACTTCCAAAATAAATGTTTTCCAGGAGTGGTCAACAGAGGAGACTCGTTTCGTCGGAGAAGATCCCGAAGCAACAGTCTCATCCCGCCCAGCCCCTGTCACGAACCTCCCTCAACCCTCTCCCCCGTACCCTCCCCCGAGGTGCTCAGCTACAGGGTGGCCATGCTCGGTGCAGCAGGGGTTGGCAAGACTGCGCTGGTCAGTCAGTTCATGACGTCAGAGTGCATCAACGCCTACGAAAGGACAAGAGGTGAGTCGGACAAGGACTGGGACTCGTGGTGATGTCCTGTAATCCAGCTTCATGGAGGTCAGGTTTTGAGGATGATATAGCGGCTCAGATAGTCTCAGTGATCATCTGATGATACCCGCATCAACTCCCACCATCGTTTAGACATATCAGACCACCACCTGCGTGGTTCGGAAGTCACGTTAAGCCGGTGGTCCTTGTATTTCCATTGGTCATTGGGCTATTAATTAATGACCCATTCTAAGGAAGAGTCGGCCTTAGTTTGTAACAAGACTACACCTCATAACTCATTACTACCACTCATCACACTCATCCCTCACCACATATTTGCCTTAAAATACCCTCATGAGAGTGGTCAGCATCTCAAATAGTGATTTAGTGATTTAATAAAACTGATTAAGTTCACATATGATGAAATGTTTTAAACAACCTGAGGAAAAATCGGAAGTATCGTGGACGTTACATAAGAACATTTTGACGTTTTGACACTTCAAGCCTTTTGTAAAAGCTCTAATCAGAAAAGCCCCAAGGGATGGTGGAGAAGGGGGGGATATCTTCTGTCAACTCTAGATGTCGCTTTTGTGTCAATTTATCAACAAATAAACCCTTTTAATCGAGAGGGTTTTGCAGCTTGATATATTTATAACAGAGACATCCGACTTTAATGTCGTTAAAATTGTAACTTTTCTTTTTTACGGATAATTTTAACTGCTATTAAATTGGCTAGTAATTGTTACTTAAAGGTTAATGAGTTATTATAAATTCAAATACTAGTGTGATGGATATAGTTGCTCCCTTAATAACGTAAAGGCGTGTTTTCTAATCTTGGTTTGGTTGATTAGATGTTGTTAGTTTTTATGTGTCCAAGTTCAGTTTGTTTACCATATACTCTTATGATTTGGGGGAAACGATCCCCCCTTAAAAATGGCACTTCCAATGGCACTCCCCCCTTTACAGGAAATTCGCTAAGCATCACGGTCGCACTTAAGGCTACGCGTTGTCTATTTCAATTAAAAATAATGATCTGTAACTGTTTAATTGGATATACTAAAAAACATATAACTACTGTCTAGTTTTTTTTAATTTAGCAAGTACGACTGCTAATGGTTTTTCTTATATCTTATCACTAAACAGAAAATACCATTACAACGAGACAGTACAAAATCACGTTAAACCACACCAACAACGAAACACAACCAGGTATGTTGTTGTTAGGATTGCTAACCACAAACCACCACATACACAACCACACTATAACTTGTGGTTGTGGTCAACCACATTCAGACCACAACCCCGACCACATTTAGTGGTTGACCCGGACATAAGCATTTACCTCGGTTACCCTTATCTCTGTTTGAATATGTGTCACCAAAGATAATGTTACGGTAGGTAGATTGCGCGTAGATGCCGAATGGCTGAGGCAGAAAATCAACATAGTTCGGCAGCCCAAGCACAGATAGCGCTGCAAGTTTGTTCGTTCTCGCAAGTTTGAGCGTAGAGAACAGCCTCGTAACTTCTATGATAATAAGGAAATTCGCTTCACTCATCCCAGCGGCTCTTTAGCGCTTAGCTGCGTGTCGGCCTGGTTTATTTATTTAAATAGTAAACTAGGCTATATGGTCTTTATTTGTTTTATTATTAACACTATTATTTTCTATTTGTTGTTTCAGAAGACAGTTTGTCAGACGGAACTTTGGAGCAGTCCGTGTGCATCATGATGAATGGCGAAGAGTCAGAATTGAAATTTATCAACATTGGAAACGAAAAGGTAAAAAGAACTTATTAACAACTTAGTAAATCCATAAATTTGATGAACCAGCAAAGTGGTTCCAGAAAAATGTTACCTTGAGGAAAATTATCACAAAAGTAGAGCACGAACCATCAAGTTCTCCACTCATCCAAAAGTCCTTTGACTAGAACTCCCCAAAGAAATTGTATCAATCCTACTTAATTTACAATTATGAAAGGGATTAAAACATTATAATCAGAGTTTTATACCACTAAAACATCTATCAAATACTTATAAAACCATAACTTATCAAATTAGAATACCAACAAAACTCTGGCATTATTTTGATCTCGATCATATTTCAAAATAAGCTAGGCTTGGTAGCTGAAAGTTGGGGTACAAAAACAGTCAGACTTTGACCAAAATAAATTCGAAACCACCCGCTTTCTTTCATTGTCGTAAACCAAAATTGTGGTACTGGGCGTGGCATCGGTAAAAGCGGGCCGTTTTTGAGTCATAAAAACAAATATTTTTAGAGGTCGAACACATTTCCCATATGTTCCACTAACACCAAGTGGAGGGACTCCATAAATTCAAGGAAAGGAACAAAAAGGTCAGGAACAAATCTTCTTATTAATTTCCAATTTTTATTCATCAAAATGACTTTATTTTATTACATTATTTATTTATTTTATTACACTCTGAGACTAATTCAACCTCTTGTTCCTGAATGTTTAAATGGATGTTGAGGTCTAGTCTTGTTACAAACTATAGAGCCGGCTGTTCCCTAGACTAGGTAGTTAAAATATCCCAACGACCAATGGGATATACCAACAGTTTAACGTGACTTCCGAACCTCTTGTTCCAGGGTGAGATAGACAAGAGCTCCTCCCCGGCGGACGCGTACATCGTCATGTACTCCGTCATAGACAAGGCCAGTTTCCAGAAAGCGGAAGACGAGTTGGGGAGACTTCAAGACTACGAACTGCTGAGAGCCAGACCCGCCATATTGGTAGCGAACAAAGTCGACCTGGTACGCAGCAGAGCGGTATCAACTCAAGGTCAGTGATAAGATCAGGGTCAAGGACAGTGATTATGTCAAGGTCAAGGTGGATAGTCTTGGCAGGAGACTGAAGGTGTAGACTTTCAACTGAGGTTTTTAAGGAAGCACTTATCATGATAAATATATTTTTGATTAAAGTGAACTTCCAAATATTTTTTGTCATGTTATTTCTAGACGATTGAAACGCTTATGAAACAGTACTGCTGGTATTTTTTTGTATTGAACATCTGAGCTTGTAGAGTTTTACTCGTGATGTCAAACTTTACACGTCTATAAATAGTAGCAGCTGACTACCAAAATTGTAGTAGTATGACTTTTCAAAATTGGAAACACGAATGTTCATCAACTTCAAAAACGTAACTAATACCTAAATTCATCCCAAATAACCAAGAAAAGCTTCAGGGCTTTTAGTAAGTGACCTTGGACAAGAATTTCATGGAATAGGAAACCCCCTCTGAGTTAGTCCAAATTGAAGAAGAAAAAATGTTCGCGATATTTTCTGTAGTTTCAATTATTTAGAACGAAACTGTTTTGGATCACAATTCTTTTTTAGTAATCAGTGATTGTTTAGCACCTTTAGAGCGAGACCATTCTTCGCCTACAAAACGGACCTTAATTCCCTCAAAATCACAATTACAGCCCGAGAAAACTCAAAACTAATCCATCTTCTCTTTTCAGATGGCAAATGCCTAGCCTGCACCTACCGCGCGAAATTCATCGAGATCTCCGTCGGCATAAACCACAACGTGGACGAGCTCCTGGTGGGCATCCTCAACCAGATCCGGATGAAGCGAGCCAACGCCGACAAGGAGTCCAGTGCCCACTGGTACAACAAGAGCAGAGGCATGGTTCGCGCCAGCATGAAGGCGAGGCAGATGTTCACCTGGATCTTCGGCAAAGAGGATTCAAAGTTCAAGAACTGTGAAAACCTCCATGTACTATGAACTGTTCGATGTATCGAGCACGATCGAGTGTCGCAACAAGAATAGGGGCGTGGCGCCAGAACGAAGGGACCTCCGTGTGCTATATACCGTTAGGCTAAGTGTATCGATGTATCTATCGACTATTGAGCGTAGTCGAGTGTCACTGGTATGATTTTGCGCGTGACTACGGTAACGCTCTGGTAACGCTAGGTAAAGGTCGAGGTTAGGTGGTAGAGAGGAGTTTGTAGTGCTAACTTCTCCTCGACAAACAAAAAAAACGTTACCTTTTTTTACTGGTACAAGAGGGACCCTCTATGAACAGTTAAATTAGGTGTGTACTAAGTATCGATAAATGACTGTATCTATCGATTATCGGGCAGAGTCGAGTGTCCCTAGTACCTTTTCGTGCTATGAAGCGTTGCCTAAATGTGTACTAAGTATCGATGTATCTATCGATTATAGAGTACAGATGAGTGTCACTGGTACTACTATGTGCTATGAAGCGTTGCGTAAATGTGTACTATGTATGTATCTATCGATTATCGAGCACAGTCGAGTATCATTGGTACAGCTATGTGCTATGAACTGTTAGGCTAAGATTTTTTACTCTGTGAACTGGTTGGATGAGGGCCAAAAACTTTTAAAAAAAATTATATCTCAGAACATATTTTGAAAATTCGTACAGTAAAACTAGTCCCATGTTTAATGGGATGCGGCCAAAATCAATAAACAATTACTACAGTTACTATACATATTGAGTGAATTAATGTTATGATCGATATAATACTTATATTTAATTTATAATATTTTGATTTTTTCCCTCGTCCGACCACTGCCACGTCATTGATTAGATTAATTGATTAAATATTTAACTACGGAAAATAAGTTAATAATAATAAATTATACTACTGCCTCCGAATGCGTCCCAAGCAATATTGAAATGTATAATATCTTCTTTGGTGATAAAAGAAAAAGATTTTTACCCTACTAAGGTTAAGGGTCAATTAGAGAAGAGAGTATATAATTAGTTGTTCAATTATCCTTTTTCTATTTAAAACAATATTAATATCCGAATGGTACAATTTGAGTTTTGGGAAGTTAAAAAAGGGTCTAAGCTAGTATATCGATAAAAAATGTAAAGGCAAAATAAACATAAATCGTCCTAAAGTTAATTTGTAAAAATCAAGTTATATTATTTAATATAAGTCTGAAACTGAATAAGCTAGAATTCTTCCCTTTTTAAAATAACCTTAAACTTGAGTTAAATAACAAATATTTAAAATTATTGATTTTGGTCTTCCGATTTCTGTAGAATAATTTAGCTACAAAACTACCAAAAAAGGTTATTCGTTTAGATTTGTCAAATAAGTGCCTTAATGGATTTTCAAAATCCAAAAGTAAAAAATATGGGTACAGGAATACTGGTAATTTTAATAACCTATCGATGTCAAGAATACATGTCGTATATACATAAGTGTCGTCCTATGTCTATGTGTATGTTAATTTGTTTATGTGACGGTCTTAGAACTTAGAATCTAAAGATTTTACTATCAACGACTCTTTGTAAAGGTAAATATTGATAGAATATTTACATTTTGATTTTCAACGGCGAAAGCAGGCTTCCCAATTAAAAATATAAATCACATTATTATCGAATTTTCTTTGGAAAATGAGATATTCGAGCCGTCAAGATGGTTTGAACAAGACCCGGGACCACGAAATGAGCACAGATCCTGACCCCCGAAACACGGTTTGAGCATTTTTTAAAACATTTTATATACATAATTATATATGTGTATCATCTCTACAGAACGCATTTCTTGTCCGATTTTCACAAAATTTAGTTCAAATGTTCCTTTTGTAAAAGTCTCGGTCGAGTTTGTTAACCAGCAAAATCAAATTACCGGAACCCTTCTTTTGGGGGACCTTTTACCAAAAAAGGTGTTTAACAGTAAATTGTGTTTGATTTTAATGAAATTTTAAATAAATATGCATTTTGTTACTATATATCAATATACCTAAAATTATAAAAATCCATTAAGAACTTTTAAAATGGTGGCCATTAAGGTGATTTTTGCTGTAGCGAAATGAGTAGTCCGATTTTATCGAAATTTAAGAAGAGTTTTCCTCTCATGATATCTAGTATAACTTCCAGTAAAACCCTCATAAGTCTGAGGCCAAAGGCCGAAGCGAGGCTGTGAGCGGAGAGAATTAGAATAACAAATTGCAAAGAAAATTCGATTAACTCAAGCCAGCGGCGCTTTAGCGCTTAGCTGCGTGTCGTCCTGGCTAGATTATACACCAGTTGGTTTAAAAGTTCTAAGACCACTTTGGTGAAAACAATTAGGCTAATAAGTTAAGTAAGTGTATAATATAAAACTATTTCTCAATGTAAAAATATAATATATGTAAATTTTGTTAGTAGAGTAGAAAAAACAGCTGTTGTAAACAAATTGTACTTTTCGAGATAGTTGTTATTAACTTGTACTTTTTTCAATAAACTTATTTAATTACATTTGTTTGGGATTGAATTTAACAGTTTTGGTTTATACTAACAACACCTCGATTATCAGTTTATTTTCATTTGGCTATAGATAAAATATTATATGGTTTACCACAAAGTTAAAAGTCAAAGAAATCGTCTTTGGTTTGTTTGGGGATATTTATAAAATTATTTTAAAACGAAGCGAAAAGGAGAATATACGCGTAAACAAAAGCCACAGACAAATTACTCACGTAACGACAAACTCTATCAGCTTTCAGAGATAAACAGTCAACTGTGTTATCTGTGTTGAAGAATAAGGTAGAGGGTTTATCTGTGTGTTAGAGCTGTCAGCTGGGATCCGAACATATGACTGTAATTCCTTCTTTGCCAGACGCACAGTGAATCTGTGACTTTATGTTCTGGCGTTAATAAACGTTGCAAAGTTCGCCCAATACTCCCATCTCTGTTAAACCAAAGATAATGTTATGGTAAGTAGATAGGTGCGCATAGATGCCGAATGGAGTGAGGCAGAGAAACTAACATAGTTGCGGCAGCCCAAGCACAGATAACGCTGCGAAGGAATTCTCTTAAGAGTCTCAAGTAGAGTACTCGTACGGGCGACCTACCATGAAACAATATAATTTTGCCATAGAAGATAATATTAAATTTAATGGTGGTGAAAATTTATTTCAATTTAAGAAGGTTCGTATTATTGAGGCGAACGAGGAAATAATTATATTCTTACTAGTCTCCAATATTTTTTATTTTAATTACCAAAACACGAATTTTCAAAAATTAGTTGCATAAATAACTTAGTTACGATTGCCTTGCCAACCTACAAAATGCTATTTCACCGTAAAACGTAGCGCCTTCAAAAACTGGCTACGGCAACATTTTACTAACGCGCATCAACTGCATCGAAATATTTCAGGCGCTTCATAATTTGAAAAGTGTAAACAAATTAAAACGCATTTTCAAATATGTTTTGAATACTTCTGTGTATACTTAATTTAAACATTTTTTTTATTAATTCAATGGCTAATTCAATTAGTGTTTTGACAAAAATTATAATACAAAGAAAATGTTTAATACAAAAATAAATATTTTTGCTCGAAAGTTTTTAGTGGAACACATTTAGAAGTGGAAATTGATTATATTATTTATAACTTTATCTATACCTTTTTGCACATGCTTTATTTCCTCGCGATGAATAGCAATTGTACATAATGTAACGGTGTAAATATTTGAAGGAATAATTGAATATAATAATTCCACAAAAGTGATCTGACAATATTTTAACTAATTCATTTCGACAACCCAGGTTGTATCTATTCATGTTTAATACTATTTTTAATCTAGTATTTGGCTGATAAAATCTCTACAAAGCCATTGTATTTTTACACAAAATAGTCATGAAATTTGATTGAATGCAAAGGCTTTTCTAAAATACTATGTTTATGTTTGAAAACTTCATAGTTAAAATTTTAACTGTGTCCAATTAAAGTTCATTGTATTTGATTGGCTTATCTTATAATGTAAAGAAGTTTCAGACCAATCAGAAAGAAGGTATCAACAAAAAACATTAATTTACTAGCACTTGCGTTTAGCTTATAGCTGAACCAGACCAAATCTAAAATAAAGATTAGTCTTAAGGTGTAAATACAAATATACTTAGATGTTTTGCTAAATAAATTACTCACCAATAAGGAATTATTTCACTTGAAAATGTTTATATCTTTTGTAAATGTGAATATGTATCGTCCTAATAAATATTTGTTCATCAAAAACGTAGTGCTCAATACTTCCTTGTACTTTACATTACAGAATTAAACAACGAGACTTCTTTCAACGGATGTGCCCTGAATATTTTATTGTTTCACGACCGGTTTCGAGCTGAGCTCATCTTCGGGTGATGCAAATGACCTGTTTGACAATTTTTCTTAAAACTAATTGTAAATAAATAATAAAATAAAATCTTCAAAACATTTCACATATGATAAATATAAAGTATGCTGGATCTTATGGTTTGGTATTTTCTTTCATATTAGCAATTATGTCAAATAGGGTTCCAAGATGAGTTGAGTAAGGAAGTTTGGTTTCAAATATATGATATTCATTTTCTCTCCCTTACTTTCGTTTCTCTTCACTTACTAAAACCTTCATAAGTTTTCTTTGATATCTTTATACTTATGGTTTGATTTTAACAAATGATCTGCAAATGTAGACTTCATCGTAGTTTTAATAACAAAATTTACACAAGGCCATTAGAAATACGTTTAAAATTCTAACTATAAATTATCTTTTACCACAAAAAACAACAGTTTTAAACTGATAGAACAAAATACTAAGAATAAATTACTAAAAATAAACTAAAACAAAACCACTGATATATATGAAAAGTCAGGCATTTACAAACTTTATGTAGTGATTGTCATCATACGAGGCCAGACTGAGGCCAGACTGATTTAAAGAGAACACTGCGCTCAAATCACAAAAACAAAACTACGATTTAAAGAGAACTAAGCGTTTGCAGATCACAAAACAAAACTACAAATGAATTTCCACATTTGTATAAAGATATCAAAGAAAACCCATCAAAGAAAACATTTGAACTAAACTGGTGGATGGTCATCTGGTATGGTGGAGTTGATGTTGGTATCCAGATGATCACTGAAACTATCTGAGCCTTTAGACCTATATCATCCTCAAAACCTGACCTCTATGAAGCTGGATTACAGGACCACCCACGAGTCCCAGTCAAAAAGAAGGACTCAATTATTAATAATTCTCAACTAAATTCCAGTAGGGAGTAGAAACTTAAGGGTGGGATTAAAGCAAAACCCAAAGTAGATCTGTAATGGCTTAAAACTTTCAGTTATATCTTTTATTTTACTATCTTTTAAAGCCAACCCAAATAAAGAGTATTGTAAAGTGATTGATAATAGCAAGTACGGTTTTAATGCCAGTTTAAATGTCTTTCACCTACAATAAATGTTTCAAAATATAATAAAGTTAACCAGTGAACTTTGATGTTTTGAAAATCCATTGTTCGGTGCATTTTTTTATATTAACTAATAACTTTTTTTGGTCTTAAAATGAAGACAAAAAGATGGATTTGTATTTCAAGTTTTTATTTTAATAATTTTAACATTTCGTAACATTTTGTTTCTTAATATTTATTTAAATAATGTAGGTTAGCTTATGATTTATTGGAAGCGTCTTATATTATTAATAATTATATTCTTATTATTATGTTAAATCTATTATGGCTATTATATTTAGATCAACATTTCTTTAAAAAAGATTATATATTATGTAAATGTTTTATTATGGATTATTTTGAATAATTTAAGTTTGACTGTATAACATACAAATGATTGCTTGTTTCAATTTGCTTAGGCAACGTAGTTTTTTTCTTGTATATTTTTCTTTTAAATATCCCCTTAAGAAAAAATTCCAAGGCGATACAACGGAAGGCTTCAAATCAGATGTCCTGGAAAATGTTAAACTTTACTTTACTGAAAAGTATAATCAAGGAAAGTAAATTATCTTTCAATAGCATTGAATTAAATTTAATTCATCTTGGAAAAGATGAACAATTTGTTAATTTACCATATGAAATTTAGAATATTTACATGATGTTCTTTTAAAAACATGAACATCCCTCTTATTGTCTTTAGTTTTAGACAAAAAAAAACTATCAACAAAATTAACCACACTATGACTTTTCAAAAACATCAAAGTTTACTAAATGACCCTGTAAGTAAATATGATATGGTACATAACTTAGTTGATTTTCCCAAAAGAACATAGAACTCGAATTCTTGTAATAAATACTTTGTTTGGCTAGGAAGTTTTACGTTTTTGCTTTTGTACGATGTAAAACCATTGGTTGACGCAGGGCTCGAACCAGTAAACTGCGGATCCAGAATCTCGTGCACTACAGTCATATTAGCGTACCTCAAAAGAATAGTTTTAGCAAGAAATTCAAATTTAACACAATCTGCCTCGAAAGTTCACTTGAGTAAGCTATTACTAACTTATCCGGAACTGAATAAAGAGCTCAACAGGTCGATCTTGAATCTCCAGTTTTCAATTACTTCGTAAAGATCTTATCTCCTCTCCTAAAATGAGCTGGAGGCTGTGCTGAGATTGGGTGGTTTTAATAAACCCTTGAGAATAACAACCCCTCCTCCTCCCCACTGCTCAACACCCCTCCCCTTCTTCTTGTCTCAGCTGTTTATTGCAATCAGTGGCTTGTTGCGAGTCATTCCTCGCCGTCAGCTGATCTATTTGTTACAATGCAGATTACTGGATGTCTAAAGTGTTTTGTTTTTTTTACCTCCGGGATATCTTTTGGGAAGATTGAATAAGAAAATAACTTTATGTACCTGTGAAACTGATTTGGAGAATGTTGGACAGTTTAATTTTTAAATTAATATATTTTCTTTCTGGTTTTCTTAAAAACTCAGAACTAAAATCGTAAGAACCAAAAAAACCTTTAACAAAATTAATCGTACATGTAAAGGAAATTTAAGAAAAATTTGAAGGAACACAGAAATACAATTTTTTCCTACACTCCACGCTAGAAAAGTTAGGAGGCAAAACTGTAAAAGCCGATCCAGCTATGAGTTTTAATCATTTATGTTGGCTCTTATTTCAAGCAGTAATCAGCTGACAGCTCAAAATTGTAAAATAAAATAAAGTTTTTGAGAGCATTTTAGAACGTCTTGTTTTTATTTCTAAACTGCCAACTCTTGAGGCGAAATATATACTACAAGTTTGTTTACTGGTATATATAATGTCTTATAAATTTCAAACCAAAACATTTTCTTAGCTCTTAATATTTTTTATATTCTAGTACTAGTCTGTAAAGTAGATTTTTAAAAATCACTTACACTTAACTTTTTAAGTATGAGTCCACTGTCATTTGAGACGTACTAGTTACAACAACATCGTACTCTGTGTTACAGTTGTATTAACAGCTGTTTTACCTTCCAAAGGTAAACACACTGCTAGGTTGACCAAAAGGAGATGTACTTCCACTGAATGCAGATGCAGTTGCTGGAAAAGGCAAGGTTGGGTTTGGCGGAATTGTTGGAAGGCAAGTTGTAAAAGTCAACCAATTGAAATGGGTGACAGGACAGTCTGAGTTGAAACTGACCATCAAAGCATCTCTGTCTATCACGATGTCTTCCTGACTACAGTGAAAGCGTTGAAAGAAATCCATAGAAATGAACTCTAGCCTGTATTTACTCTCAGGCTTAAGGGTCATCTTCTCAGAAAAGCTGATTGTAACGGATAAGTCCGTGGCGGGAAGTTTTTCGGTGAAGACACAATCGATCGGCATCTCTGAGGAAGTGTTTGTGAAATCATCCGTAATCTTCGTGAGGCAAACCTTCCCTGACTTCGGGGTGGAGTTGGTCTTGTGACTACAGCTTGGAGTTTGAGTCTGGACAATTGCTTTGCGCAAATAAACCGTCTGGGTCTTGGTGGTCAAGTATATGTAAGAGGTGTTGGATAAGTCGATCTTCTTGAACCCCCAAGCGAGGAAATCGATATCTAAGAAATATTTACGCCCGAGGAAGTCTCGCTTGATCAGCTCGTAGCAGATTGTAGGGGATTTGTCGAATTCGGCCTTTCCTCCGATGGCCTTGTTGATAGACGCTATTTCGCTGTCGGAAAGGATGTCTGTTGTGGCTACTTCTGCGGTGAAGTCGGTCAGGTCTAAGGTGCAAAACCTGACGTACTTGATTGCTCCGTCGAGCAACTCTCTCAGTTTTGAGCCCTCCTCGGATTGGGCTGGAACAAAATAACAATAGGCTACAAAACAGGCTACATAATACCTAACTAGTGTAAGGTGCCCTAATCTAAAATCCTACACACGAGTGAGTAGCCCGAATTTCATAAACCTAACAATCAGCTTAGGCCATAATCAGTTTTCCTGACTCACTGCGTAGGGATTTGTCTAAAGTTGTTAATCATTACAATAACTTTATTTGCACTTTACTTTAAAAAAATTGTTGCGAAAGCAATACAAAACAAAACAACAAAACCATAAAAACAAATAAATGATAAAATTAAAATCTAATCGTTTTAACTAAATTATTAATAAACATGATTAATTCGTCAAAACTTTAAAGGATTTCCCTTCCATTGGCTGTGCATAAATAGGTTTCTTGTGTTCTCTGTTACAAATAGTCGGTCTGATTCACGGCTGTGATTGGTCGTTCACTGCTCCGAACCAGCCAATAGGGCTGTCTGGCGGCTGGTCAGGCACTCAGTCAGTGTGCAGCTGTCACTGGTCGTGAACAAGATTGATTTCTCTATTTGTTTTAAATTTTTTTAAGTTGTAGCACATGTTGTCGGAGGTGGCTCGAGGACCTGGCAACCAGGCGGCCGCCCAGGGGCGCAAGGAGGGCGGCATTTTTGAGGGCGCTAGGTGTCCCAAAGAAAAGGGAAAAGACTTTTAGAGAAAATTTAACTATACCCAGAACAAAAAAGGAATTATATTTGATTAATTAACTATGTGAAAGGGCAGACTGCAGCAATGCACTGAACATTTAGACTTACAATTTGTCATTTTGTTTGTGTCGAGTTCCTTTCTACTTCAAGAGTTGAACAGTGATTATTCGTTTGAGTTGAGTAATTGTGATTGATTTGTGTAAATGTGTTGGTGCCTGGAGGTGTAGAGGGCAGGGCAATACTGTAACATGAGCTTTTCTAAACCAAGTAGGGCAACATTTCAGAAAAGACTTAAATTGACTTGAAGTACTTGAAATTGAATTTAAAGACTTGAAATTGAATAAATAAAATAAAAGACTGGATAAAAAGCAACAATGCAATCTTTTCCTAATGTTTTGTTTCATGTATTAAGTTAGTTTTCACCTGAAGACAGGGTCAAATTCCAGATCCTGAAATGTCGTGTACTTTTAGTTCACACAAAAACTGTGGAAAACGTCCGTAATAATATTTTAATTTCAGTAATTTATCACAATGGTCCTGGAGATTTGTGACTCGACTTACCGTTGTGCTTGGCCCATCGAAGCAGTGCTCTCCACAGCTCTATCTCAGTCAGGTTCAGAACCTTCTGAGTCACAATGTTCATAAGCCCGAAACTGTTCAAGTGCAGAAACTCCTCTCTGCTGACCAAGTCATTTGTCTGCTGTTGGATTATCTGAAACATCAGTTTCGAAATTAAACCAGGTTGATACGCAGATGAGCGCTAAAGCGCCGCTGGCATGAGTTAATCGAATTTCCTTTGCACTTTCTTACTCTAATTCGCTCTGTTCATAGCCTCGCTTTGACCTTTTCTACTACCACGGGAGCTATGAATCATTCGCTCCGCTCACAGCCTCTCTTCGACCTCAGACTTTTGTATTCTGCAAGAGTTATTACATAATTATCGTGAAGCGATTACACATTTCAAATTTCATTGAAGTAGAACTATTTGTGTCCTTGTTTAAGCTTTCACATTTAAATGGATTCTCATAATTTTTGGTATATTGATGGATACTGTCAAAATACATATTTATTTTTAATTACAGATGAAATATAGTGTTCGTAAAGCATTAAAACCCCTTTTTTATGAGAAAACTTCCCTCCAAAAAGGAACTTGCAGTGGTCTGATTTTTCTGGTTGGCGAATTTGAACAAGATATTTACTGAAGGAACATTAGTGTCAAATTTCATGAAAATGAAGTATATAGAGAGTACACACATATATACAAATCTACATAATATTTGTGAAAAAAGGATGATAAAAACTTGTGGTCAGGATCAGTGCTCATTTCATGGTCCTGGGCCTGAGTCTTACCACGCTGGCGGCATGAATATCTCAGTTTTCCACAGTAAATTTCGAAGGAAAAGTACTCGAATTACCTCATCCACTGCTTTCTTGAGCCTAGGCTCCTCCAGGCACTCCGGCTTGACCATGAGCAGGAACACGTTCCGGATGTTCACCATCACGTCCAAGTGTTGTCCGAGTTTCCTCTTCAGGTCCTCCACGATGTACTTCTCTGCAACGTAGATCAGAGCAACTCCTTCCTCCAGGGTCAGGTGTCGTATGACGTCACACCCGTTCACAAACCTGTAGGCAACAGCACATCTTGACAATTGTCAAACCGTTTTAATAGTTTTCTATTCTAAACGTTTACCAAAGAATGTTATGGTAGGTAGATTGAGCATAGATGCCATTGGCTGAGGCAGTAAAATCAACATCAACAAGCAACAAAAAAAGGTCCAAACCAGACTGATCCTGACTTAGGGGTACTAACTACTAAGACAAAAGTTAGTAAACTGACTGAACAAAGTTTCTAAACGTGTCAGGCTCCACATCTTCCAGCGTGACGATGTCTCTCGCCGCAATCTCACTCTCTTCCAGCATCTTCCTCATAGGGACAGAGTGTGCCATCAGGTGCAGCTTGCTAGCCGCTATCTTTTCCTGCAGACAAACACGGTTTTAGAGTTAACATTGAAGTAAAACCGAGCAGACGCGCAGCTGGTATGATTTAATTGAAATTTCTTTGCAGTTACTCTGATTCTCCCCGCCTTGCTTTGGCCTCCTGTATTATTGCGGGCGTTACGAGGCCTCAGACTTACGTGGTTTGTTACTGAAGGTTATATACTATATATCATGAAAAAATAACACATTTTAAACTTCAATAAAAACGGACAACTCAATCCGCTGTTAGAGTGGAAAAATCACTTTATTGCCGCCATTTCGAAACAACTTTATGAGTTTTTATAATTTTTGGTATATTGATGTATATAACAAAATGGTTAATGACGGGTTAAAGAATTTGACAAAGATATTTACAAAAGGAACTTACAAAAAGACTTAAGTGCCACGGGTCTTTTCTGTAAAACCTGGTGCAGTTTCGACTATAATTCGACTGATGCAGTTTTTGACTAACCATCAATCAACTATCAAACCATCTCCGTCAGGATGAACGATTCATAAAAGTACACACTCCAAGAGGACACTAGATGCAAATAAATAAACTTGATCGTTAAGGGACTGTCACATATAAATACTGTAATTGGGGGTTGCATAAAAATTGGGGTTTGTGCTGTAAAACTCATTTTGGAAGGGAAAAGTCCCTTCTTTAAAAAAGACACTTCTGCTGAAAATTATACTCTATATTTTCTTATTTCCGTCTTATATTTTCTTATTATTTCAATTTACTTCTATTGTTTGTGCATAAATAGGTGTTTGTTGTGTTGTCTGTTGCAGTTGGTCGGTCTGATTGGTCGTCCACTGCTCCGAGCCAGCCAATGAGGCGTCTAGTCAGGCAGTCAGTCAGTGTGCAGCTATCACTGGCCGTAAATGTGCTTGATTTCTCTTTTTGTTTATTAATTTTGTAAAGTTTTTGTACATTTTTTCTATGCTAGCTGTTATAAAATTAAGGTTAGAGCCTATTTTGGTGGTAGATGACTGGCCAGCTTGCACTGATTACTTTTAGGCTAACTACTTTCTTAATGTTTTGTATTATGTTTTAGGTAACTTTTCACCTGAAGACGGGGTCATATTTCACATCCCGCAACGCCATGTACTTTTTTTCACTCAAAAACAATTGAAAAAGTCCGCAAAGGTGATCAACATTTTCAACCACTTTGTAGTAAAACCAGTAAGTAGGATAAGACTGCCAAAAACCTAGATTGAAGTACTATTGCTAAGCAGGCCCTAGCTCTACAACGTAGAGCCTACTTACTGGTGTTCTTTTCTTCGGGTCCCCAACCAAGAAGTAGACGCAACTGTAGGCTGTACTGGGAGCGACCTCTAAGTAACTTGCAATGGAAGAGTCCCCTGGTTCATTTCCGCTAAGCTTGGCTCGTTTCACTGCCGGCTTTTCCATCTTTCTAAATAATAAAAATCATAATTAATAATCTTTTAGGGGGTAAATAATCTATGAGCTAATACCAAGTCAGTTTCATACTACTTATTACCACTATTCAAAAGGTTCCTAGTCAATTATTAGGCATTATTTATTCGGGTATTATTCCAGAATAGTGACTTTTCTTCAAACTAGTAAAAACAAACTTAGCACAACAAAAAGGGTCCCCACATTTTTTTCTGGTGTGGAAAATTCTTATTTAGGTGTGGAAAATATTTAAAAACGTCATTGAAGTGGGGCTATTTAAAGGTTATGTTAAGCTATGTTCGGTTAGGGTAGCTTAGGTTAGGTTAAGTAATTTTTAGTGAGAGTTAAGTTAACCCATTTGTACTGCTAGCGGCACAGAACCGTGCCATGGTCATAACATTGAATCAAAAACAGGTTTTCATGCTAAAACATGTCCGTAGCAGTAAATTTGCCAAGTTAGATTAGTTTAGGATAGATTTGGTTAGTGCAGTTTTCACCTATGTATTTCCATTTATTTCCTGTACATAAATCAGTAATTTTTCTCCATTTTACAGGGTTTTGACTGTAATAAAGTGTCCTTAGAAAAAAAAGTCACTATTCTGGAATTGTACCTTTATATGTTACATTGCACTTTGTTTTGTTCATCAATTCAAGAGTTTCAGTAGTAGAAAGTTGTTAGGCCTAGGAAACAAAATTATATAAGGTCTCTAGTACTACAAATAACGAACCCTTGCTGGTTCAATTTAGGCTAAACATGGATTTAAAATCTAAACATTGTGCATTACAAGGAGGTATAAAAACACACACGGGGTATGGTAACCTCATTGTACGGGGTTAAACTAATCAACCCAAAACGCTTAGTTTTTCAGCCCTCTTTGTTTACGTTTTTCTCATGTTTCTGTATTGTATAGCCGTTAGTTAATTTATATATATTTATCTTTGTTATCTTAGTTATAGTTCTCTTTAGCCATTTTGGCCTAATTCTCTGTTACTAGTAATTTATCTTTATCTTTGTTATCTTAGTTATAGTTTCTCTTTACCATTTTGGCTTTATCTTTCTCTGTTACTAGTAATTTATCTTTAGTCTTTGTTACTAGTAATTTATCTTTATCTTTGTTTCTTAGCATAATTTCTCTGTTACTAGTAATTTATCTTTATTCAGGTTTCTCTTTAGCCATCTTGGCCAATTTCTCTGTTACTAGTCAAATCAAAGATTGTAAAACTATTGTAAATTGGTGTAAACCGTGAATAAATAAATAAATAAATAGAAAACTGTTAGCAATGTGTAGGTTTCACAAAAAAGCTTAACAGCTCATGTTTTGTCTTGTCAAATAACTCCCTACTTCCACCACGAGCCCATTCGACAAGACCAACAGCTACAAGATAAATCGCCAACTACTGCAGTGAAAACTGAATGCTCAAGTGCTTCTTTGAATGTTCCTATAAGTCCAAAAGACTCTCTACCAGGTAAGATTTGAATATTATGAAAAAATAATGAAACATCACTCAGTATTGTAACAACAAGCTACAACCTTTTTGAATTTCATTATTTTCTCCGTGTTAATATGTTTCTAAAACTACTTTCATCCTTTCCCAAGCTCACAGCTCTACCAATCCATCTCCGATACCAGAAACCAGCACCCGCTCGTCTGGACAACTTCCTTTCTCATGAAGTAGCCCCTTCGACCTTCTGAGAAGAATCATTCTAAACCATGAGAACAATCAAGTCAGCAAGAAGAATCTGCGACACCTACAGTCCACGTGGACTATCGGCTATAGTTGTGAACCAATTAAAATCTGAACTCTTCACATTGTCACGCCTACTTAGACCTGATTGGCGGAAGTGGTCAGAGTTGTCCAGACGAGAGAGTGCTGGTTTCTGGTATCGGAGACGGATTGGTAGAGCTGTGAGCTTGGGAAAGGATGAAAGTAGTTTTAGAAAAATATTAATACACGGAAAATAATGAAATTCAGAAAGGTTGTAGCTTGTAGTTACAGTATTCAATACACTTTTGTATGGTAACCTAGACACTCTACGAATCTTTTCTCAATTGATAATCACCATTTTTATTTATTCTTGGGGGTATTCAGTACCCTTAACCTCCATCCTTTATTTTGACTATATCTGTTGCCTCTGTACAGAAGGTTCTACAACCACAACAAATTAGAAAAGCGCCACAAAGTTTGTCATTTGTCAAAGAGTGCATTATTGTGTCAAAGATATAGCCCGATATTTATTTGCCTATAACTGCTGAATAACAGTAAAAACTTTCAAAACTGTTATATTTTGTACTGTGGTTTAAAGTCCTTACTTTGCCACTAATAAAGACATTTTTTATTTCATTTCGACTTTATTTGCAGTTTACATTCAATAATGTGTTGCGAAAAAACCTGTAACCTAATAAAAATTAAATTAAATCTGTTCTATTAATTATTAACATGTGTTCACACGTATGCATGCGCTCAGGTTAATCATACGTACTTTAATTTCATTCTGGAAAAAGGTAGGCCTAAGCAATTAAAATTTAAAATCATAATTCTAGTTCATAATTTAGTCGTACAAAATAATTCTTATGACTCACAAGTTATTATTACTCAATTCCAGTCATCAGTGTTGTACTGTATCACCTAAATATTTATTATCTTTCGTCTTGCAAGCATAATGTAACCAAACTGCAAACATATGTATAATGTTAACCGTATACTGTATATACAAATAATTGAATAAAGGTAGGCCTAATGGTTTACATGCTGGAAAGATTTAAGTAATGAGCTATTTTGTAAAAGGCATGAGACACTAAATATCGCTGCAATCAAACTCTACTCAGCTCTGGAAACACATAAAAAACCTTTGAGAGCTTTCTTGCCAAGATCAATACCAAAGAAGAACTATCATCAGAAGATAAGTTAAATCTTTTAACTAACCTTGTATCTCAATCAGTCTTTGATTACTTTTCTGAATGTGAAACTTATGATGATGCTGTACAAACTCTCAACGATATATACATCAAACCAACTAGTGAGATATTTTCAAGGTACCAACTGGCCTCGCAAACAACAATCGGGTGAGTCAGTCAATCAGTACCTACTTGCACTAAAGGTTCTAAGCAAAGGGTGTCAATTTGCTGCTGTCTCTGCAGAACAACACAAAACAACTTCATCAGGGATGCATTCATCAACGGGCTAGTCTCCAGTCATTCGACAACGCCTGCTTGAGAACAATTCCTTAACATTAGAAGAAGCGTCTACACAAGCTAGAGCTCTTGAAGCGGCTCAGAACCAAGCAGCTTGCTACACACCCTCTCAATATACACTCAATGCTACAACACCGAATTCTCCAATGCCTGATAGCAAACTTCAAGCTCCTCATAATGATGATAACGGACAACAATTTACTGCATCTACTACAGCAAAATGCTACTCTGTTGGGCCCAGACACCCAAGGTTCAAGTGCCCGCCAAAGATGACCTGTAAAGTTTGCTCAAAGAAAGGTCACTACGGAAAGGTATGTAAGTCTAAACCTAACAGCACTTCTGTAAACTCACTAACTGTACCACAAAATGATGAACTTGTAGCATCATATCTGCTGCAGCACCTTCATGTCTAACAAAAGCTATCGTAAAGGTATACATCAATGGTATTGAAGCTGATGGATTGATAGATACTGAAGTTCACAAAGTTTTGTCGACCAATCTTTTCTCTTCAAAATAAAATAAAATTTGTTCCTGGCAAAGGTAAAGTGTCTATGGCATCTACTGCCTTATCCTCTAGCATTGTCGGCCACTGTATCGTTAACTTGAAACTACATGAACATTCTACTTACAAACAAAGCTTGCAGTTCTAACTGACTTGTGTGCAGACATGATAATAGGTCATGACCTTCTTAAACAACACTCCCAAATTCAAGTAAGCTTCGTGGATCAAAACACCTCTAAACATTTGTGCTCTCGCTCAAGTAAATATTGACCCTCCACCTTTATTTCAAAATCTATCTCAAGACATCAAACCTATTGTAACCAAATCCCTAGATTCTCTACAGTCGACAGAGCTTTTATCGAAGATGAAGTAAGTAGGTTGCTAGCTGAAGGAATAATAGAAGAAAGTCGTTCCTCTTGGCGTACAAGCTCTCATAACTACTAATGAAAATCACAAAAGCGGATGGTAATAGACTATTCTCAAACCATTAATAGGTTCACTTTACCGATGGCTACCCTCACCAAATATTGAACACATTGTATCTCAAGTCTCTCGCCATTCAGTGTTCAGTACAGTTGATTTATCAAGTGCTTACCACCAGATCCCGCTACGAAAGATGAGAAACAATACACAGCTTTTGAAGCTGCTGGACGTCTCTACCAGTTTTGCCGAGTACCATTTGGAGTGACAAATGGCGTCGCTTGCTTCCAACGCGTAATTGATGATATCATAAGGGTAGAAGGACTACACGGAGTATATGCATATCTGGATGATATAACAATGTGGGAAAGACCAGAATGAACATGACAAGAATCTTGCTAGTTTTCTTGCAGCTGCAAAGAAATATAATCTCACCATCAACGAGAAAAAGAGTCAATACTCTGTACAATCAATACATCTGTTGGGATACAGAATTGAAAACAAAACTGTCAAGCCTGATGAAGAACGACTAAAACCTCTGATGTCTCTACCTCTACCTGCAGACTTGGCCACTGAGAAGAACAGTAGGAATGCTGTCACACTACTCGAAATGGATCTCGAACTACTCACAAAAGGTCCAGAGCTTAGTCTGTACCAAAACATTTCCTCTCTTCAAAAGCAGTAGCAGATTTCGAGCTAATGAAGACAGAAATAGCAAAATCCGCTTTGTCGGCAATAGATGAAGATGTCCCGTTTGTAGTTGAAACCGATGCATCGGAACACTCTATAGCTGCCACCATTTCACAGTTGGGACGCCCAGTTGCATTCTTTTCACGAACCCTTTCCCCCAGTGAGATACGTCATTCATCTGTAGAAAAAGAAGCATATGCTATAGTTGAATCTTTGAGAAAATGGCGACACTTTCTTATTGGTCGTCATTTCAAATTGATAACTGATCAACGGTCTGTAACTTTCATGCTTGACCAGCAACACACGAGCAAAATAAAAATGAAAAAATACTTCGTTAGGCTGGAACTATCATGCTTCAGCTATGATATTGTATATAGGCCAGGCAAACAAAACGACGTAGCTGACGCATTATCTAGAGTTTGCGGTGCTACTGAAGCAGATAAGCTTTACACTTTGCATTCAAACATTGGACATCCAGGAGTCACCAGAATGAACCACTGGATAAAGAGCAGAAATTTACCATTTTCTATAGAAGAAATCAAGAAGATGACCGCCTCCTGTCCCGTGTGTGCTGAAGTCAAACCTCGATTCTACAAACCTCAAGAAATGCACCTAATCAAAGCTACTGTACCATTTGAAAGACTGAACGTAGATTTCAAGGGTCCCTTGCCATCCCAATCAAAGAATAAGTACATACTCACTATCATAGACGAATATTCACGCTTCCCATTTGCTTACGCATGTCCAGACCTAACCTCAAGTACTGTAGTAGCAAAGTTGTGTGATTTGTTCTGCCTTTTTGGAACACCATCATACATTCATTCGGATAGAGGGTCCTCATTCATGTCTAATGAACTTAAAACATTCCTACATTCTAGAAACATTGCTACCAGTCGAACAACACCTTACAACCCCAGAGGCAACGGACAGACCGAGACTTAACGGAACTTTATGGCAAACCATATCTCTCAATCTCAAAAGTAGAAATCTTCAGGTAAACCAATGGGAAAATGTTTTGAACGACTTTTACATTGTGTGAGATCACTCCTGTGCACAGCCACAAATGTCACACCTCACGAGAGAATGTTTATTCACAGTAGAAAGTCAACGAATGGATTATCAATGCCTACATGGCTCATGACTCCAGGCAAAGTGCTCCTTAAGCAATATGTTAGACAGAGTAAATACGATCCACTTGTTCATGAAGTAGACCTGATAGAAGCTAATCCGAATTACGCTATAGTACGCTTAAAATGGCAACGAAGAAACAGTATCACTGCATCACTTAGCTCCACGAGGGAAAGTGAGAAATTGGAAGAACAACTACAGATCGTCAGCCCAAGCCCATGTGTGGAACTCCTCACGGCAAATCAAACCAAGAAGACAGGCAGAAATCAAATGTGGGGCTTGAGACAAGTCGTCCAGAGGAAGACGATGTAAAATATGAAGGTCCAGATACTTCAATAAATGAACAAACACCTCAGACACTTAGAAGATCACATCGACAGAGAAGAACTCCTGAATACTTGAAAGACTTTATTAAAACATTCAGGGAGGAAGAATGTGATGAAAATAATACTCTATGTATTAACTAAACATGTGTTCATAACAATATTAATTTAATTTAAGTTTGTTTACTTAGAAAGCTAGAAGTATTCACAATATGTAAACAATAGTCTTGTTCTAGGTGATTAAAACCTTACTTTGATTCTTTAAAAGGTTTTCTTTTACTACATGTTGCTAAAAGACCTGTAACCTAATACAAATTAAATTAACCCTGTTCTATTAATTATTAAATCCAATTTATTCACACGTATGCATGCTACCAGGTTAATCATACCGCATTTCTTTATTTCATTCTGAAAAGGTGGCCTAAGCAATTAAAAAATTTAAAATCATAATTCTAGTTCATAATTTAGTCGTAAAAAATAATTATTATGACTCACAAGTTATTATTACTCAATTCCAGTCATCAGTGTTGTAACTGTATCACCTAAATATTTATTATCTTTCGTCTTGCAAGCATAATGTAACCAAACTGCAAACATATGTATAATGTTAACCGTATATATACAAATAATTGAATAAAGGTAGGCCTAATGGTTTACATGCTGGAAAGATTTAAGTAATGAGCTATTTTGTAAAAGGCATGAGACACTAAATATCGCCAAACTTTGAACTTTATATTGTTCTCATTTTTACATCCCTACTAGTAATATATTTTTAAAATATTTTACCAACAGTAGAGGAAAGTTTACTGAATTATTTGATCATATGGATTTGAACACACGAACTATTCCTGATTTGTGTGGTGTTCTCGATTATAGAGCTGCCAGGCAAAGGTGGGTCCTCAGAGCGTAGGACAGTCTCAAAAATGCAAAACTTGGAAGGGTTAAAAGGCCCCAACTGTTTGAAAGTCTCGCGCCAATGGTCTGTGATCTTCAATTTTCCCAAAATGAGCTTACCTTGTTCGCTAGTTTACAGTTTTAATGATCAGTGATTGACACTCAGTATTTGTCAAGTACAGCTGGAGTCGTTCTAATAAAATCTTTGAACTCTGATAACACAAACATCCTAGACTGGGATGACCAGAATAGGACTAGGCCTAGGATAGGCTGAACTCCGATAACGTAAATTTGTGATGTTTGGGCAATATTAACAGCTAACTCTTTATTACTAACAAATATTTACTAAATCGTTGATCCAACAAAATCAAAGATGCATTTTCAAAAGAAAAATACGGTTAATTCACGTCAACAATACAATAATGATAATTGGGGTTATTTTGCTTTGTTTTGGACAGAGGAAAGGGCTAGAACGCGAAATGTTTCACTCGACTGCCGCTGGAGTGCAGCACTTTCCACTTTCCAGTCGATCTGTTCTGGAAAACACATGTTCCAGCGCGTTAGCAGAAAAAAAGTGAAAAAAATTACATTGCATACGATGGTGCTGCCCGACGGAAATCTCGTGAACTACAATAAATTTTGTACCCTGTGACTTTGTTGCTATACAAGAAATAAGATATGCACCTAAATTCGCTGTTCTTTGTAACGTGCTGCTACCTGATTATGCTGCTACGAAGCCCTCCACAGATTATCTATTCAGCGGACATCTAAGACAAAAGTAGCACTGAATCAACGTTGTATAAAGTATAAAACTCTGAACTTCGGCTTTCAAACAGCCCTTTAATCTGTTCGTAAATATATATATTTACATACGGTGTTTTTTATAACTTCAATTATTTATACGAGAGTAACAAGTGGTTTAACGCTTAATGGCCAAACTCTTATAATTTAACTTAATGTGCACTTTTCTCACAGAAAAAACAGATATTTTCAAAAAATGGTTTTATGAAATGATGTGATCGATTTCATTCCTGAAAGCAGTTTTTTGTTTTCAAAGTAATATTTATTGTATGAGTTGGACATTTGTTATAAAAGTTTTATAAATATGAAATAAAACTGTTGTTATTTAGTTAAGTATATACATTTCAATGTAAAATATGAAATGCAAATCGTGAAATAAGCTGCATTTAAGTTGTGCTGTACCAGAAAGTATTAGTAAGACTTAATAATAATTTATAGTATTTTACTGCTATCGTTGCAGTATCGTTAGCAGACCCAAGTTGGTAATGTAATTATTCTGTTTTTGAATAAAGTTATTATTATATACCTTATACCACAGAAACCCCAGATTTGTTATTTCTGCTTAGCTCTTACACTAACTTACCTTTTATAATGTGGTATACAAGTTATTGCGGTTTTGTTCTACAAATCATAATTGTTATATATTAATAATTAATTAGTTTTATCACGTATAGTAACATAGTATTGAATTAATATTCCTTCACGCATGGTGTTTAACTCTCTATTCTCACTAGTTTTAAATTTTATTATTATTATATTAAGATTATTTAAAGCAAAGGGACGAATGTGAGTGTGCATGTAAAATTGTTGTATGTCTGAATGTAGCATTGTGTATGAATGATTCTTTGAATTGTTAACTTTCTTTACCATTGTTACACTTGAGACATTGCAATACAGTTTGTATAAATTATTGTCTCACTCAATAAACGATTTCATTTGATTTAACGTTGGCAACCCTGAACTCACTCTCAAGTTCCATACTGTATTTTGTTTTTGTTTTGCTTCTCATCAAAACAAATTCAAATCCTTGACTCAGCATTAAGTATAATATCTCTTTCGGCAGAGTTATTTTTAAGGTAAAATTGCAGTTTATGTAAAATACCCAATGTAAATTATTTAGTGTCGATAAAAGAGATTTGCACCGCTTATAAATTCATAAATCGTATATTATAAAACCACCCTTTAAGGAAAATTATTTGTTTACATTAGACATGAGGTCGAGTAAGCTATCTCCAATTTCTCCATTTCTGCCCATATAAAAGTAGGCTTATTAAAGTAATCTAAAAACACCGTGGATATTGAAAGTTCAAATTGTTTAACACTCTAATTGTCCAATATTATTTACTTTAGCATCGGTAGGACACGATTTTTGCGCTAGGCTACACCTGATAAGGTGGCAATAATTATTCCTTAGTTAATTGCCAAGATTAAAGTCAATGTGTTCATAAAATGTATAACATATAATGGGTATTATGTGCGGTTTTAATGAGTAACATCACAGAAACTAAGATGATAGAAAGTAACAGCCTGATTATGTGATGGCGACAGGCCTTAAGCCGATTGGCAAATGGACTCAGAAGGCTTTTTCAAACCCAAATTCTTTTTTTTAATCTTTAGTCACAACAGCTATACAATGTAAGATGAGTCTTAACGGCAGTATAGGTCTGTCTAACATAGTCTTTGGTCGTTGCCACGGTGACACTCAAAGGGTTAAGTTGGTTGGGGAATACTTTCACGCTACATCTCTTTGGTCACCAGGTTGAGCAGCCTTAGCGTTAGTGTCAAGAAGTCCCTAGATTAAGTTAACCTAGGAAATGGCGGGTAAATTTACCAGACTGCATGTTCGTATAGTACCCTAACTGTCAGTTTTTTATTTTCATCTTTCTCTTAGAACCCTGTTATTCTCATTCTCAAAGTTATGTACTAAGTATTAGCTAAAAGTCAGTAGTGTGTTACAATATGTACTTTAATCAAAATAGGGTACATTTTACACTCTTTTTAATTTAATCAAACTGATTAAAGATAAATAAGTTCTACAGGTAGACAAACCATGGAAGTGGAACCGTCAACAAAGAAATCCAAGATGGACGAGAATAGCTCAAACTTTGAAAACTTTGTCGCAAATGCCCCCAGCTCAGCCTACACCTGCTTCTATTTCCTAGTCGGGGATCCAAATAAAGGAACTCCTGTAAGTATTTTTTTAATTTATAGTGAGTTCTTATTTTTAATGTTTGGTTTAGGATGTAGCTGTAAATATCAAACTATATGTCAATACAGTTTCTATTTATTGGAGTAGTGGAATTTTCACCCCAAAAGTGTGAATTTAACTTATTTTTTGGTTAAATGTAACAACAATGTCACCATTGCTAGCATATCCTACTGACATTTGACAAAGTTTAAAGTTGCTAAGATCAATTTTGTCTCGAATTGGCCGTTGTTGCATTTTAATGAAACACTAATAATTAGAACAGTTTTTAAAATAACCTAACATAATTATGTAGAAAAGGAAAATTAAGCTGAAAATTTTGATTGAGTTTGCTAACTTTAAACCAAAAAAATTGGAAACTATGGGAAAACAATTTGAGAAATTTTGTAAAAAGCCAATACATAACAGCGATGTCAATAAGGTAAGGTTCGTCTTGTTTAACGAGGCGAAGTTAAGACTACAAAGTCTTCTCGACCACTCAACCTTTACCTAGCGTCACTGTATTAGTCACATTAAAAATGTAAGTGGTGACTCTTGGGGATAGAACCAGCCACGGGTGATGAGCTCGGTTAGATGCGATACCAATCATACAGATCCGCTAAAAGTGCTAAGCGCGGAGTCTACAGGCCTAAAGTGAAATTAAGTGCTTTCAAATTGCATTATCCAAAAGTATGAAAGATTGTACCTTGTCATTTAAAATTGTTATTGTGTTCCATAGTTTATCATGATTACACCCTTTCATAGCTGTTATTAATTACTAGAAGTGAAACCCAGCATAGAACCAAAGTTAAAACTATTAAATACCTTAGTACTGCGCCTGTAGATCCTTCAGTTGAGATGATATTGCAGAAGGGATGCACATTTCGCCCTGCTTGTGGGGCAATCCGCTCTTCATGACATTTTCATCTCAACTTTAGAATCTACAGGCTAATTCAACTTTAGAGTACTAAGCTATTTAATAATTAGTTATTAATTGTTATTCTTAGTTTACTCATTTCAAACATATCTACTATTTAGCTAATTTTTTTACAAAACTGTTATGTCATTTAATGTGTTACATTATTGGCTTTTGCCGTTGAGGGAATACATAATTAAGATTGTGTGTTGGGCTTTGTGTTTACAGGAGATGATTGCTGCGAGCAAGTTGCACCTGATGGCACACTCGGTGCCGCTGAGGAAGATGTTAGAAGAGAGTGAAATCGCAGAGAACCGTTACTCTGATCGATATTGAACCGGAAACTTTCAAAAACTTCATCAGGTCAGTCGGTTTAATTTCACACAAACTTGTCAGTCCCGTTTTTTTAGATTTTAGTGTACCACAAGGGTCTATCTTAGAGCCTATACATTGATTAGATCTGTAAGAAAGTGTCCACTGGAATCTACCTTTATCAGACACTTATTGAGCTGAAAAGAGCCCAAGCGCCTCAATCCAGGATAGAGAATTTAACATGGGAAAATTTGCCATCAATGTAAAGTAGATTAAAGTACTGAAATGGGAAAAGTTTTTCGTTTGTACAATTTTAATTTAAGAGCCTATTTGGGTAAACTAAAAATGAGATGAAAAAGCTCTATAGTTGATTACATAATTATAGTTTTGAAACTGCTGGAATCAAACAATTATACTCATTTACATAGGAAATATCTAGAACTGTACATTACTTACCGATTGTCTGTGCGACTTGTTGTAGATTTGTGAATCGTTGCGACATCGTGCCGACTCTGTGTTTCGAGGAGGCTGTCAGCTTGATGTACGTGGCGGAAAAATACATCGTGGAAGATCTGAAAACCAAGCTCGGTAAACACTTGGCGTCTGTGGTCACAATCGACAACGTTTATCTGCCCATGGTCCGACCGGAGTGCTTCCAGGAAGAAACTCTCAAGGGTGCCATTGACACAGTGAGTAGCTTGTCAATCAAGGTGTCTATCATACAAGAAAACCGGGAATTCCACAGGAAAAGGTTGTGAAGATCACGGGAGGGGAGGTTGCGACGAAAGTTGTGAATTTCTCCTGGACACTTAACGGGGTTGTAGACATTTTCGTAAATGATAACCCCAGTGTAGATATTGCTGTGAATGGTTAACAAAAGACGTGAAATCAATCGATTGATTAAAAGACTCCATTTAGACAGTGTACAGATCATCGCAAACAGTAAAAAGAGTCAGGATTTGGGACGCCAATGCTATTTTTTTTTTATGATTGGCTTGGCCACATGGGTTGTGAGGGCAAACTCAACCTTAGCCCTTTTGAGCCTTTACGCTTTTTGTGCTAGCTAATGGAGTGGGAAGGATGTGGAACAAGGCAAGGAAGAGAATGAATCTGATAGTATCATGTTTGGGCGACTGATTTGGTCTTTGACTAGGAGGGGGAAGGGTTGGCTTTTTATACTTAGCCACCTAAGCTGTCTCAAAACTGCTTCATAAGGGCCCCATGCACTACGGTCCCGGCGCATCTGTGTGTGGGCGATTTCGAACAGAGCTGATCCAAGACAGCCAAGTTCGAGCCGGGATCTTGAGGGCTTTCTGCGCGGATCGGCTCGGACCGTTCCAAGTGCATCACGATCCGGGACTAGCTCTCAAACTCCCCCCAACCCTCCTTGGGCACACAGTTTTCACACTAGCAGTAGCCACGCAGGTGCCAGAGTAGTTGGTTTTCAGCACGTTGTTTATCTTTGTAATTTGGACCATGGCTGACGTTAAAGTAGTCACGAGCCATTAATTAATTAAGTTGTTAATTACTTCCTCAATAAGTTTATCGAGGAGTACCCAGGTATTTAAGGAATGTTAAAAGTGCGGACAACTCAAACAAAGAAAAATTATGAAGGAAGATGAAATTGAAGGAATAATTGAAGGAATTAAAACCTTGATTATAGGATGTGGAAGGTATGTGCGGTAATAGAGAAGTAATTTTTGAGAAATTTCGTTCCTTGGTCGGAGCGCGTTGGCACTCCTGTCGCTTGATTGTTTTGTCTATCAGTAACTGCTCTGTCAGATTCTTGTTAAATTTGACTGTCAGTTTCTGTGTTTCATGTATTTATTGATCATAGAAGATATATTATTATAAAAGATTTTAGTGCGATATTATGTTGAAACTGTTTTGCCCTGTGTCTTTTTAGATCATTCAACAAAAAACTGTGGACTTGGTGAACAGGGAAGAATATCTGCAGCTGAATGCTTTTGGAGTATCAACCATTGTGGAGCAGAAAGTTCTGGCTCTGACTGAGATCCAGCTGTGGCAAGCACTTCTTACATGGGCAAAGCACACTGGTGAGTCAGTTATACTAATCGTAATCATCAAAGGCTAGTTGTTGATTGTTGAAATTTTAAGTTCGCCACAGTGGTTGTCCAGAGAGAAAGGCTGAATTTGTCCGCACAAGGAACACACGACACCGCGCACGTAATAACTGGCCTGTTTTCAACTGATGCGGCCTAACTGTCAAAATAAGCGTTTGTGAGGGTTTACAACAACCTGTTTTTCATCTCTCAAAATCATTTTTACATAAATAATCATGATATGTTTGTAAACTAGAGCAGTTCTCCGGCATGTTTTTAAAGCCCAATTTCTCATAAGTGGCCCAATAGTTTCACAAATAAACTTTGAAATTGTCCAAGTTTTAGTGCTTTTCAACTCCATTTTGTACACTTAAAAGTTAAACTGTTTAATTTCAAAAAAGGTTCTCTGAACGTGTGTTGAAAAACTCCTCCAGTTTCCAAATATATTATGTTTATGAATGTAAATATTATTTCGAAAGATGAAAAATGGGTCCCTGTAAAGCCTTGCAAAAGAGTTGCTGAGCAGCTCGGGCGGACCCTTAAAAACGTGATTAACCCTCTAGACGGAAAAAGTCAAGTTAAATGTTGAGTGTAATATAAAACGTAGCAGATGCAACGCCTCCAGTGTTACCAATAACTTCCTGTATTTCAGGAATAATTTTCACTGGAAGTGCAAAACTGTATTTTTGTTCCGACTTTAATTGAAATTTGTAGTGGTGGACGGGATATCCACTGGGACTCGTGGCGTGGTCCTGTAATCCAGCTTCATGGAGGTCAGGTTTTGAGGATGATATAGGTCTAAATCGGCTCAGATAGTCTCAGTGATCATCTTATGATACCCGCATCAACTCCCACCATCGTTTAGACATACCATCACCTGCGTGGTTCGGAAGTCACGTTAAGCCGTTGGTCCTTGTATTTCCATTGGACATTGGGCTCTTAATAATTAATGACCCATTTTAAGGAAGAGTCGGCCTTAGTTGTAACAAGACTACACCTCATAACTCATTACTACCACTCATCACATTCATCCTTCACCACACATTTGCCTTAAAATACCTTCATGAGAGTGGTCGGCATCTCAAATAGTGATATAGTGATTTAGTGATAAGATTTCCCCTTTGGGCGAGAAACATTTTCTTGCTTGGTAACAAGAAAATTGTTGGATGGGATTAAAAGCTTATTTAAGTCATTAAAATTTGAAAAAGTTTTTTTTTACAGTAAAAGAAAATATATTTACTTTACAAATCCCAATCTTGAGTTCCTTTTGTGAGTTTTAAAAGAAATAAGTATGGTACAGCATGGTTGTCCATTGATTTAATAACGTCAAAGCAACGTTTGTTTATTTTTAGCGTGGCATTATTGATTGTATTAGTGAGATTGGCATATCAATCTTCAATCAATCTTTCTTATCATTACAAGAAATTGTGAACATTAAAAAAGTTTAAAATAATAACTCATTTACTCTTTGTTGGGTATGGTAAGGTAGGGTATATGGAATAGAAATGAACAGTTGTAATAGTAACAAACTAATTTAATAATTTATAAATATACGCAAAAATGAAATTACAGTTACACAAAAGATTAAAATAATAGAACGCAAGTAGCAAGAGTGTTTATAGAATTAATATGCAATAACAATAGAATGAAAATAATAACAGAATTAATTAAAACAGATAACAGTCTGGCATGATGAATATATGGATAGAAGTTACAACGACTCAAACACAAGAGCCAAAATATTATATACAGGGCCTATAAGAAAATGGTGTGGTGTTTGTGGGCCAGTGAGGAGAAGAGTATTTACACTAGGTGTCTCGAAACTGGCGTCGACGGTGGACGGGAGTGGTTAGTGCGTATCTACATGTTGACCCAGCTAATATGAGATGGTGTGAAAATTATCTACAAGAGACTGAAAGCTAACAAACACTTTTGTATCTCTATAGTTTACAAATAAAATCTGGTCACTTGGCCCAAGTCAGCGCCCCAGCACCATATTGACTCTTCTAAAAAAATTAAGATCTATTTGAACATAATTTTAAAATAGACATTTCTATTGAATGGTTGAAACAGTTACGACGGTATATTGTCTAGAATGGTTATAGAATTCTTCTAGAAACTGACTGTATCAATCAGAGTGGCAAATATAAAAAAAAAGATGTTCGAATGATTCTCAAATTATAAAGATCTGCCAATTAAAACCTAAGCTTGGAAAGGTGTCCCCAAAAAAAGTCCCTCAAAAAATTGGGGATTTTATCATCAGGGATTTCTAATTTTTAGTCGTCCACTTTATAAATTTGTATAGATGACTATTGTACAAAAATTTTGCCCGTATTATTTGACGAGATCACCCTGAGTATTACCTTGCATTCAGCTTAGATTTTTTTAGTTTTCACAATTTTAAGGAATTTCCAAAGACATAATACACTCCGCTTAGTAGTCTAACCATAGCACCCTGCCAGAACAAATTAATTGAAAATATCATTTTGCGCCACAACCTAATCTGATACAAATCCAGAAACCCCACTTTTGTCTGCGGTTCAGGGAATGCGAAACTGACATGTCGGCCAGTCTGGTTGTCGTTTTAAGGCTGAGTCCTCGTGTTTGAAGCTGGGGATGGGGGTGGTGAAACTCGGCTGAAGCTTGAGGTTGGAGGAGTTCAGAGTTTTGCTCATACAGTATATTTTATACCCTGGCGTCAACAAAAGGTGAGGGGGTTCTAACCACACGCTTGGAACTTTCCGCTGAAATCGGCTGACCGTTTAAGGATTTAGAGAAGCCCATCACAGTGTGTTTTGCTATCCGTACGTCCACAAAAATAAATGGCGAGGACAGTTTGCCTTCAAGTGGGCACTAAAACAACGTTTTGACGGCAACCATGGGACTTATAATTGACGGCTGAAGCTATGGTAATGAAACTTTAGTTTAAGTTTAAAATGCAGTGTATTTAGCTATTCAAAATCGGTACTAAGAAAGGATGTTTCTATTCAAAAATTTAGGTGAGTTTAGGGGGTTCATTCTGGGCGCCGAAAACTATCTTCAGAATTTCTTCAACTTTGACATTCAGAGCTGGAAATTCTCACTTAAGATATTCAGAGCATGGGAAAGTCCTTACTTCTGACAATCAAGGCACTGGGTAAAAGTTAAACTTTTTGATCGGTCTACGAAATTTTATGGTCTACACTACTTTCTAATAGTTGTTGGCCCGATGGGGTAAGGGGTGCAAAGTTGGGGTGAAGAACGGACCTTTTGCAAATGACTAAGGTCATGGCATATTGGCATAAAAGGTTAACTTTTTACACAATTCAATGTGACTTAGGAAATTGGCCTTAGGGGTTGCAATAACTATTGAATAGCACTCCATTAAAAATTTGGTTTGCAGCAGTTTTGGTGAACATAAATTTTAACGATATGCAACTGAATTTAGTTAATATCGGGGGTATTTGTATGGTGAGAACAGCTTCTGTCCACACTGTGCACTGTCGTGCAGAAGTCCAGACCCTCCCGCGTGAAAACTGTGGTTACAGATCCTAAAAGTAAGATTCAAAAGGGAACCAATCACTACCGTGATTGCGGTTTTTTCTATATCTTGTAACATGAGGTTCTGACCGGGATTAACTGGTGCGGTAAATCAGGTCGATGGTGGACGAATAGCCTTTTCCATGACACATAGATTGAAAAGCTGCTGGAATTTTGTTTGCACAGGGTAGGGTGAGGGGATAGTCTAGAAGCGATGCGTTGGCTCGATAATCTCCACATGGTCTCCACTCATCTCCTTTCTTGGGACCATGTGCAGTGCAGTGATGACCAGCTGCTTGAGGAAGGCGAGCTATCCCCATTTGGACCATCACTGAACTCCTTCTTGGCCACTTTTGTTCCTGTGGTTTTGCTTAGGGTGGTTTCCTGTGAGTCAAATCGGATGTAAGTCTGGATGTAGTGTTTTAGTAGGTTCATTGTTAGCGTTGAGCTTAGACTACCTGAAGGTCTTTAGTGCAGGGTAATCCCGACAGTAAATATTGCTACGGGTTTTGTGTAGAAGTGGTACGACTGTAGTTACAGCAATAACGTGCAGCCGGCAGAGGTATAGTTATTTGGTCCACGGTGGACTTGTAGAACTCAACAAGCAGGTCATAGAAGCGTGGAGATCCATGATGGTTTTGCACATATGAAAAACAAAATGTACAGTATTGATTATTTGAGTTCTAAGTTCTTATAAGAGGGGAATAAGCCAGTTTTAATAAAGCGTAATTAATAATTTATTGTTTGGCAAAAGTGATGTTTTGAAGCAACCTTAATAGTCGTAAAAGTGCTTTGTCGAAACAGACTTGGACCTTAAGCGTTTTACTGTGGGTATGGTAAGGTAGGGTCCCGGAATAGAAATGAACAGTTGTAATAGTAACAAACTACATTTAATAATTTAGCCTGAAAACCAGTAACAAAGGTTAAAATGATAGAACGCAAGTAGCAAGAGTGTTTATAGAATTAATATGCAATAACAATAGAATGAAAATAATAACAGAATTAATTAAAACAGATAACAGTCTGGCATGATGAATATATGGATAGAACAGTTACAACGAAAACACAAGAGAAAGAATATTATATACAGTATAGAAAATGGTGTGGTGTGATTGTGCGGGAGTGAGGAGAACAGTGGTATTTACACTAGGGGTGTCTCGACTCAACTGGCGCGTCGACGGTAGGACAAGGGAAGAGAAAGCTGGTTAGTGACGTACTGGAACATGTGTCCCAGTGCATACAAAGCGAAGGAATTTATGAGGGTGTGAAAGGAACTATCGCTAAACACTAAAGAAGACTGAAAGCTAACTTAAACTACAACTCTATATTTACAAATACACTCCGACGCTTATAGTCAACACCACACTCTTTAAAAAGATGTAAAAATTTGAACATAATTTTAACATTTTTATTTGTTTTGTAATTGGCAGAATTTTTGATAGGAATTCACCTAGAAAACTGATTATCAATCAGAGTGAAATGATAAAAAAAATTAGACTGTTAAGAAATCCTCTCAAATTATAAGATCTGCCAAAAAACCTACCCGCTTGGAAAATTCCCCAAAAAATCCCTCCAACCTCAAAAATTGGGGATTTTATCATCAGGGATTTCCCAATTTTCGGGTCTCGTCCACTTCTAAAAATTTGTATAATGAAATTGTACACCCTGACTCCACCCCTGGTTTAATTCAAGATTTTGTTTTCAGCACAATCCGAAGAAGGCTCCAAACTACGAGAGATATTGGCAGAGCCGATCAAGCAAGTCAGGTTTTGCACCTTGGATGTAAACAACTTCATCAAGGAAGTCTGCTTGACTGAAAT
The DNA here is from genome assembly GCA_018831715.1 of Matsumurasca onukii. NCBI lineage: Eukaryota > Metazoa > Arthropoda > Insecta > Hemiptera > Cicadellidae > Matsumurasca > Matsumurasca onukii. The sequence goes on along the minus strand of CM032067.1, from coordinate 22,521,171 downwards.
CCTGGATGATGCAGAGGTTATTTCAATCATCAAGGCCATGGGAGGGAAAACCGAATTTGTGAAATCTCCTTCGATCTGCTATGAACTTATCAAGAGATATCTTCACAAATGATCTGCTAAACATTGATTTAACCAGTTGTGGTTTCACTAAAGTTGATCGGTCAATTTCATCTTATATATATTTGACAACTAAAAGCCAGAGGATCTGGTTGATACAGGACTGAGGTTGAAACAGGAATTCAATCCTCAGGATACGTTGACTGGCCAGGTCAAGTGTTTTTGACCAAGATCATTGATGGGATACAAAATACCTCGTCGGAAGAACCAGTAAGTTACACCTTTACTTCAAGATTTATTCAAATGAAACCGTTTCAGTAGATTTCCCAAACACAATGACACTTGATGCTGAAAGCAAATACAAACTGGAGTTCAGTTCCTCAAAGCAATTCCAACGTTATCGCAGCGACCAAGATGACTGTCTGTTGGATCGGAATGGTCTCGTGATCAGTATGAACAAAGACTGTCCTGCAACTCATTTCAAGACTTTGAGCTACAAGACTTTGAGCTAAAAAAGCTACCTCTTGCTAATCCGTGGCATTAATTTATTTTCTATTTCTTAGTATTATTTTTATTTCATAGTTTTAAGTTTCTACATATCCCTATTCTTTGGGACCGAAATAGATCGCTGTTAAACCAGACAGAAGATCTTATTCTTGAGTATGAGTTTCTATTTCTACGATACTCGAACATTTTGTTTGCAGTTTTTAAACATTGATGTAACGACTTGTTCTATATTTTAGTATCCTGAACTAAAGTAGATGGTATTATGAACTACAGTCAGTTATTAGGTTAGGAACCCCATTGGAAAGATATTTAGAAGAAAGAAGTTTGCGTTTCTTATTGACTAGCTTTTAAAAAAATTACAGGCACTTGAAAGTGTCTCAGAAATGTAAGTTAAGTTTTTAGTGTGATTAACTATCACATATTTTTTTTGTAATTAGTGTTTAATAAATACATCATATTTATTTCAAACACGACTCTGAACTGTTTATTTTCAAAGTTATAACAATATCATAATAATAATGGTATTTAAATAACATGTGTTTTCAAAAAACAATGATTATTCTAAACATCTCCCCCTTTCTGAAACGGAAGTACTTGCCTCTTTCTGATGAAAAAGGAGTTTCTTCCGAAAGTGTGTCCTCTGTCGGTGCACACAAATTGTAGGATCTTGGAGTGTCAGTTGTACTTAAGTCTAATATTTCACTTATGTTAATTTTTGTTTCTTCTTATAGTTTTAACGTGTGCTTTTACATTAATCTAATATTAATTTTTGTACGTTTGTGAATTCATTAAAAGATTTTGAAAGTCCAGAAAATATTTTGTTTTCCTTTGCATGTCCTCTTATTAGTTAGTAATAGCAAAATTGTAAAAGAACTGTACCAGTGCCATTTGATTATTGTACTATCCTCACCTAAGACATTCTGAAAAATGGATTTTGAAGATGGATCAATTTTGTTAAAACTACCATCTAGGCAAAGCAATGCTTATCGTTTGAGATGTGAAGATTTTTTTTAGTTAGCTTTCTTGTTTTAACTAATAAAATATTTTTTAGAAACCATTTGCTGCCCAACTTGAAAACGGTGTTGACTAAAAAGACCAAACTGTACTTAAAATTCCTGTAAAACAACCCTCTACCAACTGACATATTTGAATTTACATACAGTACTAAAAAAAAAAGTATGTGCTTTAATAAATTAGTTGAGTGTTTACTTTTTAGTTTATTGGAAATAAAAATAAGTCAGTTTGTACGGACGCGTCTGGAAAGGCCGCTGAACGAATTGTTTAGTTTTTTACTTAACACTTTTACCGTAACTCCGGCCTCATAGACCACCGGACACTTCTGCGGAAACATAATTCCCATACTGTCATGCTTGTATTGTCCATCATTATAGTACCTTCCTCCAACCTCTTTCACTAGCTAGAGGTAATATTTTTGTTTAATTTTATGTCCGCGTTTCATACTTTCATACCAATGGAGAAAAGTAAACGGGAATAAGATAGAAATTGCGATCAAACAAAATAGATGTCTGTTTCTACCGAAATCAAACAGAAAACAGACATGGGAGGTTTAATCTATGCTGTGCCAGTCAAAAAGTTGGGGAAGCATACCGGAGTTTAAACCCGAGGCATACATTTTTGATCGGTACAAAGTAAACCGGGATAACAAGAATTTGGGGAAACCGGCCCTAAATATGTTAAGTTACAAGTAGCCTGCATAGCAGTTGTAATTTGCTGAACAGTTAATAAATGTGTAAAAAAAAATATTATTTTCTTAGGACGAAATTGGAAATTTGAATCTGATCCAGAACATAGAGTATAAACTCGCTATACAGTTTATGGTATTGCTATGACTGTGTACACACTATATTAATAACAATGACTACATTTTATGATTTTAAAAGTTTACACGAATATTAAAGACAAATACTACATAATTATAACTATAATTTATTACCTACATTAAATAATAAATGGCATAACTAACTTGTTTATATGTTTCCTCTAAATTGATGTAATGAACTTTTATATTATATGGAGGGGGGAGGAAAAATAAAATGGGTAGAACAGGAAACCTACTACATAATATAACAAAAGTTTGTTTATATTTAGTAATATTCCAACACTATTTGTTTTTGTCAATCGAAATATGTAGGAGCTATATATTTATCCGCTGACATACCCTCAGTTATTGTTGTTCAAATGTCCGAAAACCATATGCCGAAAAAAATATGTAATGCTGTTTATATAGTGTCAACACAATTCTCGATTTATGACGAGTTTTATAATCTGTGTTCCGAAACATAGTGACGTCAGTACGAATATGTGGTGAGGCTTACCACGGTCGTCACATTAAAAAAAAATACTTAATAGTCTTTTAGGTTATTTTTTATACAGTAATTAGTTTTATAGGCTACTACAAAAATTTTGCAAGGAGCTGTTTCAGGACTTTTTAAAATTAATGGTTTTATTTAGTCAGAATTTAATTAATTATCAATAATTCATTTTGTTCTAATTACGACCCTATTAATGTTTACAGTATTTTTATTATCTGCCAAATGCTACTAGTTAATGAACTAGGCTATTTAAAAAAATATTAGATGGAGATAAGCAAACTATTTTGATTTTAACCTAGTAAACTTACATGCAATGCAGGATTAATGAACAACATGTTTATTTTCAAGAATCTTATTTGTTTGTGATCATAGTGAGTGGCAAACTGTAGAGTTTTCAACCCTCTCATTATTTTTGTACCAGGTTATGTTTATATTTATACTTGTTAGATTTTCAACATATTACATAACATGATATCTGACCCCTTCTACCGATTAAGTTAGGCATAATGTTAGGTCAAATCCCAGCAGGGTTCTTATAAAACTAACACCTTAATAAGACAGAAAACTTTATTTATTGAAATTATCACATTCATACAAAGGCAAGCCGCCGTTTATTATATACAAGAATCATTCACTTAGGTAATAGTATTTAACTACTCTAACGTAACAATAAATAACAGAGGTTAATGCATACAAACGTAAAAAAGACTGAGCTTTCAACCTTAATGAACCAAATGACGTAAGAATAAAGGAAGGGTAAAATTTACACGTTTTCAGGAAAATATATACTTTCAGATTTATGTTTGATATGCTCGTTATTTTTAACCTCACGACAAAATGAATGCTTAAAACGAACCATATCAAATAATAATCAAACAACCTCTATTCAAAATTTTGACACTAAACTAAACAATTATAAAACTAATATTTTGGTTAACATAAATATTTATAAATAATTGAAATCTTCTTTCATCATCGTAAAGCATTAAACAAACGATAATAATTAACTAAATATGAGAGTACAGCCTATTATGATACAAAATATATAAGCACGTCTATAATTAAAACTTATGTAAGAGCATTTAAAATCAATGGTTTTATAATGAGTTCTTGTTGATGATAAAGATATAGACAATTTTGTTACCAACAAAATAAAAGATGGAAATACAGTAATCCCTTGAAACTTTTTCAATTTCAGGGTACTCAAATTTAATTTTGTCAACCATACCAAAAGTCCCTTAGTGGACTTGGCTTTCAAATTACATTTTTAGATATTTTGTGTTAAGTTAGGATTAAAAACTTGAATATTGTTTTCCATTTGGGACTAAAACAACAGGAAACACGGACCAAATCATACTTTTCTATTTAAACTATGGAAAATATTCAAATCTTTAATCCCAATGGATAAAAATGTATTTTGTTTCTTCCAGAAAAAAACAAACTGTACAAATCGTGCGTTCGATTTACGCTACCTAACCTGCAAATAACAAAGTGACGCTGGAACTGTTAACATAGTTTGTGATAGGGACAGGATATAATATTTGCGAATATAAATGGATAAGGAATGTATCGACGTCTTCTTCTACATTGGTCCGTCGATGTTGCTCACTTTCATCGTGCAGTAGTACGCGCTGCGGAAGAAAGCGAGAAGCGCCAGGATGAACGCGCCTGAAACACAACGCAGGGTTAAGATAAATAGACGAGAGGCGAAGTTGAAGAAACTGTGAGGATTAGTGCCAAAAGAGGAAAGAGGATAAAATAGACAAACACAATACAACTTTATCGCACCTTACATAATGTGTTGCAAAACATAACAAAAAATACAAGTAAATGAAATATGTTTTGTTCACACTTATGCATGCATACAAGTCATTCGTACATATATTTATTCCTCCCTGGAAAAAGGTAAGCAATTCACGTCGACAGTCCTAAAGATAGGTTTACGTGTTGGTTAGATTTAGGTACTCCGCCACTTTGTAAAATGCATGGGGCACTAAATGTCGTTTCAATAAAGCTTTGAAAAATTTCACATTATTTTCATTTTTTAACTCTGCTGGTAATACATTTTAAAAAGTTATACCAGCTGTTGAACAAGCAAATTATTCCTGACTCTTGTGTCGTGCAGTGCAGGACAGTCTCTTCAACTTATCAAACTTATCAAGAGGTTTTGCTTCAATTTCTATTGATTTGGAATAGATAATAGATGATTAAATCAAGTTTTCTAGGTCAAAAGAAAAAATCAGGTATTCCAGGACAACCCGTACAATTCTAGGTTTTCCAGGACACGTATGAACCCTGTCTCACCAATTACATCTCCGGGGTAAAACCACCCCCTCAACCTACCGACGTAAGCGATGTAGTATCCTCCGTTCTCTGCGGCGCGCCAGTATGTGCCGGCTGTCACACCCCCGCCCAGCAGCAGGAACAACACTCCCACAACGATGAAGAACGTGCCCGCCCGCGGGCGAAATCCGGGCCCACAGAAGACCTGCAAACATTTACCGACTTTGTTGTAACTTTACAAACAAAGACATCTTTGCTTGGTGCTTTAGGAAAAAGCAAGCATCCTCAGTGGACTTGCGTAATTGACGGAGGTCTGTACTGGAAGCTTTAGGTTGTAATTGAAACTCTATTTTTGTTTTTGATGAACGTCCTGGGAAAAACGTCCCATAGAAGCCTAGTCGAGTGACAAGTCATGTTAAAGCTCTTACAGAGTAGAATGCAATGCTGTAAGTTTCGTTAAAAAAACTCTACTGTAAAGAAAATCAGGTTGATTTAAAGCTTGAGAACCTTTATCTTGAAAACAGTGCTATTAAGACTAGAGTTTCTTTGGAGATCAAGTTTGCAGCACTGTTCTACTTAGAAAGGCCTTTAATTTGACAATCACTCAATCAAAAGTTACGCATTTTCAAAATAAAACATGAGTGAAACTTTTGGTTGAGTTTTACCTCAAATTATAGGCTTTACTAAATACGGTAGAAACAAATGTCCCGAACCCAACCTCAAAAGATTCCCTCTAGCCTAAACAACAGCATTTTTAAGGCACAAGTTCCCATTTTTTAAAACACCGCCATGTTGTTTTACAGTCAAGCTTTTCAATCGGCATTAAACAAGAGCTGTAACCTGATATGCTACTCTGCTCCTACCAAAACCTATACGACTCCCTCCAAAGGATGACCCTCAAAACAAATTTCAAGTTGAACCTCACAAAAAAACATTATCACACAAATATTTTCTTAGGGTTTGCATCCTTTAAATTAGTTTTCAAAAGAAATACCCAGAGCTTTTTGAAAGCTTTTCGATAACCAGCTTTTCTAATAGTCACTCTCCTCAAATATTTCCCAATGTTACTGTACTTTTCCCTGAATATTATACTCAAAATACTCACACAATACTCAAAATTTCTCATCATACTCACACTTTTCTGCAGTGAGGACACCTGGCCAATGCGTTTGTCAGAGTATTAAACTGTGAACAAAAACAAGAAAGTAAGCACGTTTCTCCTTTCGATACCTAAGTCGGAATAATAATTGAATTATAAACATTTACGTAAAATTTGTGTAAACACCGTGCTAAATATTTCATCTCCCAGTTTACCCTCACTTGCACGAAGAATTTTGTAAATAAACAACTCGACAAGAAGCGTGATGGTTGATTTGCCAAACTTATTTAGACCCAAGTTACTCAAAGTTTCAACTAATAAAAACCAAATGATTACTTACATTTTAGAATGTTGGAGCTCCATTGGCTGGGTGTTTCCAAATCTATTTGTAAGCACGAGAATATTTCTAGGTTACTGCTAACCCAGAAATATTGTCGAGCGGATCCGTGGCGGATTGGTATCGCACGCGACTCCGGAGCTCATCACTCCGGTGGCGCGGGTTTGATCCCCGCAGTCACCACTACATTTGTAATGTGACTAATACGGTGACGCTGGGTAAAGGTCGAGGTTGAGAACTGTTAACCCAGGCCGAGCTAGGCTGTTCCCATATATTTTATTTCTGCAGACTCGTGGCGGGTTGGTAAACCACCCACAAATCACAAATACTTTTAACAATAAAAGTACAACACTGTAGACTTATACAGTCTAGTACTGATCGGTATCAGTTATCTCAACAAAGGCGGTGGGCTACAAAGAATGCACTCGGCATGAAAGGAGGGGTTTGTTTATCAGTCCCCTTGTAGACAATGTGTCCTTATCTTATCTATGCTGATAGTTCACTAAGATCTAAGATAGTTCACTCTCATGGAAGATAATAATTGGAAGTGCTAAACACAAATTTTTCGAATGTTCTCTGCGTTTTTAGAGGGAAACATTTTGTTTACCAGCAGTTTTATTACCCATCCTGAAAAATTCGGTATTGAGGGGAATGAATCGGGAAAACACGTCAATCCTGCCCCAGTATTGGAAATCCAGGACTCCGCACAGTTCTTCTTGTAAGGCTCATTTTCGGCTTTATAAAGGCAAAAAAGTACGACAGTTTTGATATGGAGTTTTCTCAACATTCCTTGACTTCTCCCCCAGCTGAGGACAAGCGTGACTAACTCACCAGGAAGGTGTCGTGACAATGCACACAGCTGACTCGGCACAGGCCGGGTTGGTTAGGCACGGGCGGAGTCACAGGACTGGGAGCCAGGTTGATGATGCGTTTGCAGTTAGGCCGAGGACAGGCGATGCGCTGCGAGGAAGATTTGCAGATAAGCAGACAGTTGCACGGACAACGCACGTACTTCTTGCCTGGCGGCGCGTTCCTTATAGGCTGCAATACAGTGAGTTAATTTACTGAGTTTTGTGAGACGGAACATTCTTTTAGTTCAAACGAGAAATTCCTAAGAAAATACTTTTTGATACCAAGTAGGTAGTCTTTTATTCTAACAAATGCTCATAAGCAACTGAAACCATTCAAAATATAATAAAACACAAAATGTTCCCTGACCTTTCCAAATTTTTTTAGTTTGCGCTAGCCATCATTACTAGACACGATGGTACTTGTCATGCTTTTGGAGAATAAATATTCTTATTCTTTTCAAAACCATTATCTAAACTTTCCAACAGTCATTAGGTTATTTACGTTTTAACCTAATTTTTTTACTTAATATGTTATATTAAATTTGATCAGCCATAATTCAGTATTAAAAAATGTTTGTTTGGGGTGGTATTGCGATTATGGATTGACGGGCTGATTGGTAAGAGATTAAAAATCATACTATTTATTCCAGTTGTTGTTGTTCTTAATTGTACTATACCTCATTATTTATTATTGTTATTACTACTATTATTATTATTACTATTATTTAATAATGTATTATATTTCTATTATTTGTTGTTACTTTACTAATTTTTATCATTATTATTAAATTACTCTAATTTATTCATATTAATCTATTCAACTGTATAAAAATAGCTTATAAGTAAAGATAAAAAATAATACTGTAGTTGACTAATTATTATATGTTACTATTTATTCAAATATATGTTAAAAGAATGAGTAAATATTTATAGTTTTCCCCTCAAATAGCTTATGCTAGAGGGGTAAGAAACACACTGTATTATATTATATTTAAATTTGTATGCAAATAAACGATTTGAAATGAAATTTTACAGTGATCTGAATAAAATTTTACTTTTCTGCGCATTCTTGATAACCACAAAAAATGATTTAGCATTCTGATTTGCTGTTTTTTACCCTTTTCTTTATTCTTGTTCAGTAAATGGAATAACTTAACACAATGTAACCAATTTGGACCATTTCAGTTCACTTAAATCCACAGTTTATGAATGCATTCTGATTTGCTGTTTTTTACCCTTTTCTTTATTCTTGTTCAGTAAATGGAATAACTTAACACAATGTAACCAATTTGGACCATTTCAGTTCACTTAAATCCACAGTTTATGAATGTATGTCTGCGGATCACACATAAATGAGGTTTAAAACCAAAAGAAAACAATTACCTAAAGAAATTTTTCATCTGGAAGGTAACTTACCGTGGCTTCATTGCACGTGTTGCACTTGACGACATGTTGATCCTTCTTGCCGCTGACGTCTATCATAGCCTGGCAAACACGACACGTCACCATGGCCCCGCCACTGCCGTTGTTGCCTGGCAGTGTAGCCTGGTACGGCGGGGGCAGTTCATCCGGCCCCACCGGGGAGACAGTAGACTGTCCCCACCTGCCTCCTTCCCCTCCACCTACACACGATACACATGAGAGTTAGTAGCTTGGCACACACGACACGTCACCATGGCCCCGCCACTGCCGTTGTTGCCTGGTAGTGTAGCCTGATACGGGGGGGGCAGCTCATCCGGCCCCACCGGGGAGACAGTAGACTGTCCCCATCTGCCTCCTTCTCCTCCACCTGCACACGATACACATGAGAGTTAGTAGCTTGGCACACACGACACATCACCATGGCCCCGCCACTGCCGTTGTTGCCTGGTGTAGCCTGGTACATCATCGGTCCCACCGGGAGACAGTAGACTGTCCCCACCTGCCTCCTTCTCCTCCACCTACACGCGATACACATGAGAGTTAGTAGCTTGGCACACACGACACGTCACCATGGCCCCGCCACTGCCGTTGTTGCCTGGCAGTGTAGCCTGGTACGGCGGGGCAGCTCATCCGGCCCCACCGGGGAGACAGTAGACTGTCCCCACCTGCCTCCTTCTCCTCCACCTGCACACGATACACATGAGAGTTAGTAGCATGGCACATACGACACATCACCATGGCCCCGCCACTGCCGTTGTTGCCTGGCAGTGTAGCCTGGTACGGTGGGGGCAGCTCATCCGGCCCCACCGGGGAGACAGTAGACTGTCCCTACCTGCCTCTTTACCCTCCACCTACACACAATACAATATAAGAACAGCCAATCTCTGTACTTTACTATATTTTAACTTAGACCATAGAGAAAATTTCACTTAAGGGACAGGTACGAATATAGTGAAAATGCGACGTAAAGACACGTCATGTCTTGAGAAAATAGCAAGGAAGATATGGTTTGAGAAGTCCAAATGTTGGAAGATCAGATAAAAACTTTAAGAAGAAGACGATGGATTCAAACAAAAGTGAACACTAACCACTTCATGACTGCAGTAGTTTCATAAATTTAAACAAGAGCTATACAAACAAAGGAATTATTGTAAAATTAAATAATTTTATTGGCTAAGCTCGCTATAAAGTTGTTTTCACAATGATCAGGATCGTGATGATGAGTTAGGAAACCTGTAGTTAAAGAAATGTTCTATACTCTACATCCATATTGATTAAAACTGTTAAGCTTTTTTTGTAATTCATGACTTTTTAGTGGTGACTGTACTTTTTATCTGTCTAAAATATAACAACAAAAAACCTTTTCACAATAAAAATAGTTCCCCCAACGCATAAACTTCAATCAGAATGATTTTTGTACTGTAATGAAATCATCCAATTACTGACAACGACCTAGTTTTCTCTCAACAAATAATATTCTTTTGAATAATAAATAACACATATTGAGGCGATTAAACTCAAAAGAAGATACATAACTCTTATCAGCTGAGTCATCGGAGAAAACGCTGAACTTGTCAATAAGAAATAGTCTTATCAAGACCCAACTTTATGCAAGATGGGCATTTTATTTCAAAACCTTGATCTAAAACGTTAAATTTACATTCACTGTTTTTTATAAAGGGTTATCTTTTTGAAAGTTTAGATTTGAATGTGGTTTTCAGCAGTAATTTGCTAAACAAAATACTCTTTTTCATTCCAAAAGTATTATCTAAGAATCTTCATATTTTAAGTTTTATCAATCTTTTAAAAGGTTATGATGTTTAACAATGTTCTTCACATCATTAGGACAGTCACAAAACGGTTCATAATTTCAAAAGTTTTAAAGGCAGTAAAGAACTATAAAATGTATTTTAGTCTCTCGGTTGAAATTCCTTCATGTTTCTATTGACTTTAGAGATAAGATATACATAGCCGATATTTCCCTGTGATGTAACAGAAGTCCAATAACTCAAGGCCAACTCAACCGAATGTGGTCATTTCATGTTTCGTCAAAAGTTGTCTGTTCCACTTTCTTTATCTGTAATCTTCTGTTTAGCGAGGATAATAATAGTTAACTTACATGTAAAACTGTGTATTTGCTAACTGATAAAATATTCTGAAAATCCCTAAACAAAACACTACTTTCTTTGAAAATAGTTCTTTTTTACAGTGGAATTACTTTTTGCTGAGCCAAATGTTAGAATATTAATAAGGCTGTAAAAGATTAACATGTAAAAATTGTTTTTATTCTGCAGACAAATTTATGTAACATTTCAAATAGTTAATAAGTTTCGAAAGATTTGTTAAAATTTCATATAAACTTTTTACTTCTTGGTTTCTTGTAAATTTTTATTCAAAATTTTATAATTACAACCTTAAGCCATGTAAATATTTAACTGTAAGTGTTAGTTTAAGGGGGTAAGGACGTCCCTATACCGTGCATGGATAGGGACACACTACACTTCTAAAGTATTTGTCGTAGAGCTTCCAAACTAAAATTAAATAAAAGCTGTGAATAAAAAAACTAAAATATTGTGAAACTTCTCTAGTTTAAAAATGTATAAAAACTATTTCATGTAGAATAATTAATTGGTAAACAAGTTTGTTTGATTATATTTGACATGTAGGCCTACATCCACACAGTTATTTATCTTACTTTCTTAAAAATTAAACATATTTTTTAGAAAATCTCCAACAGTTATATGACCTTCACTATTTTGTTCCGAAAGCAGTTAACTTTTCACTTGAATGAAGAAAACTCATATGACTTGCCAACACTCTTATTTCTTAATCAGAATGTCATACTTATCACTATCGCCTTTTTGTCATTTGAAAATCACTCATCCATTGAATCAACTTGGATATGTTACACACAAAATTACAAAATGTTTAACAAATAACAACTGTAGAAGGATTAGAATTAAAATAACTTAAAACCAAGCCAACACGCAGCCAAGCGCTGAAGCAATTTTCATTACAATTTGTTACTCTAACTCACTAAGCTCACAGCCTCGCTTCAGCTTTAGCTTTTTGGGCTGTATTACCACAGGCGTTAGTAGGCTGTGAGCGAAGTGAGATTGCTTAGCGTACCCTGTGCTTACTCTAAAAATAAAGAGATAAAATTTGATTTGTATCAGTCCCTGGTAAGCTATAACACACAGTATGATGTTCATTCATTTTAACACAGTTTCTGAGGGAAGTCCACTTAACTTGAAATCAAAGCCCAAGGATATGTAGTCCTAACACAAGAGATTTGCTTTAGCCATTTTAAATGAAACATCCTACTCTTACGCAACAAAATTTAACTTGAAAAACTGAGAGCCCAAATAGACACAATAAAGTTTACCAATAAAACCAAAACTATGTGATTGTCTCGCCTTGTTTCAAGAATGGCTAGAGCCTAGTCTAGGGTCGAGGGCTATAAGAATATGCACAACCATTAAGGGTATGACATGGTCTACAGATTAAATTATGTAGGCTGGCTCGTACTTAGTTCTGTGGGTTGATGAGTAAACACAATATATTAATCAAAAGTTAAGATAAATACATATTTATTCAAGCCTATTACATAACCAATAACTGGAATACTGATTTACAATATGTTGATAAGGAATCAGTGTTTGCTGTCCCTCATAGATTTGACTAACATAATTATTTGATAACTTTGTTCGTAAGAACACAAATTATTGGAGTCCGATGAACCTTTAGTCCATACAAATTTATCATGTTCGTTCTTAGTTTTCTTGTTCATCGGTGGCCATTATCAGCGAGCATAATCACTAGAACGTAATAGGCTACATTACCAATAAATTGCATCGTGATGTTAATTGTATAAATACCTTGAATATATCCTCCTGCATTATAATTTGTATTATTTTCGCTTTGTAACAAGGGTTTTCTCTCTTCTTTCTCTTCATTTGGCATTTTAAAGACAATGAAATGACAGTTCTTTCTTCTACAGGGACAACTAACTAGATCTCTCGAACAACGATGTGGCAGAAAATCGATAGCTCGAAGTAAGAACACGTCTTTCGATTTTAATGCAAAGAGAAAGAAACAACACTCTTCTGTTGAAATTGAAATACTCTTCTGTATCCAGTGCATTATCAACAAATCAACAATTTATTATTTTGCTACTTCAAACAACTAGACATGAAGCGGAGATCAATGGCGTTTATTTATTAATTGAAAAGTCAATGTACAAAATATTATGCTGACTTTTAATATTTAAAGTCCGCCACCTACTCATTATAAATATAAAACAAAACTCCTCTGTTAAAATGCCTTAAATAAATTGCCACTAACGTAGAGGGATACGCATCGGGAGGCATAATAAATACCAATAGCGGATGAATAACAGCATTTCAATGCGGCTCGACCAACTTGAGACCACTTCGAATTTAGAACACTTTAAAAGAGGGGTGTGGTTTTTATAGTTTCCCTGTGCATTAAATTATTTTAAACAGTAAGCAGTTTTCGTGTTTAACTCGAAAAATATTTAAACTAAGAGGTATTTTGTTTTATGTGTATAATGTTAATTGCTTGGTAACTCAACTATCGACTAAACAACCTCGACGGAAAGAAGTTATCGATGTTTGACTCACAAGTCGGCCATATTGGATTAATGATACGTCAAATGAAAACATTACAAACACAAAAGATAATACCATTTCTTAACTTTTTACAGGTCTTTTAAAGTTGAACTGTCGGATTTAAGTATGTACATAATTATGCGATAGGAAAATTAACTTACAGAATTTTTACTATGAAATAATATTTAGTAAAAAAGGGTCCACGAATAAGTATTTTATTTTTCAGGTTGGCTATGTGTAATTTAATTGTGTCAATCAGCTGATAATCAGTGGAATGCAAACAGATTTTGTTTTATGTTGTGTTTTGTTTATGCTAACCGAAGTTTGTTAGGCTAGATTTAAACAGTTCTGTGATTTTGATAATTAAATTGTTAAGTAAAATTTGTGACAATGTCCACATTAGAAGATAAGATTCTCGGCAATAAACTACATAACTATTGCAGTAGTAGTGAAAGTGGGGAAGATTCGGGAGATGAAGGTCCATCTGAAGAGTCAGGAGCAGCTTCCTTAGACAAAGGAGGTTGTGAGGCACCGAGTTTGCCAGAACCTTCGAAATGGGATGGGGTTTCAACGAACACTGGCCCTAAGGGAGTCCTTAAAGATTGGCAACGGTTCAAACAATTGGAAACAGAGAAAAGAAGAGAACAAGAGGAGGAACGCCTTGCTTTGATGAAGAAGCTATCCCTAACCTGCAGATCAACTCTAGATGATGAAAAAGACAAGAAGGATGATGGCTTTTCAGAGTTGATGTCTGATGAGTTTTTAGCACAGTATAGGAAACAGCGCATGCAAGAGATGATATCCAACTCCTCTACACTTCCTAAGTTCGGCTTTGTACAGGACTTGAAGAATGGAGATCAGTTTCTCGAAGCTGTTGACTCTGAAAATAAGGCTGTTACTGTCGTTGTTCACATTTACGAAGAGAAAGTTCCGGCTTGCAAAGCTATGAACTCCTGCCTTGTTGAGCTAAGCAGAGAATATGTTCAGGTAAAGTTTTGTAAACTTCTGAGCACTGCGGCTGGAATGAGTAGCCACTTCAAATCGGGGGGTGTTCCTGCATTGCTTGTCTACAAAAGTGGTCAGGTCATCGGTAACTTTGTCAGAATAACGGATGAACTAACTGATGAGTTTTACACGGGAGATGTTGAAAACTTCCTAATCGAGCATGGGATGATTGTTGACAAATCGTGTGTTCCAAACATTATCAGGGGAAAAGACGATGACGACAGTGATGTAAGTTTGGAGTGAATCAACTTTGAAATAAGATGTGCAAGCTTTCAGAAGACACTGCAAAAGTGGTAACCCACAGACCTGTGTGCTTTAAAATCAAAAGAAATGCCGTTAAGTTAAGTCTTGGTTGCCAATCTTAGCCTGATCCTTCTAGGCCAACACTTATTTAAAACGACCGAAAAATTATCAGAATGGTAAGTGACACAATATTGTGTGATTCAATTAAATCTTACTGTATTCTAATTTCCTATAGACATGTTAGGCCTAACTTTCGTACATCAATACATTTAAACATCTTTATCAGTAATAGGTCAAATCCTGTAAATTAAATTATTACGCAAGAATAGTTTTCAAATTACTTTTGAAGCAATGAATAGAGATCTGGTCATCGCTGTATTCGTTGGGAACCGTTCATATACACGCAGACGGGATTGAGGAGGTTTGACTTTGCAATACTGAGCGTTACGTAGAGGAGGACAGGGTTTGAATAACCTAAGACGAGTGCAAAAAATTACATTTTGTCGGAAGAGAGGCTTTTATTGTGTTGTTATGATGATGGAGTAGAGTAAAAAAAACGGATGAAAACATGTCCAGTGACGCAACATATAGCCCTTTAGAGACCTAATGTTGCTTTCAGTCACATTGCTTTGGGTCAACCAATGCTGAGTTTTCCGTTTGGCGTCTTTAAAAACACAATTTTCTTTTCTTGTTTGGTAAGAAACTTACAACAGTCAAAGCCCACCGTATGAAAAATCAATAGATTTATATATTATATTTTTATTTACAGGACTTTCAAGGAAGTACAGTTTGTACTCGTAAATTAGCATTTTAAAATTTGTTGTTCTTGTTTGAAAGTGTTTGTTTTGATATCAAGTGTTTAATCCACCAACTAGTTTCTGACAAGTTTCATAACATTTGTTGTTATATTGTTCCTTTATTAGGTTTAGAAGGTTGCCGTTTTGTATGAAATGAAAACATAGCCTAGCTTGTAGTTCGTAAGTGGATTCCACGTTGATTCTATTTTTAGCTCTTACTTATAGTTTGATATTATTTACTTAATCTTTAAGCTTTCTTTGATAGCTTTTTTAAAGCTTGATCTCAAATAAGCAATTTCCACTTTGATTTAACGTTTTAATGTTATATAGCTTTTTTATCGCAACGTAATTGTGTTTTTTTACTCATTTAAAGAATATTTCATCAATGGGTGTTATTTATAAAGAAAGTAAGTTATTATTTTTTAATGTTTAATAAGTACTTCTTTTTTATAACAATATAGATAAAAGTCAAACCTTTTTTGGAGCAAAACGTAAAGTTCATTGTCATGTAACTGACATTCATCCTCGGAAAATTGTATTGAAAGTGTTATTTTTACGCCATACTAGTGGTAACCTTTTTGCCTCTTACTTTTTTGTTAATACCACCCATTGTGTTAAAATGTACAAAAAACTCAAAACTTATTAGATTTTTCACTTTTGTAAATGCTTGTGAAAATTATACATACAGCATCTTGTTAAATTCAAATGTAAGTAATAACCAGATGCATATTGCGTTGACACATATTTCTAATTATGAAATTTATTTAGATTTAGTTTGTTTTTATTTCAAGCCATACCTACAAACATCAATTACACCAAGACTTGTAAATGTAAATAAAACATGTTTGTGTTCAAATTTTTCTACCCTAAAGTATTGTTTACTTACGACTTTTTAATAAACGAATGTGTGTTTTATATCCTGTATTCGACGCAAATAAAAGTATAATTTTTACGTACAATGATGATTTGTTTTTTAGTCCTTCTATTTCCTTTGGAAAAATGAGATATTCATGCCGTCTTCATGGTAATATCCAGGCCTGCGGTAATATCCTAGTTGGTAGAGAGTACCATTTAGTTTACAGTTGTTTAACTTACCTTTCCCAAATGTTATCAACTGAGTTTATCATGCATCTTTTGGTGTATTTTACGATCTTTTGCTCCGTCCTCCCACAAAGAATTATCCAAGACCTCCACTAGCTTGGGTGTTCGGGGAACAAGTATTTGTTTGTTTACCTTCACTAAATCACTATTTGAGATGCTGACCACTCTCATGAGGGTATTTTAAGGCAAATATGTGGTGAAGGATGAGTGTGATGAGTGGAAGTAATGAGTTATGAGGTGTAGTCTTGCTACAAACTAAGGCTGACTCTTCCTTAGAATGGGTCATTAATTAATAGCCCAATGACCAATGGAAATACAAGGACCAACGGCTTAACGTGACTTCCAAACCACGCAGGTGATGTTCTGATATGTCTAAACTATGGTGGGAGTTGATGCGGGTATCATCAGATGATCACTGAGACTATCTGAGCCGCTTTAGACCTATATCATCCTCAAAACCTGACTTCCATGAAGCTGGATTACAGGACCACGCCACGAGTCCCAGTCATAATACAAAATGTTATCAACTGTGTTTATCATGTATCTTTTGGTGTATTTTACGATATTTTGCTCCATCCTCCCACAAAGAATTATCCAAGGCCTCTACTAGCTTGGGTGATCGGGGAACAAGTATTTGTTTGTTTACCTTCAGAAAACACGAACCCATAGTCCTCAGTCACAAGCAGAAACTCGATAGTCAATTTGTGGACCGAAGAGGTGTCCAGTGCATACAGGATTTTACCTCAGAGAGGTATTGAAATACCATTAAATACTGTTTATTCAATTAGTAAAGTGTTACAAAGTCAGAAAATCCTATTTAACTGTATAACATAGCTAACGTACATTATAACTAAAGAACGGAAATCTTTCTTTGTCAAGTCACTACAAAAGTCAAACAATCAATCTCCCACTGAATTTCTTTTGTATTCATTAAAACTTTGTGGTCCGATGAAATTACGTCTAAATCATGTAATGATAATATTCCATTCTAATTTGTTTTTATTTGATGTCGTCTGTAAACAAATAGAGATAAGTGGGAACACACAACAAGAATAAAAATAAAACCGCTGTTTTTATTTTGTGTTAAAAGTTCGTAGAACTGCCGCTAAAAGGCAGCACTAACAAAGCAGGTTGAAAATCTATACTAATAGATACAGAACCATGGGGCATGGATAGAATCAAAGATAATGTTATGGTAAGTGAGGCAGTAACATCAACATAGTTAGACAGCCCGAGCAAAGGTAGCATTGTCGTATCTCATCATCTTTCTCCCTCCTCGGCTCCATGTGCTCGAATTCGTCCGATGTCGATGACTTAAATGTGAATGATAATTATGTTACAAACCTGTGTTTGTTAGTAAGTGTACTAATACTTACTATTGTTAGTCAAGTTCAAAGGTTTCATCCATTTGTATCGGGTTCATGGAATTGATGCAGACTTTACAATGTGTTTTGGAGGTTTCAATACATATCCAAAGTTCTTTTTTTGACATCGTTAGTACATTGAATGGAATTTCATTGAAAATAATTTAAACCTAAAACAGGAAAACATTTAGCTGACTGATATAGTCTTGGTACAAGTACGAGGGTCATCCAGAAAGTAAAGAACGATTTGGCATGGTCAAATAAAAAATAAATATATCAACACAAAACTTGATTTACAAATGCATAGAACCTTCCTCTACTTTTCTACGCAGTCGCCATGGATTTCAAGACACTGGTTTTAACGTGGGTCCAGTTTTTCCATACCCATGTTCTACTCATTTGCGGCCAAAAACATGAGCCAGGATTTCTTAGCTTCTTTGAGTTCCTTATCGTTAGCAAACTGTTTTTTACCAAAAAAATCCTTAAGCTTCGGGAATAAGTGATAATCACTCGGCACCAAGTCAGGGCTGTAGTAGTTTCTTTTCTTTGCATAAATTGGACATGGATTAAGCCCTTTCGATCCCAAAAGACAGTTGCCATGACTTTTCGAGTGTTTAAATTTCACACTTTACATTTAGCGGGCTTTTCAATTGTCGACGCCATTATTAATCACTATGGACACGAGACGCGTAATCACACAGCAACAAACCTACACCTCAAACTGAAGAGGAAGAATGTAGCTAGCAGCTGCTTGCGCTCATAGTGGTGAGGGTGTGCGCGGCGCGTGATGCGCAATTATTGTTCTTTACTTTCTGGATAACCCTTTTAACATTTTTTTAAATATTCTTGTTTCATGGTCATGACCATTTTAATTCTGGAGATACAAAGATTGTTGATCCTCAATACTATATAGTGATACTTTAGGCCCACTTCTGCCTAACGCTGTGTTTACACCAAAGTCTTCCACAAGTTTCAGCAATTTGTTGCTCTTTCTACAAAATACAGCAACTTTCCTGTCTTCCACTAGTGGAGAAACAAATCTTCCACTAAACTTTGGTGTCCCGCGAAATGTTGGTAAAGATTAAAGAAAGTTTACGACTAACGGTGGAAGATTTGCTGCTGCACGCTTTGTGCAAGCAACTTGTAGAGACGTGACGTCGGGTGCCCTACTCAACCCTCTACAGACTGGAATGCAGGTATGCATTGTGTGCGTTTTTATTGTGTTTGGGTCAAGATGGAAGGCTGTAGTGAGAAAGAATGGTCCAGGATCAAAATTAGTAAATTAATTGAACTTTACCGGAGTCGAGAGGTTCTCTAAAGCGCAAAATACCCTATATTTAAAGACTGCAACTTAAAAAACTAACCTGGGGGGAAATTGCAGCTTGAAATCCTAAAAAACTACTGAGAAAACCTTTTGCACCAATTCTTTTAGATAAGTACTGGAAAACTTGTTGCTCTATTTTGAGAAAAACAACTTTTCCTAGACAACTTTTAGTTTTCTGCAAACAATCTGTTGTCAATTTTGGTGCAAACGTGGCTTGTGAGTCATGTTCCCAAACCAGTTTGGAGGAATCATATGTTGTAGATTAGCTACTTCCGTTACTACAAAAAACGTTTGTTTCTTCTCGCTCCTAGAAGAAGCAGATTTTCCAGACCGCTTTTTGATCTTACTCCGAACTACTCTCACTCCCTCCCCGCCTAGGCGATCAACAGGTCAACCCCTGTCCCTGGTACTTGACGAAGAACCTCCTCACATACTCTTGCGCCTCCTCACTCAACCCCAGCCGGGGAGCTTCCTCGTGGATCTGTGACAGACTGCCGAACCCGGCCAGGAATCCGTTGAGTCTGGCGGCTACGTGGGACTCCAGGAGGAGCCGGGAGTCCGGGTCGTCCAGCTCCAGCAAGGAGCACAGCCAGGTGTGCTGCTGGAGGTGGTACTTCTGGTGATATCTGAAATAACAGGTTTTGATGCAGTTCTCGGTATACTTCGGGGTGAAAACTTGAGTTATAAAAGTATCGCTGCGGACATTTTGCATTCTGAACAAAAAGATTCTGTTATAATCTAGTTCTTCAGTTCACACAGAGTCAAAACAGCATAGTGAGTTTGAGATATTTCGGTCTCGCTGTGGAGTACCATCATCAGACATTGAAACTGAGATACTTGTTGTCTGCTATCCAATTAGTGACAGGGCTGCAAACCGTCCTTGGAGCAGGGTGCCAACTGTCGATGTTTTCATTGGCTGTGACACTATCGAAAAGACTTCTTCAGGACTGTTTGCCAGCTTCTGGGAAGTTAAATGATGTCTTCTTTGTTCTAAGTTATTAAAGAAACAAGAAGACAGCATTTAACTTTCCAGAAGATGGCTACCAGTTATGAAAAATCTTTTTGATAGTGTCGCAGCCAATGAGAACATCGACAGTTGGCATCCCTGCTTCAACAGATGGTTGGCAGCCCTGTCAAAACAGGACAACAGACAGCAAGTAGCTCAGTTTCAGCCAATCAGCGACTGAAGATGGTACTCCACAGCGAGACCGAAATATGTCAATTAGCTCAGATATTATGATGTTTTGACACAGTGTGAACGGAAGAACTAGAATACAGTTGTGACACCGACTGCGAAAGCCTAAGAGTTAAAAAGATTCTGACCTTCTACCCAGCATTGCTTTTCTTGCTCACCAATAATGGAAAATGTCTGCAATAATAGCTCAAACTCTGAACTTCACCAAACGCCTACAAAAAACTTCAAACAAAAAATTAAATCTTGACAGCCAGTGTTGGATCACTACTTATACTTGCTACTTTGTTTATAGTTACGGAAGTAACGAGGCCTGTTCTCATATCTACTAGTTTTAGCGTCAGCGTATTAAATCAGAACCATTAAATTAAGTGAGCTAACCACCATGAGTTTGAGGTCACCATCTCATTCTATTTCAAAAAGCCACTCTTAAATAAGCTCCAAACTAACACAAAAGAAGTATTTTTTAACTAGTTTTAGCAAACTAATTTTTGAAATTATTTCTCACGACACTGCTTATGGCCAGTTTTTTTAACATACTTAAAAAAAAGGTGCATAACGAGCACAATTTTTCAGCCAGAGAATTTTGGATGAACTCTAAACATTTGAAAATAAGAAATAAAATGTGTTTGTAGGAAAGTAACAACAACCGCTTTGTAATAAATATCTATAATATAAAACCAATAACAGCAAATAAAGTATATGAAATTAATTAGAACTTAAAATAATGTGATGTATAAATTATCAAAAGAAATAGACATAGAAAATACTAAATATTTTATTAAATAGTTACGTTGTGAAATATATGTACTTTAATGGTTTGATTTGTTGCTTCAAAATTATACTATTATAAAAATACACATTTTATGGCAAACATTTGACAAGAATAATCAAAGAAAACAAGTATACATTCATACACAATATTAATTGCAATACATGTAAAGATTTTAAATATCTTCAAGATACAAGTTTTTATAATTTAATGCCCCTCAAAAATGAATTGTACCTATTAAAACATAGATTGACATCTGATTACTGTGATTTGTTTTAGGTTGTTCTATATAGATAGTATAATACCTTTAAAATATTTTTCCAGAACATAGAAAATTAAAATCAATATAGAGTCATTTTCTACAAGTTTCAAAATCAGCAAAATAAAACTTAAATACAGGATTCAATAAACAACCAGACAAATCCTTAAAAGTTGTGCAACTTAAAAGCTAGCTTTTTAAAAGTGAATAGCATTTGGTTCTTAGTTGTCTAATGTTTATGCATCTTCGAGTATTAAAATATAAAAATATCTTTTTCAAACAGAGACAGTTCCAGGTCAAATTTTTGGGCGGGCTCATCAACCAAACTCAGTGAGAGATCTGAGGAGTCAACTACCCTCCCTTTAAATAAATTAAGAAGAAGCTACTGATGCAGAAATTTGAACAACATTTGTACATTGAGTAATACATTTTGTTTGCCAATAAGAGATTTATTTTAAGTAATATAATTTTTTGAGTAACTAAAAAATTGTAGTAGTATAAGCTAATAATGAAAAACAACTTTTATAAAATTACCCCACAAGATCTGCCACTGTTTTCAAACATACAACAATCCGCCACCGCAAAACCCACTTCCGTTTCTAACATGTCATCCCTCTGCCTTGATACTTGACGACGTACTCGCGGATATACTCCGTCGTCTCCTTGTTGAATCCGAGTTTCGGGGCCTCTTCCTCGAACTGCTTAACCGGCGACTGTCCGACGAGGTATCCGTTAACCCTCGCAGCGACGTGCGACGACTTGAGCTTCTCGTCGTCTTTCTTGAAGCCCAACCCCTTCAGCAAGTCCGTGTGCTGCTGCAGCCGATACTTCTGGTGGTAGCTGCCGACACAAGCCGGTAATTACAGGCCAATTTCCTTCTTCCGAGCATTTTCAGAGAAATCAGTTTTTTGCCAAAATTCCCACCATATTCGATTGTACACTGTATTTCAATTGTAAAACTTGTCTATGCCGTTGTAAATAAACAAACAGGTAGAACAAACAATAATTTTACTCTAAATGATCTAATAAACGATATCAGGTGGTCAGGGACGGAATGCTGCAGGGGCTGTGGTAGGGGTGGTCGGGATCGTTGGTGTGCGTTTATGGGAGTGGATGTATGAATGGTTGGTGTGATTGTTTTTAGGTATAGTGCTATCTATTAAATCAATTTATTTGTAAACCTTTAAACACTTTAGTTAAGTTTTCTTATCTTATATTTAAAATATCTAATTTTCCATTATTTTATGTAATATATTTGTAATAAATATGATTTTGTTGTATATATTTAACGTGGTTAAGTGGTAGAGAGGACTATAAAGTCCTAACTTCGCCACGTAAATAAACACTTTTTCATTTCATGAGTGATGAACTGGTAAACAACAACAACCGGTTATTTTAAAAACTCTGAATGTAAATGAATTACATGACAAATTTTTAGCATTAGAAAAATCATAGGTAATAGGCAACGGATACACAATAGTTTTAGTTCAATAAAAGTTAGACGATAAATATAGTTTATATAGCGTAAAATCTCATATTTTTGCGGAAGCGCCCCTGAGCCTACCCTATCATTTGAAAATCACTAGATTTCACGATAGTGCTTGGGGCTTCACGTCAGGTATGTTTTTCAATTGCTTTATTCCAATCAAACAAGAATTCCTAGCACTTTCCGACTAAAATCTCTCGATATTCCAACTCTTCCCAACCAGTAGTCAACCTTATGAACAGAAGATTAAACTTACCCTTCCGCATCGTAGAACTTGTCGAAGGCCTCTATTCTGGTCTGCACGTCCTTGTTTGTCTTTTGTTTGACTTCGTCTCGGGTTTTCTCCGCCAGCGCTTTCTGTTCTGGACTGTGATACAGGATCAGAGAGCAGTACTGAAACATTTATATTTGTTGATAACACCAAAGATTATGTTATGGTAGGTAGATAACGCATAGATGCCACATGGCTAAGACAGGAACATCAACATACTTCGGCAGCTCAAGCACAGATTGCGAATCAATTCATTTAAGGATCTCAAGTAGAGCCACTGATGCAAGCGCAAGTTCGTTCTCGAAAATCAGACAAACTCGAGCTTGTGGAGCTGGGGAGGCAGAAATACGGCGAGAGATGGCTATGCTATCAGTGCTCTGGCTGCCGTAACTATGTTGATTTTTCTGCCTCAGCCATGTAGCATCAATGCCCATTCTACCTATCGTAACATTGTCTTTGATAAAACCAACGCAGCAACTTAACAACATAAACTGTGTGTAAACAGTGACACCTTTTCATCGGCACACCGTTTAAACCACCATAAAGATTTAAGTTCAAACAAAAGTAAATTGTTCAAAATTGTGCTTCCAAATGTGTGGTTTGGGGCTAGTCGTACCACGAGGAAAAGCTCAGTTTGTCAAAAAGGGCAAAAGAAAGATGTGATTTGTACAGTGGTAAATGTTAACGTTTGTCTTGTGAGGCCTACAAAGTCAACTCTAACACTCAACCCTTGGCTTCCCGGTGGGGTGGGAAATACGAGGCATGAGTCTCTGGACTTTACTGGTTCACAGCCTTGCTCTAAAGAAGAGTACCTCGAGCCTGAATTTCACCAATCGACAGCTCTTACTAGTTCCAGAAACGTTGGTAAACTTGAATTTTTGTTAAATTCAAAATGACCTTTACTTTAGTTACTATGTCATCACTCCGCCCCCTTGAGAAATTATATTTTAAGAGTGCTTAATATTTGGTAAAATATTTATTGAAAATTATAAATTACAACATCGCAAAACCTGGTGATTATTTTAAATGTTTCCCAATCGGCAGTTAAAATTCCGACTCTGAAAACTAGTTGTATAAAATAAATACATGCAGTAAAGGAATATTTACCTGAGCCTTCATTTTGAAAGAAGAATCGTGGTTTTTCCAAAACATCTTCAGCAAATCTTCATAAGTGATTGTCTTCGGGTCGAAATCCACTTGGGTGATCTCAGTGTGATCTCCACTGGGAAAACAAACAAGTGTGAAAACTAGAAAATTACTGATCAATTACGTTTGAAAGTCTTAGGTAATGTCATAATTTGAGAAAACCAGATAAAATTGATTTCTTTAGTCGTTGACGTCAAGTATTATCAAGTCAAATAATAATTGAGAGTAAACCAAACTAGAGATAAGAGACGCCTCTACGGTTTCATGGCGATAATTAGGTAGGCTAACATACAATATTTGTCTATTTGACAAACAACTTCGTTTACCTATGTCGTGGTTGAGTTGGTAGCATGCTAGATTTTGGTCCCAAAGTTAATTTGTCACAGGCTACATAAGCCCATGGTGACTGGCAGGTTAAAAAAATAATCACAATACTACTAGCCAATAGGAAGTGAAGACAGGCCAACTTTCACTTAAGCAAAACACAGGTTTTGAATGTCTTTCATTGAGGGTATTCCATCAGCATCACCCAAATAAAATAATATTCCCTACACCCTAGTTATTTAGTATCTTCAGTCGAGAGTACACAATTAATTTTGAGGAGTGTGCACGTCATATGACGTGATGACCAGACATATTTTTTGGAGTACATAAATATATGGACAAAAATGTCAAGGAGTACAAAAAGTTTTTCTAGAATATGATGAAAAATGATTTAATTTATAAAATAAACTTAAAACGAATACAATAGACCAATGCATAGTAACAAATAATTACGTTTTTTCATATTTCTTCAATAATTTTTTTTGTATGAAACACTTCAAAACAAGGACTGATACATAGTGACACACCGCATTCCTCACATTGGTAAGACAATGCAAAAAAATTCATTTGGCGCTGGAAATTATGCGCGAAACCAAGCAGCGAGGCAGCTGGAAATTACGTGTGAAACTAAGCAGCGAGGCAGCTGGAAATTACGCGCGAAACGTTGAATTAGACTAGAAAAATTGAGCTAGACAACAGCTGTAGTAGTTGCACTATTAGCACATTATTAGTGGCTAAAATGTCCACTGCTATGTTAAGTAGTAGTTGAAACGTTGACCACATGGCTGCAGCACCTATTAGGTAGCTGTTCGTTGGTCTGTTGCCATGGTGACAGATCACGTCATATGACGTGCCTACTCTTTCTGGCAAGATCGTAATCCCGTCATATGACGTGCGCACTCATTTACACACTATTTCTAATACTACTCAAAAGGTTAATTTCATCCATCAAGAAACTTACATATTGTAGTAGGTGGGATTTGCCATTTTACCGGCCCCGTAACCAACTCTGGTACGAATGACTCCCGCCCTGCCCCCGAACAGAGAGTCCACCCCCCAGAAGCAGCCCATGCCGAATGTCGCCTTCTCCACAGGGGTGTCAACGTTGTGCAACAACTCCATTCTGCCCTGCAAACAAGAAGAGCCTCACTCGAGTAAATTGTACCAAGGGCAACTAGCTCAAGTTCATAAATACAGGACCAAAGGCCTGAAATGTTAGGAAAAAAGAAAACATTGATAGCATTATAGGAAAATAACCTATAGATTATAAATAAGTCCTTTTAAGAAAACTATTATGTACTAAATGGAATGAAAGACTATTTTATTCAAAAAGTAGCGACTGGGTTTCCTGTAACCCCATCTCAAGTCATATCATAACTTCCTCACATAGGTGCAAAGTGGTAACATTGAGAACAGTGAATTTTTAAAAGAAATTTGGTGTGTGGACTTTAGTTCAAAACTTGATAGGGTGACTGCAAGTTATGGACGGTACTTTGAATTCAAATTGTTATCAGGACTTTTTCCTTACACATAACATGTTTTTCAAATACAGTACATTATTCTAATTATCATGTCCAGCCCAAAATAATTACTGGCTTGTAGCTGTAGTAACTAGTAAGCTCAGCCAGTTACCCAGTTAAGGGTAATTTTAGGTATTTCAAAGCCTAGGTTTCATGAAGACAGCCCTATTCAGTTACTCACCCCTTCAGTAAATCGACTTGATCCTCTGACCGAATTGGAAATATTAGTAAAAATTGCTTTAAACATAAATTAATAGTTGCAATAAGTTGTTTAAAATTCAAGAGAAGAAGATTACAATAATTTATGTACAGTAACTTTCTAAACTTTCACTGATGAGTAAAGCATCCAAATAGTAAAAAAAGTCCCGTACACCTGACAGCTGATTCTGACAGAAGAAAAAAATTACCGTAAACTCAAGGCCTTTTAGACTCCAAATAGCGCTGATAAAATTTATGACGTGACGGCAGTAGCAAGCCTCTTGCCGCTATCACCTATAAAAATTGCATGTTGCGCCCTGACCCTTGCTAGATAAACCCGCTGTGGCTCCGTTGTTTTTATAGCTATTAAGGTGAAGTTTTAACCAACTGTTCTAAAATACATGTTTAGTGCATCAGTATCCAACACATAATTATATGTTTAATTTTCTGCCAAACGTTACTATGTAGCGCGTCGATGGGGGGAGGAGTTTAGTCTTGCACAGTTAGCCCATTATGTAGGTTTTACGGCATACAATAATTTGGATGAATTCAAAATCCTGAATCCCATTTCAAGTAAAATTACAATGGGGTAGGGTGTGGTTTGGCATAAATTTACGCTGCGTTATATAGTGGGGTTAAATATTGTCGAATATTGTTACAATATAATTATATAGACGGCCCAGTATGGTTATTCGATAGCTGTTTGTATTGAGGCTTTTATACAGTGTTACTGGGAATGATTGTCTATTGTCTGTCATCAGACAGTGTAGTAGCAGTCACGTAATATTCATCTGAGCTTCCATGTGTTCAAATTTCACCTTCCACGTCGAATCCTCCATTTTACCGACGCATACGAAATCTTTCGGTGTGTCAATTTGGTTATGTGCTAGAGTCGAGTCTAGTTACGTCCGTCACGATTGTGATTTAATCGTAAAGTATATTCTAAAGTTAACTGAACATGAAGGGGATATTCTTGCTATTTCTCTTGGCTTCGCCAGCAATAATTTTAACGTTTGATTCGGGTAAGTACAGTTATAATTTGCCAGCTTGACAATATTCCCTAACATAGGCTAGTTGTTAGACCTAGTTTCAATTTGATAAGCTGTAATCTAGTTCAGTTAATATTTTCATATGTTAGATTACAGCGTGTATTATTAAGGGGTTGGTTACGTTTAGTTTTTAAAATAGGTAGTGAGCTCTAGAACAACTAGTCATATATAGTGAAAGTTTGCAGATCCTAAACTAGGCCTTCATTCAGTTACCACAATGTCTGCTTTAACATAACTATTATTGTCAAGGATTCTGACATTTAGATTAGGCACGTAAAATGACTATTATTTTATAATTCCCATGATAAACTTGTAAATTTAAATCCAGGAGCTCGTACATTCGCTGCAGCCCAAGATGATGATGTGGATGATGACCTGGCTGATGTAGAGGGAGATAGCGAAGGTGAGGAGACTGCAGTGCTGGAGGAAGGCGGAGAGGAGGATCAGAAAGATGACGGGAGAAGTGGTGGGTCTCCTGACGCAGCTACCACTATCCTGTTCACTAAGCCCATCGTCATTCCCGGCTCAAACCTCGGTGAGTAATCAGATACTTCAGCAATCTATGTGTTTAAAATGGTTTGTAAAGGTCCACCTGGAGCTCGTTTCTTGTGAAACTAATACTCTGAATTAGGTCTTAATCAATTATAATAGTTTCATTGTCAAATAATCATGTTAAATTTCCAATGCGTCCTCCTTCATTGTTTATTTTATCAACATTGATTCTAATGAATTTAATCTGTTGAATTTGATGTTCAACCAAAGAAGAAGATTCTTAAATCAGGATTCAATGTTACGTTTGGTTTAATCAATTTAAAGTTAAGGCTTTCAATTAAAATTAATTTACTTTTGGCTTTATAAGGTTTTTAAATTTTACTTTATAGGGCCGACTTTCCAATACTAGAGCTTAAATATATTATATTTATACAACTCATTGTTATTTTATTTTCCAGTTAGTTTTAAGCCCTGATGTTGTCCGTGAAGGCCTATCATATAATTTGTGTTTAATGACAGTAAAAAATCTTGAATTAAAATTTTGATACTTCAAGAGAAATTTTGATAGCTAGAAAGTCCAGAAAAATATGCCTTTTTGCCTTTAAAACTGACCATTTTATATCTAGTTTAACACACATTTTATAGAAGATGTGTCAAAGGCAGGGTTACGAGGGCAAAGATACGTCAAGTGCTTGAAGGCCCGCACCACACACTGACACCAGGGCCTATATTCTGTAAATCTGAGCCTGCGTTTTGCATGATTGACACAGCCTGTTGGTTTGTAACTTTATCTTAAAATTATAAACTAAATTGCCATTTTATACACCTAGTGGCTGGCTACTTTCAGAAAGAAAAGTGGTGCATACTTATAGCTTCCTGCGGGAAGCATTCTCATACTTAACCCTACACATGTCACTGTTGCAGAACTGCCCGGTGGGAACCTGGTCGAGTTCTTGGTCGGTTTCCTGAACAAGGGCAGCCAGGAGATGACCCTGGAGACACTGGACGCTTCGTTCCGCTACCCGATGGACTTCAACTTCTACATCCAGAACTTCTCCACTCTCGCTTACGAGAGGCTCGTGAAGCCCGGACACGAGGCTACGCTCGCGCACTCGTTCATTCCTAGCGAGTCCTTTGCCGGCCGTCCCTTCGGGCTCAGCATCAACCTCAAGTACAGAGACGCTGTGAGTACCCTTAGCTGATGTCAACAAAATTCAAATAACACCTGAAATAATAAAAATGTGAACCAATACTGACCAACGGGAACAAAGGAATGAAAGAATATACGTTAGCGTAACAAGGGTGCTTACCCAGCCTTAAAAACTTAGAATGGGCCTTGGAAAAATCATGAATAATCCTAGAATTTTGTCACCAAACGTAGAAATTCAGTAAGAGCCAATAAGTCAACACATTGAAATAAATTGTGTGAAAATAAACTTTTAACATATATTTTCTTTTGTGTTCAGTAATACAGTGGAACCCCTCAAATCCGAACTAATTGGGGCTGTGGCTTGTTTGATTTTGATTTGTTCGGATTTGCCGAATTAAATCTAAAATTACGAAAAAACACGGTAAAATTAATACTGCATATGAATGCAGTCCATATTATTGCAATTAAATGTCGGGATCAAAGTATATGTGTAGTATGTATCCCCAACACATTACAATACTGTAGAACACTGCGCATTAGCACAATACAGTACGAGGGTGACTCACTACGTGAGTGAAGCGCGGCAGTGAGGGGTGAGTGACGTTGCTTGGAAACTCTGTGCCAATGAGCTATAAATAGACTACTCGATCGCAAGTGAGGGGCGAATGTCCGCCCTTCGTCAAAAGAAGATAACAGATTTCATCTAATTTGAAGTATATACTGTATTTCAAGTGTGTACTGTATTTTTAGTATGTAAACTGTAAATAAAAATGAATGTTAAAATGCTACTGAAATTGTATTTTTTAACAACATTTTTCACTCAAAGCCTGTTTGGATTTGCCGGGATTTCGGATTTGCGGTGTTCGGATTTGAGGGGTTCCACTGTAGAAGGTAATCATCAGAGCACAAAGCTGTAAGAAATACCAGCAATGACGCTGTAATAAGTCTGCGGCCAGAGTACAGAATTGGTTCCCAAAAAAATATAGATAGGTTCTTCTGAATGTAATTTAGATTTATTATTTGTGAAGCAGCCCTGACAGGTATATGAAATGTTTATATATATTTGTTAAAAAATTCTTTAATGCACAACTATGGGAATAAATTACTCATGTTCTTAATATACAGGGTGAGTCTCTACTGAGTGCATTAATTTTAACAGTGGATTCTACTCGTTAAAGTGGACCAAAAAAATACCTATATCCCTATACCTAACTTCAACCCTTTAGCTGTAATGGTGTATTTTGTGATTTTTTTTTAACTACACGACTTTTTACTGTTAATATGTCAATAAAGGCCAAAGTAATGTGTTAATAATAATAAAAGTAATACCAATTGAAAGAACGTTAAATTTCCTATAAAATAAATACTTTACCAAAAACATAACGTCTTTTTACCTCATGTAAAATGGCTTTAAAGTTAAAATAATGTTTACAATATATTTGTTTCTTCAATTTTCAAGGCTTGGTTAAACTAGTTGTACTTTTTGTATTGTCATGTCAAATTACACCAAAAACTACCTTATTCCTTCATCTTTAAAATGATATAAAGATATGTAGGGGTCATTAGGGAAAGAAAACTAAGAATTCGTAAAAATGTTGCCAAAGTACAGAATTAAAAAAAATTAGTTAAAAACATCAAACTAATAACTGAGCATGTAATATGCTTTACTATCTGAATCTGACTACATCAGGTGATTGGAATTTAAACGATATAATCAGCTGACTTCAACTTGTACTGTTGAACTGCACCATACAACCCCATAACAAGAGACTCCCCATAAGAGTTCTGCCGCTTGATCCTGCAGTGTGACCGTCGCGATTTCTTCTGCTATGGTGCAGAGAACCTTCACCTGGTACATTAATCCTCTAATCAAACAAGGACAAAATAAATGTCTGGATTGGACTCATTGAAAACAGGCTTACAAGACCTTTCCTTGAAAAAAAATCAAAAATGTCTTAATCATTTTTTTAGGTACAGAATCAAAACATATTATTATAACACATTAAACGGATTCCTTGTTTGAAGCCTGTTGTTGTCGATGGTTTAATTTCTGAGGTTGAAGTATAACGGATTTACATTAGGTTATTTGACGTTTTTCATCGTTGTGTAGGCTAGTTATTATCAAATCGAATAAGTTTCAGGGGAAAGAATTAACATAATTTGGCGGTAGTTGACTGATCCGCTTGTGCTCATTACTTTTAGACTCTCATGTTGTTGGTAATGTTTATGGTTAATTTTCACCTGAAGATGGTAAACGATTTCAAATCCCGAAACTTTGGGTTCTTTTCGTTCACTAAAAAGCGGTGGATAACGTCTGTAATATAATTTCAACACCAAATTAACTAATGAAAAAGTAATACTTCTTTACCAGATACAACTAGTGACCGAATTTGCTGATTTGATACTAATTGGAACACAAACTATGATCGGTTGATTTTTTGTATTAAATTTAGCAAAATTTGGTTAATACAAAAACTTGGAGAACGCATTTATAGGGAAAAGTAAGGTTTTGCTTCACTTGTTTTATTACAGCAGTAAAAACTAGGAAAGTTAAAAAAATGGTTTGACATATTTCGTCTACATATCACACGAAAATAATATTTTATGGCTATCAACCTGATACATCACTCTAAACTATGTTTAAATGTTCACCATTTGCCCTGTGACACGTCCGAAGTCTTTTCTGACTGCTCTTGCAGTTGCTTTCAAGTATTAATTCACCATGTTGTAGTTCAGAAACTGTTAATGTCTGCGATAAACCTGCTGTTTATGATGCCCCCTCATAGTGAACCAAACATAGTGTCAAGGAGGTGGTCAGGGGACCGTGGATGCCAAACGATTGTTCCTTCTTTTCGTTATGTATATCAAAAACGCCATCACGACTAAAGTGGATTCATCAGTCCTCAAAACGGTCTTGAAGAAATCGTGACGATCGAACTGCTGGATCAAGCGGCAGAACTCTTATGGGGAGTCTCTTGTTATGGGGTTGTATGGTACAGTTCAACAAGTTGAAGTCAGCTGATTATATCGTTTTAAATTCCAATCAGCTGATGTTGTCAACAGATTCAGTTGGTAAAGACATGTTACATGCTCAGTTATTAGTTTGATGTTTTAACTAATTTTTTTTAATTCTGTACTTTGGCAACATTTTTACGAATTCTTAGATTTCTTCCCCTAATGACCCCTACATATCCTTATATCATTTTAAAGATGAAGAAATAAGGTAGTTTTTGGTGTAACTGGACATGGCAATACAAAAAGTATAACTAGTTTAATCAAGCCTTGAAAATTGAAGAAACAAATATATTGTAAACAGATTTTTTAACTTAAAAGCCATTTTACATGAGGTAAAAAAGACGTTATGTTTTTGGTAAAGTACTTATTTTATAGAAAATTCAACGTTCTTTCAAATGGTATTATTATGATTAACACATTACTTTGGCCTTTACTGTCACATTAACAGTAGCAAGTCATGTAGTTAAAAAAATTCACAAAATACGCCATTACAGCTAAACGGTTAAAGTTAGGTATAGGGATATAGGTATTTTTTCGTTCCATTTTAACGAGTATAATCCACTGTTAAAATTAATGCACTTAGTAGAGACTCACCCTGTATATGGTTTTATAGAACATTTTATTGGAAATAGAGTTACTTTAACTAAAGTAAATTCTCGCACACCGTTTGGAAAGTTGAACAAGCCTATTTAAAACATTTAGTAGATGCTTTAGTCAGCTCTGTCCTTGATCTCAAACGCCGGTAGCATCAATCAAGTTTCTAACAAGCCTTGTGTTTAACCCCCAGAGTGGCAACCAATTCTACGAGGGTGTTTACAACGAGACAGTGAACATCGTCGAGCTGGAAGAAGGCCTGGACGGAGAGACGTTTTCCTCTACCTGTTCCTGGGAGCTTGCGGAGTGCTGCTGCTGGTCCTCGGTCAACAGTTCCTCGTGTCGGTGGGCAAGAAGCGCGTCGGCGGAACGGTGAAACGACCCACCGTCGAGACCGGAACCAGCAACCCCAACGACGTCGACGAGGACTGGATCCCCGACAATCTGAAGCACTTGAGTGAGTAGTTGTGTGTTCGAGAGTTCTGGGAAAGCGAGAGTTTTATGGGTAAAAGTCGGTAATATGATATGTGTACCAATTTGGAAGTATTTGGTAGTTTCTTCCCTGAACTGGGAAATTTTAGGACGTCTTATATTCATGTCGATGCACTCTCTGCTATTACCTAAACCGCTATCGGACGTTCAGAAAAAGTTGCAGTAGACGTAACGTTACAATCTCGTGGTTTTATCATAGACGCTAATGGCAGTTGCAAATTATGATGGTGATGATTTTGCAACTGATGCTAATTCCCAACAAAAGACAACTTCTTGATTACATTTTCTTTAGGAGTCGTAGGTTTGACAGGCATAACTATAATTCTTTTAAACAAATTTCAAAAATATTTTTTAAATTTACATGGAAGGTGAAGGCCAAGATCAGAGTAAGTTACTACAAAACAGTCAAATTAGCAAATTTTCTCTAAAAAAAAAGCTGGAAATATACAGGACTTTTAATATCTAACCTCCTGGTTTCCCCACGCTTTATTCCTCGAACTAAGTTTAGATTTATGTATGTACCAGGACATGTCTATTAACTCTATACATCGATGAAATAACAACTGTCTGATTTTATCAACCCCAAATATGAGTGCATTTGGAGGCGTAGGTTGAAGTTAGTATAACTACAGTGTGTGGTTTATATCTCATGACTCTAAGTGATTCTAGCTATTTGCATTTGAATTCAATGGAAATGAGGTAGTCGGGACAATACATTTTCACAAAATGCTACAGTGACATGACAACATTCACCAAAACATGATAACTTCAGACTTTAAAATGAACACACAACATAAAAGATTTCGCTCCACGTCTGGGGATACTATGCCAAGATTGTACAAGGTTTTCTACAACATTCAATTATACTACGTTTCAAAATCTCCTGTACCGCAGACGGTTTCATTTACGGATAGTAAGACAGCGTCTTCACTTTGAAAATCAAGAAATGGATCAGAAAAAGAAAAACTTTAACTGGGATGAGCGGCGCCAGCAAATAGTAAGAGTGGCAGGTTAAATCCTCCCCAATTCTCTGAGTGAGTAGTATAGTTTCAGCCTA
The DNA here is from genome assembly GCA_018831715.1 of Matsumurasca onukii. Taxonomy (NCBI): domain Eukaryota; kingdom Metazoa; phylum Arthropoda; class Insecta; order Hemiptera; family Cicadellidae; genus Matsumurasca; species Matsumurasca onukii. The sequence continues at coordinate 22,486,800 of CM032067.1, read as the reverse complement.
CTTATAGAGTTTTGTCGGATTATTCAACTGAGGTTTTAAATTTGGCCAAATCCATATCTCTGACTTCCTCAGGAATATTTATGGCTGTTGAAGAGTTTGATGGCGGCCACTGGGAAGCTCTTGTAAACAAGGACTTAGAAAGTCTGCACTGAGGGATGTTGAGGTTTCTTTTTAGAAGCATACCTCGTGTTATGCTGGTGAATTTCCTGTCTTCTTCCATACATTGAGATGTTCTGACGTCTTAATACAAAGACTGAGGAATTCAGCTGTTAAAACTTCAATCACCAACGCTTGTTTTCCGTTGCAGACAAATCGCCGAACCCACGATCACCGAAGGCGAACAAGCAACAGTCGCCCAAGGTGAAGCAGCAGAGTCCGAGACAACGCAAGACGAAGAGATCCGTCGGATCGGACGACTGAAGACATTCACCCCAACACAAGACTTGACTCGACTCATCCGTCATCCAGGATCTAGCGGAGAGCTGGGGAGGAGTCTGGCGAGGTACTCGGGAGGTTAAAGTGTGAACGGTTTCGTAGTCGGTGGATTTGAATGGAAACGTAGTCGGGGGTTTTGTACTGTGCAGTTAAAAAGTTAGTGAATGATTCGGATTGGTTTTTAGATTGTTGCTGTTGATTGGTTGATGATTAAAAGTTGAAAAATCATTTATATTGGAAGGGCTGTTTGACATTATTAAATAAAAATGAAAGGTAAACATGTTCGTTGCTAGCGGCACGGAACCGTGCCAAGGTCATAGCATTGAATCAAATGCAAATTGACCACCTACAAACTATAATCAATGCTGCACAGTTGACAATTACCACAAATGAGATTTCAGAATAAAATTCTTCAAAATAACGTTCACACTTTGAAGATCCCGCGGAGTACCTTCGCTAAATTCTTCGTCAGCTCTCGTGATAAACTTCGTCAGATCCTGTTCATGCATTTCATAACCTAACTCATCATGGACACGTTTTATAACTTAATATATTTAGTTGCGCTCGTTCTCGATATTCGAGACGCGAGCTCGTTGTTTTTGTTACTGTGCTAGAATTATTTTATACGTTGTGAAACTTTAGGGGTCGCTTGGAGAAAATCGGTGCAATAGCGCGTAAAAACTGTCATCCAGGGTTTAATTAAATTGTTAGGCGTAAGTTAGGAATTATAATTTTCTTAGTTGGTTATCGTCATTTATTTTCCGCAATTTAAATTTGGCGATTTAGGAGTTTTGTTAACTCTTAATGCATTATTTGTGTAAATTTGACCCTACGTTACTAATAAATCTATTTTGCAGCTTTTGCTTTATTTTGTCAAGTTTTTGACAGTGGTTTTAAATTGTGATAACACTGTGTTAAAGATTTGTTGAAATATTATGTAACATTAAATAAATAATGACAACTTATGTCAGTGTTCAAAAGTAAACTTGAAACCAGGAATGTAGTGGTTGTGGAATTAAAAGATTTTTTATAAATTGTTGTTTTTATTTTAAATCCTTTTAACCTTGAATATTATGGGATGTGAGAAGTGGAGGTAATTGTGTTTGTCGGTAATTTCATAATTCGTTAAAACTTAAATTTTCCGACTGAGGGAAGGAGGGGTGCCCACTAGCCATACTAGGGAATTTAGGGATCCTCTCTTAGAGAAGTTTTAGCGTTTTCCTTCAATAAGAGCAGGTTTTTAAGCACTTGCTGAAATCTTTACCATAATCTTAAAAAGGCAATGTAGCACGGCTTTTTGTTCTCAGCAAACAAACACTATATCAAAACAGTGTTTTAGTGATTAGATTATCTACTCACATAGACATTGAGAAATCTAAATTTATTTGATTAATAGTTTAAAATATCCACACACAAAAGTCCTCTTATACTTGCAACATCCTGATGGGAAGTGTTGTGGTTCGGATGTTAAGCCGTTGGTCTATTCCTTTGGTCGTTGGGCTATTAATGACCCAATCAGGGGAAAAGTCAGCCCTAGTTTGTAACAAGACTACACCTCATCATCCCATATTCACCTTAAAATAACCTCTAAGAGTGGTTGGTGTCTCAAAACAAAGTATCAAAAGTATAAAAACTCCCAAGCTCCAAACTGACAAGTTGGGGACTCATGGCTTACAAATTTCTTCTAAGAGTAAAATTATGTTTCTCCACACTTTTTTAATGCCAGTAACACTCAGACTTTAATCACGCCAGGAAAATAACAACACAGACAAAATATAATCTTTGAGTATTTATTGAAAAAATCGCTCGAGAAATAAAAATAGGTGCGGAACGTAGCACAAATCACAAAATGTCCTTCAAGAATCAAGCCTGGCTTGAACTTAATCTACTGTCCTTGCGTAAGCAAATCCTGGCGCAAGCAACGGGAAACAAACACAAGTAGAGTAGGAGAGTGCAACACCAATACGTGGTGAAAGTAAAAATAGTCAATGTTGTAATTAAATTTCAGATGCTTTTGGTCCATTCACTGGTCTTGATAAAGGTTTTATTGTTAATAACTTCAAAAAATTCAGGGCTTCCATATATAATTTTTTTTAGGCTTTTTAAGTTTTATGAAACTTTTTAGATGGGCCGTAGACAGATAAATTAATTACTTTAGGCAGGAACTCTTTGGTATTCTCGGTTCAACTATTACAGAACAGTATGGAAAGCCAAAAGTAATGCTAATGAGTGTAGTTTTATAAAACGTTTCAAAACTGATTCTTTTAGCACTTAAATTGTGAGACTTTTCCCATAGTTCATAAATTTTGAAAGTGTACTGATTTATTCCACAGCCAAGTGAAGCACTCCCCTGTCGTACCGACAAAGCTGATGACTAGCACAGCTCGTAAACAAAGCGGATAATATCACTGACGGTTAGTAACTTAAACTACCTGTGCACTTATCGTAACCTAACTTACGCTCGGAACACTGCAAGAAATAAAGCTTGTTGCGTAGGACTCAAATTCAAAATATTCCTTGAACATTAAGAGGCCGCCAGATAGAGCCTCTATTCGTGATAAGGAAAAATTTTCCAAGGATGTTTTAATCAGATTAACGTACCGAAATGAGAAAAGTGTTTCAATAGAAGCAGAGTCATTAATGCCGCAGCATGTAAGAGGAAAACTGCATTGCTAAACAAAATATTTATTACAAGGATTCGAGTTCTATGTTTTTATGGGGTAGTCAAGTTTTAATCAACGTAATTAATTGTTTGATGAAAGTACAACTATAAGAGTTTATATCCAGCAGTGTCAGTAGCGGAGTGCCATCTGGAGCGGATTGGTATCGCACGCGACTCCGGAGCTCATCACTCCGTGGCGCGGGTTCAATCCCAGCAGTCACCACTTACATTTGTAATGTGACTAATACGGTAACGCTAGGTAAAGGTCGAGGTTGAGTGATAGAGAGGACTTTGTAGTCCTAACTTCCTCGTTAAACAAGACAAACTTTACCTTTTTTTAGCTGTATGCTTCCATTGAAACAGATTTTTGATATAAGTACGTTAACCATTTTAAAACATCGTTTGCAGTTTTTACTCCATGTTAAAAGCAGTGCCCAGAGTGGTTTGGATTGAAATATGATCAACGAAAACTTAGATAAAACGGGAACGAAAACTTTGTAACAACTACATTTGCAATGTTCCGAGCTCAAAATCAACATACACTTAGCAGTTAATTATCACTAAACAATAGGAAACGAAGAGGATAATCGTTCAAAATAGTGGACAAATCTTCAGAATTCACACAAATCCACCTTATGCTATGTTTACATTTACTTAGATTTTAATTTAGAATGGTTTCTATTTGCTTTTTCGTTGCGAAGACATGTTTTCCAACTTTGAATTTGAACACGTGTTTCAAGAAAAGGAAAATACATTTTCTCGTGTATGCTTTCGTCAATCGAATATAAATACAGAACTAGTGTTACTGCGACAAAAAATTCTTCCTAACAGAAAAAGTGACTAGCACGTTGGATAGAAATCGTAATATATTTTGTAGTATATAAACAAACGACTAAGAATAATAACTACAGCAGTTATTTTATAGTGATGTAGCAAAATCGTTTAAACAAAATTTACCTCCTTGAAAACAAACTACTTTTGCTGATTTACAAAATAAAGCTAAGTATAACCAAAGATAATGTTATGGTAAGTAGATTGCGCATAGATGCCACATGGTTTGAGACAGTAAAATCAACTTATTTCTACAGCCCAAGCACAGCTGCTGTCCTTCTCTCCCTTGGCTTCACATGCTCGAGTTTGTTCGATGTCGATGACTTAAATGTGTCCAAATCGTACAATTTTTGAGAAAAACCAACTTGCCCGCAAGTCAGTGGCTCTACTTGAAACACTTAGAAGAATTCCCTCGCAGTGCTGTCTGTGCTTGGGCTGCCGCAACTAAGTTGATTTTGCTGCCTCAAACTGTCACATCCATGCGCAATCTACCTACTATGACATCATCTTCAACAGAACTAACAAAGTTAAAAAGCAACAATTATCAAATATAGCTTGACTTTTTAAGGAAGATGAACATTTTTTGAACACTTTGGAGTTCATACAATATATAAGTTGCCTGATTTCAAACGTTTCTAGTAGAAAGGCACAAAATACAGCATAAACATCGATGACACTAAAATCGAAAACAACCTCACAACTAGTCTATCACAACCACTACGGAAAATAACATTTTTGGTGCATGGAATCTCGAAATCATATTCTACACCGTAAAGGTAAGTACAAAACTTAATAGTAAACCCACAAAATATTAATTCTAGAATAGTAAAAGCAATATTTTCTCAAAACTGTGCTTTAACACATATTATAAAGTAATAAACGAAATTCATAAATTGATTTTGTATTTTACACAAAATTTACACTTTGTCCTTTTTGTAGATGCTGGACGATTGGACTTCGATGTTCATCTGAAAAAATGAATGGTTCCATGAGAAAAATCAGTGACATCCGTCAGTACAACACGAGGCCTACAAACTACGTCCTCCCAGCATACAGACTCTCTACTTTCGAGAAACAACCAATTTGGTTTTAGAGAAAATAAATGTTCTTAGATGCTATAAATAGTTTATTAGAAAGAGTCAGGAAAATCCCAAATTCCTCAACAAGATCCACTTTCTTGGTAAAATCGTACTTAAACAACCGATTCAACAAGTTCAAATAGAGAACTCTCTTTCAAGCCCAATTAAAGTCTGGAGTTCCACAAGGGTCAGTTTAGCCTTATTATTTATACTATACGACATCTGCATTCATTAAATAACTTGCATAATATTGTTCCTAGCAGAAGGCTGAAAATTTGACAGGCTGTGTTCTCCAATGTGTTTTTAGACTATTTAACTGGAATCTATCCAGGTGAGCCTTCTTGGTACTTTCTATTCCTTCGTATAGAATATTGGATACATGAGATTATAATTAGGACCTTAATAGAAATGCTCCATCCATTTCCCAATTCACAAAACCAACACAGATACACCTCAAAACGGAAATTTACACACAAAAATTTCTATCACATTTGTTTTTAAAGTTTAAACCAAATACCATTTTTACATTTATTTCTAGTGTAGAGAGAAAAACTTCAGTTAGAAGGCTCATGGAGGGATCGGGACATGCAGCGAGCTCTTGTCCACGTCCTCCAGCTTCTCCTGGAACGTGGGTCGCACGATGCAAGGGTGTCCGATAGACTTCCAGAAGAGACAGCGGCAGTTGCGACAAAGCTGTATCATCTCTGCGTACTCCTCTCGCAAACCAAATGATCTGGAAGTGGAACAACATGGAAACTCAAATTTTCTCGAAAGTTGGATTTTTAAAGGTCTAATCCCATCCAAGCTAGAGAAATTGAATACAACTTTAATACTATTTTTAAATCTGTTATGCTTGCAATACTCTTGCCGATATGAGAGGTTGAGAAATTATTGAAGTGTAGATTTGTTGTGACCTTCCAACCAGAAACAGCACCTCTTTTTTGGGGGATATATCACAAGAAATATTGGAGGTTTGTCAGGGTGTCTAGCATTTAAGAAAAAGAAAATTCCCTACATTTTCATTGTTTTCCTGGTCAAATTTTGCTGATTTATCGGTTTGATTTTTGCTACTGTTAGCAACAATCTCCAAACAGACCTCAGCCCGAGTCTGCTTTTTCAGCTAGTGCCTGGTTCCGAAATCACGACTTTTGTTAGCAGGAGAGACGTAATCATGACTTTCGGTACCATTTAGGACTATCACTAGACTGCATCTGCAACGAAGCACAACTTTCTTGACCACCCTTCTCAAAACTTCCCGCTTTAGGGACAATATTACTGCATAGTTCCTGACTTTTTCCAGTAGATTGAAAATTCCTGCCCAGTTTTCTGGGGATTCCTATACCTTGTTTATGAGAAAGACTCCTAAACTAAAATGTTAAGCCACAGATAATCTTATGGTAAGTAGATTACCCAGAGATATCAGAGATGGTTGAGGCAGCAAAATCAACAATGTTGAAGACTTCTATGTGACCAAATAGTGCAAAACAACCTTTCACGTGCGTCATTGGCTCTACTTGAGACTCTTAAAGAATTCCTTCCCAGCGCTATCTGTGCTTGGGCTTCCGCAACTAAGTGGCAGCTACTTGTGCTTATCATAACATTGTCTTTGGTTATCAAGTCCAAGCCAAGTGTGACTCACTTTCGCAGTTTGTGGTAGACCTGTTGCCAGTCGAGCGGGTCTTGCTGGTCGGTGATGAAGGCGATCTGCTGTGGGGAGAAGTGGAACTGACACAGTTCCCGCCAGATCCTCTGCTCGTCACACAGTCTGGCCATCACGCTGCGACAAAATAAATTCAACATCAGTCGGACAACAAAGTTTAAGTAGATTCTAGGATTATGATTTCCGCTTTCAGGACCTATTTAAAGTTAATTACCTTCTTTGTATATGAAACTTAGTTAGATGGTGCTGTTCGGTCTATAGCATCTTCGAGCACAACACTAAACTAACACTATTACTGTTTATTTACACTGGGCTGGCCGCTTATTAGGCCCTATAGCCCATCTCACCAAGACAGATCATACAAAGATAAACCTGACGTAACTACTGCGTCAGTAGACTATCTTCAAAATAGTCAAACGCTTTCAAAATCATGGCTACGCTACTCCAGACTACAACTGTCACTTTACCAGAGCAGCTAACTTTACCAGGACTAGTGGTCCTGTAATCCAACTTCATGGAGGTCAGGTTTTGAGGATGATCGGGTCTAAAGAGATTACTCTGTGTGCCTACTTGTATTCACCTGGTTTGGACGCCATTGGTCCTTGTATTTCCATTGTTCATTGGGCTATTAATTAATGACCCATTCTAAGGAAGAGTCGGCCTTAGTTTGTAACAAGACTTTGCTGCTCTCATGAGAGTGGTCGGCATCTCAAATAGTGATATAGGTAGGCTTTGCTGCTGGCTTCGAGGTCCTTGTGGTCGGCCAATCGTAACATAACCTCCCTCACACACTCCTCCGGCAGATCATGCAGCTTGGGAAACACTTCTTCTCCAGGCTGTAACAAACATGGGTTACTACAATTTTACAATTAAAATTATCAAAGATTTATGGTCGGTAGTTTGGGCATAGTCACTGCCTAAATATCAGATTCGAGCACAGATGGTGCCGCTTTCTCCTCGCTTGACATGCCCAAATGTCGATGACCTAAATGTGACTAAATCGTGCAATTTATAGAAACTCAATTGCTTTTATATTGTTTATGCAATCAAAAGATTTATTGTTCCTTCAAAGTAATAGGTCGGTAGTTAGAGAGTCACACTCTGCCAGCCTTTCTTATAAAATTACACATCCTGAACTACCAAACTGGGAGACACAAAACAGTGGTTTATGAGCGTTTGCCTTCACAGGTAGAATTTCAACTAGTCAACAGGCTGCCAAATTTGATTAAAAGTGCCCCATTGCTTAAGGCATTCAAAACGTGTCAGAAAAAAAAAACTGACCCCGAAAGCACTCTTAGAGTTCAGACAAGCTTATGGCATAGTGGTTCCTCACTACTTTTGAATCCAAACAAAAAACCAAACGTTATTTCCTCATTTTATTTTCAAACTACTCAGAAGTACTTAACAAACGGTTGTGTTCCAAAGTCCAGTCAATTTTATAGATAACTAAATCACCTACACAACAGCTGATTGAATTTAAAAATAGCTTGGAACTTGTAAACAAAATGAAGTTATAACATTTAACTGCGCACAAACAGCTGTTATCAATGTAAACACAGGTGATAAGATGACAGCTGCATTTCACTGAGGCAAAGCTTTTAATTCATGCACGACAGTCGAATTGATAAGAAAACAATGGAGTTCAATTTGTTATCAAGTCGTAACTTTTATATTTAAAAGGTATTAAGGTCGAATTGGTTGAGAAATCAAGACAGTATTCAGGAATGTTTTTACTACAGTCACTAAACAGACAAAAGAATGTTTTAGCCGTCCGAATCTTTTTTATTTACTCTAAAATAAGGGTGTGTCTTTATTTGACTGTAAAAAAATTTGAATTATTGAAGAGCACAAAACCCTCAAAACATCGATTTTGTTCCTTGTAAGAGTGGAATGAAAGAATTTTTGTGACTAGGGGGACCTCAAAAACCTGGCCAGTAGCATAGGAGATACTTAGTATTCAAAGCAAACACTTTATTCACCAGTGGCAAAATATGAACTAACTGACTACAAAAATAGACTCCTTGTTCTTCTCCCCGCTGCTGAACCTTGTTTACAACATGTGCTGTGGAGGCAGTGGTCGAGCAGGGGGGTTTGGGATGGAAAGGAAGGCAAATTCTATTGTCTGCTTTTATTGACAGCTGCATGGCCAAATTGACAAATCATAGACCTCAGCTTAAAAAAAACGGGGTGTGTCTTACAAATTCAGGGGAAAAATTATGGGCGCTTTATGTACATTGAGGATAAGGCTTATTTCGACTTTCTCACATATGCCCTCTTTCAATCGTCTGATTGGCCTTAATTTTAAGTTGATTTAATCACCCCTTAAAACATGTTATCACAGTTGGAAAAATGTGTACTTGTACGCTACATGTTATGTGAAAAAACTCTGGCCTTATTAGATGTTTTTTGCAAAGCAAAGTAGCATTTTCAAATATAAACCATGCTCATGAAATATATAAATTAGGTAATCTTTGTTGTTGATCAATCATGGCAATAACTCACTTCAATAAAGTAAAGGCCCATGAGCAGGACTTAGGTGGGCTTCGCTTCACGGTGTTCAGGATGAACCACAAGACAACCCAGATGCCTACTTGCCAGCTTGTCAGCTGATGCCTGACCACGATATTCTCACCGTAGTCTCAGTAAACTGCTGAACTGCACTCCAGTAGCAATCTCTGATCGGCTCGCTTCACATGTTGCTGCACTACTCACCTCTCTGGTGGTGTGGCGATGGTGAGTATCCTGTTGATGGTGACCAGGTGGTTCTCCCAGAGCTGCGTGGAGCCGAGAGCACGTCCCCAGCACGCACAGTCCATCATGCCTCGGAGCTGTCGCAGCAACTTGTTCAGCAGGTGGATGTTCTGTTGACTAGCCGACACTGTGGAACAAAACCACGAGATGAACTTCCAGGAGAATATTGAGGAGATCGGATGTAGTAACACATATTTGTTGAAAGGCTTGATTCCGTTCAAAAATGGATTTAAAACTAATTTTCTATTTTGACGTTATACTTATAGTATTGTATTATTCTTTCAGGTTTCACAGCAAACAAGACGACCAGGACCTAATTATTATAAGGTGAAAAGGTTTTTGGTGTTCAGTACTACAAGGTTTTTTATAGAATTTACTAAATATTATTTTAGTAAATAAATGGGTTTTAATCACTAGATCTGAGCAATATTACTAAATTACAAGGATAAGATTAACCTTCTACTTTCATTTAACGCTGGTAGGTCATGAAAATTCACTATTTATATAGGCTTTTGATTTGTTCAGACCATTAACCCTTTATGTCTCAAATTTTAAATTTTTGTAAAAGAGGGTTTCCCCAGTCCCCTATAAGCAAAATTTCAGCAAAACCCTATTTTTTAAGACTAAGCGCTTTTAGCCCCTAGCTCAAACCACTATGGTTTGTGAGCCATTTTCTTCAGTGATCCTCAGGGGTCATTGTGGCCCCCGCACCGCATTTAGCATTTACCAGAGCGCACCCGGTGGAGCCAGGGCCACCGTCACTTAACCACTAAACCACCGCTGTTTGTCCCCATTTGAAAATGGCTGTTTCAACCGCTCCTACTGCACATCCAAGCGCTAGAAAACATTCACACACCCAAAGGGTTAATAAAGTGAGAAAAAGCCCAAACTATGGTTTGTTGGAGTGTTTATTTTGGAGCCACCGTTTGCTGCCCCATTTGAAAATGGCGTTGACTTAGAAAACATTCCCCCTGAAACATCCCTCCTCAAATTATATTTAAATGTCCATACTTTCGTGGATAAAACATTACATACTTTTTTTATGAATTAATTGCAGGTTAACTTCTTATTGTGTTGGTAATAAAATAATATCAGTTTATAGTCAAAAATCTGAAGAGTATATAAAAAATTAATATTTGGTAATATTTTTTTTAGGTAAGGAGCAGAAAACCGACAAGAAAGGCACAGAAGGGTCCGCCCGGAGAATTTTGGTGTACCACAAGGATCTGTGTTTCACCACTCTTTTTCTAACTTCTATCAACGAAAAATCATTGAAGATAAAGACACAACCTGAAAATTCATCCACTCCATATATTTTACAAATTACTTTGAATTTTCAACAGAACTACTAACCTTGGTAAGCCACCTCCTCAAGCATATTCAGCAACACTTTCTGCGCGCAGCCCGACAACGCAGTGAGTTTCTGTGAGATCAGCAGGTCGAGGAGTTTACAGATGTAGTGGAATCTGCGCACGTCGTGAACCGCAGACCTGAAGTCTAGTCTTTTGAACGCATCGCTGAGCCCGTTGAACCCGGCAATCTGTCCACATAGAAAGTTGAGTCAAGCTTGCGAAGAAGCTTTGGTGGTTATTGAAATCAAGAAACTTGCAGTTTATGTCAGTTTTAAACTGAGAAAGGAAACATTTTCTCTGGATATATACGTTTGAGACTTTAAGAGGCAGTTAAAATGTTCAAATGATAATTTTCTCCAGCGTTTCTTAGACTAAAGTTCTTAGACTACTCACTATTAATGCATTTCTTTATAACAAAGAGTGTTTACTAATGTATATTTTGTTTCGATAATTCCTCTTAAAATCATGTTAAAAATATATAATTTTAATCTCCAATACATTTCTGTTTTATTAAAAGAACTAAACCTCTATGGAAATTTGAGAGTTGAAGTAGAATAAGAAGTGAAATAGAATAAATCACAAACCAATTCTAGTCGATAAGCAATGTGAAAATCAATTTTTAAGAATGGATTCTTGAAGAGGAAATTATTGGTTACATAATAGATGCTATTTTAAAAAACACAAAAAGGCCAATATATGAGATTTAGTTACTGTATTTGTGTGACTTTTGCTTTCCTCAAGATGACAGCATGACTGTTAAAAGCGCTATTAAATAAATTACCTATATTTTTGATTTTTTAAAAATTGTATCCATCTTTAAAGCAGTTTAAATAACTTACTTCTTTTGTGCATTTTATCGTTATGTGGCAATGTGGTTGAACGGCACCATCTGAAAAATAAGAGAAATTAACACATTTTCTCAAATAATTACCAAACATTGGAACTTTTAAATTCTATTTAAAAGAACAACAACACTGAAAAGCTTTGAGTACAACAATATAAAGAATGCAACTTTTAGTGTACCTCAGGGATTCATTTTGGGACCAATTATGTTTTTATTTAACATGTGTTATCCCACAATGCTAATGTTTTTAAGTAAATATACACCAGCTGGCACGTAGTTAAAGAAAAAAATCTCGTACAAGCCGATATTTACCTGAAATTTTGTACAATTTTTCTTTGAAAGAAAGAGCGTAATACACTGCTACGATAGAGCACCTGGTGGTCTTACTCTAACCTGGATAAAATGATTGCTCTAATGACGTATAATAACCAGTCGACTGGTGACCCAGAAACCGGTGAGAAAATTGCACCACATTATCTCACTTCTGCGTGCAATCTTCGGTCGGTACTCACTTAGTGTAACTGCTGCGCTGCCTTCCCGGTAAGCTCCCACCGTAAACGCTTTTAGGTGTTTGAAAATCAGGTTTTTTTAAAGTGATTTGAGACTGACGTTTTGAAAAGAAAATAAGTTATTCTGGTTGGTTCTTTATTGAATGGGGAAAATATTACTCTTCCATAGCCAAGATTAGAACGGAATTGGTCACCCAAAAAAAAAAAAGCCTCCTATAATATTAATTAAAGTTTACCGTATTATGAATTATTTTTTTGTACTGGGTTTCTACTTTTTTTCATGTTTTGGTACTGTTTATGTGAGAGGTATATTAATCTAGTATAACATAAATAACTAGTACGCTTTTTAAACTTTGTGTTTACGTCAATAATCGAATCTTTATATTTCACAACAAAAACTTTCTCACTTTCTCAGAAGCGTAGCTTATCCAGTAAATTCATTCCAATATTTTCTGGGAAATACCTTAGAGTAGCAAACAAAACATCTTTTTAAAATGTAAAAGAGTAAAGTTACAAAATTTGTCCCGTCCAAAATGTATTAAGGGGAATAATAAATACAATATATTATAAAGGGTGCTATGTTTCTACTGACACTATTATAAAGGGGAATATAAAGTATAACACTTGTTTGCCATACAAAAACAAGAAACATGTAAGATTTTTGATCAACTTGTCACTCTTGTTGGCTTCTTCTAAGTGTGCTGTTCATGTTCAAAGGTGGACTTCAATGTCACAATGTAAATAAGATTTTAGCTAGTAAGACACAATTGACAATTGCCTAGTACAGTACGTTATTTTATATCCGCAGTAAAAAGTATATTTATGAAGGCTCAATACGAACTCACTCATTTGGCCTTGATGACCTATTGATTAAAATGGTTTGCAATATAAATATTCACACTGATATCATGAAAATTGTTCTCTAGCTTCAACACTAAATAAACATCACCATTCGGAGAACTGGAAGCAGATAAAGACGCTAGAATGATTTTCACCTGCACCGTGACGGTTATGACCTCCCTCGCCATAACGTTGAGTTTTTATTCTGATAATCATCTCGATATGCTCTGATTGCCGTGCTTTGATAATAATCTCTAGGAAAACTGAGTCTTGACAACAATGTTGGAATTGTTTTGTAACTAAAACGCTTCACGAGTGGCAGTGGTCTTTGTTTAGCGCTCAATTAAATAATTATGCAAACCGTAATGCATAATTTATTTTTCTTGAATTCATTTTTAACAAAAGAAAGATACTGTATTTACTTTTCCAAAAACTAGTTTAAAAACAAAATAACTTATGCCAGAAACATAAAGACTCACACTCTATGGTATGATTGAGAACAATAGGTTTAGTAAAAGTTATAAGTAGAATCAAATATTTTTCTAGGGATACCAGTTTTATTATATTTTATTTTGCTCCAAAATTAAAACATATTTAAAACTTTGTGATTTATACCTTCAACACCTTAAAAACATGTTAATCTTTTAGATAAATCTATATAAAATTAAGTAAAAACCATTTCAAAACAGTTTGGCAACACTCAAACACAAACAAATTTCCTCACACCAACACATGTTTACACAATAGGTGATAGTGTCACAGCCAATGAGAACATTGATACGTGGTATCCCTGCTACCCCTGTGGCCAATAAGAGGACTATCTTCAGTCACTGATTGGCTGATACTTAACTACTTGCTGTCTGCTATCCTATTGGTCGCAAGTAGCTGAGTTTCAGCCAATCAGTGACTGCAGGTACTCCACAATGAGGCCAAAATATTTCAAGCAAATTATTATTATGTTTTGACGTGGCATGAACCGGAAAAACTAGATTATACATGCTCCTACGTTTGATACTTGGCTTTAAGACACCGACCACTCCTAGAGGATATTTTAAGGTGAATATGGGATGAGTGTTTTGATGTATGATGAGATGTAGTCTTGTAACAAACTAGGGCCTACTGTTCCCCAGATCGGGTTGTCGGATATTAAGAAAAGGTCGCCACTGCTTGAAAGTTCATCAAGTCTGTTAAAGAAGCAATCTTCTTTCCAGTGTTGCAAGACACAGTATAAAAGCTCAAACCCTCTTTTCAATTTAAACACTGCACTTTCTGCGTTAACAGTTCTTTGTGTCAGAGGAAATTGTATTCCTTTCTTCACGGTAACGTGTTGTGTTTTGTTTTAAAGGTATGAATTTATTTTTAGTGTGAATAAGTGTTATAGAGATAACGTTTTGTTGTTAACTGCAAAACTTTACACAGAAAGACCCAGTTGTTGTTTTTGGCTGCTCTAGGATTTATCATTGAATTGAATCCAATATTTTAAAGTATTTATTCGAGAACACTTTTTAAGCTAGTTAGTACACTTGAATGTGAAAGTTTTTCTCTTGAAGTATCGATTTCTTTGGGTAGCTTCATTAAAACACTAAAACCTTCCTCCAAAAATGACTTTTAATTCAAAAATATAAAGCTTGATTTTTTATAAGAACATGGAACTTAAAATTATGAAATAAATATTTTTAACTGAACCCTTAACTACCCTAGGCTTTATGAGAAAACCATGTCCCATTTTAGTACATTTATTTACTTAAAATATCATTTGCAAAACTTCTTTGGGTTAAAATCTGTATCCAGTCAAGACTCCTCATGGGCCCTATTCAGCTTCCTCCTAATAAACCCCTCCAAGGTATCTATTAGACTTTTTTATTCTTTTTTACACTTGTTTTTACCGATAGTAGACTATTGGTAATATTTAAACCTCAGAGATTTTTAAAAACCCTCTCTGAGAACTAAAATCACCAACTGTACCGAAGATTATGTTATGGTTGGTAGATTGTGCATGGATGCCACATGGCTGAGGCAGGAAAATCAACATAGATTGGCAGCCCAAGCACAGATAGAGCCACTGAAGTACCCGCAAGTTTGTTCGTTCTCAAAAATTGCACAATTTGGTCATTTTTAAGTCGTTGACATCGGAAAAACTCAAGCATGTTAACTGAGGGGAGAAAGACGGCAAAGATGCCAGCGCTATCTGTGTTTAGGCTGCCCCAACTATGTTGATTTCTCTGCCTCAGCCATGTGGCCACAATCTACCTACCATAACATTATCTGTGACTGTACTGTCAGCCACCGAGAAGGACTTGGATTAGGCAAGACACGGTGAAAGTATGGGATTCTGACTCAACCTCATGTTATAACCCGGCAATTACTCCGCAGTAATTGCTTCGGTCTTCCTCTACATTGTTACTTACGTTACTGTGCTAGATCAATTACTGTGAGTAATTGTAATTAGGCAGCGTGATACGTGAATTGATCTGTGGTTCATTGTATTGAAACGAGAATAAGTCGTTGGTCAAATTTGTGGTTTTGTCAGGTATAAGAAAAAGCTCGTTATGTTTTTGTGAGGAAAAGGTTTTTGCAAAACTTTTAGTTGAGTATTAAAGGCTTTTAATTACGGTAGCAAACCAAAAGGTATTATTTTTGTGTTGGCCCTAACAGATTAGGGAGAAGATCTTTCAAACAAAATAACAACAAATGGAGAATTTAATATGTAAAATACACAAACATTCTTTCCAAACATTTGTACTTCTTTTTAAGCAAAATGTAAAACTGAACAAAGAAGTATCAGTTATCAATAAATCATTACAAGGACTACGTTTTGAACAAATTAAGCAATTTTGTGAAGGAATCAGTCTGGTTGGTTTCATTTTGGACAAAACATTTTCTGTACCTGCTTTCATAAATAACTACTGGAAAATATTACACCTAGACAAATTTTGTTTCGGATTTTGACTGTGAACTTTATGCAATTTGAAATATAATATCATGCGGACTGCATTTTATTGTATGTAAGCTATCACGCTATTTATTGTGTAAAATTCTTACATTTCAACTTTATAAAATCTTGTTTGTATGAAAAAAATAAATCTATCGGATGTAGATTAAAATAAGTTTTGGAACTGTACCCAACTTTTCGAAACAGTGTTAACTGTCAAATAACAAGTTTTGGATCTGCATTTTTCTCAAATTAATGATTAATTATATGGACCATTTTTACAAAACGAGACAAAAATCTCAATTTATTTAAGGCATAACCATAGTTATAAATTCATTTTAGATATATACTTCATTGCAAAATGGAAACAAGCATACGATGGTCTTTGCTTGCAATAGCTTGGCATTGGAAGCTATAGTCAGATCATATCACTTGCAATCATACTTGCAAATGCACTCACAACGCAATACACTTGCAACATCTGCTAGTGCACTGTTAGAAGAAATTGTAATTAAATCAATGCCTTGTCATAAACACTGGTACTGAAGCTTTGCTGTGTTGAATTTTAATCAAGGAGGGCATTTTGTTGTGGACTTGTTTGTTTATATCTTCAAAGATTGCTTTTTAAATCAGCTGATTTGTGCACTTACTTTAAAAGAGATTGACTATTGAGTTTTAATGTTTACAGTATTACTGATCTATACTTATAGTTTTAGGGATTTTAATTTTGTGAACAGAAAATATTTTAGTACACATTGTTTTGGTTGAATGAAACATTATTTTTAAAGCATTTATTTGAATGTGATTTGGGTTTCTTAAATTGCAAAGAATTTAATAATTGATTTTGCATAGTTATACTCCTGTTAAAAATTGTTATTATGACAAAGAAAAAATATTCTCATGATTATAACACTGTTCTAAAGTGATTTGCACATCAAAGTACAGTACTAATAATAATAAAAAAATATTAATTAGTTAGCCAATATAAAATGTATTCATTGTGTTAACAAAAAAAAACAGGAAACACAAAACCATCTACCACTGGTAAGAAAGAAACATAAGAACAAATCATTAACTATAGTAAATATAAGTATAGAAAGCTAAATTAAAACACTATTTGTCATGAAATACAGCAAATTACCCATCAATACACTCTGCACAAAGCAACCATGCGCACAGATCACTCGTATCGACTGTAAAGTCTCCGCAAATCCCACACAAATTCCTCACACTAACGCATATACATCAACGTGAATTATTCACACGTAAACAACACAATATGACGGAACGGAACGGCAAGTTACTTAATTCTGTTGCACTGTGGAGCCTTTCTCTTTCTTTCCCGAGGAGAATTGTGTCTTGGCAGACTTAAGTGAAGGCTAGCTTCGTTGTAAATGGAATTTTCTGCTTTGAAATTCAATCCAGCATGTTTAATTTTTGTTTCCATGCGTTCTTTACGTGCCTTAATAGCGTCAAATGTGTTATTAAACTAGTTGAAAAAAGTACTTACCAGAATTTTTTCTCTCACTCAGACTTTCCACAATTTCCATGTTTTCTTTGTCTTCTTCGTCAGATAAACTGAAGCTGAAAACACACATTTTAAAAGTAGAATATTTCTTACTTTTTGGAAATTTATAAAATATATAATCTGTACAATCTCTTTGTACTCTACTCGAGAAATTTTCAGCTGTAGTTCTAAAAACTTATGTCTAAACTAATTTTTTGGATGATAAGAAGAGGCAAAAAATCAGGAGAGACAAGGAAAGGATAAAGAAAAACAGAAGATTTTTACGATTCTACTCCTAAAAATTTGATCGCTTAGAAGCTTTAAGAACTAAAGTATATTTTAAAACAATTTTGATGTGTAATTTACATTTTTTTGTTAACCTTACTAAAATTTTGGAAGGAAATGACCCTTTGAAACCCACATTTTGATATACCCACCAACGGACAGCTGACATTTCCTGTCCACGGCTTTCTTTGTCCCCAGCTGATGCACATTAATATTCCCGCCAAGTTTAACTTGCCGACCACAGATAAACCATAAAAGCACCGCTACAGCTGACTCATGACTCAGGTTGTGGTTTATCTATGCACACAGATTTGACAAACGCAGAGGAGTTCCACAAGGCAGTGTTTTATCTTTAATCCACAGATTACTTATGTTTGTTATTAGTTTATCTGTGGACCACAGATTTCTTATTGTCTAAAGGAGAATGGACAGCTGTAGTCTCCACAGATCAGATAACATCGTTCTGACTTTTGTTTGAGAAGTTGAACAATGCGAAACTTTCTACTTTCCAAATTTGATTAGAAAGTTTTGAGGCAACTTAATGTTTCTTCCGTTAAATAATGAAATATTTCTTTCTAGGATCTAAACTGCAATATTGTTCTTGTTTACCAACAACGGAGCACGTTAATGGCTGTCAGTTGGCGTTGATATTTGTTTGTATCAAAATAAGGAAAATAAAGTTATTACTGTGATGTAACACAACGCGTATTGGCACTCATGAGAAAATATTCATACAGCTATCGTATTAATATATTGGACCTTCTCCAATGTGTAAAATCTTCCTACACTTCACGACCTTAAAAAGAACAAAGATCTTCAAAGATTATTAATTAGATCGTTTCTCAAGGGGTCAAATATTTTGAAGGTATACACAGGAAGAAAACACGTCAGCAAACTTTTTTTGATGAATCTCAGATCGAATTGCGTAATTTCTTTGTTTGCATATGCAGTTGAATATGAATATTTATAAATAATTGGCTTCTTCAGAATTTTTTAACTGTCAATGTTGTATATAACAATCTATGTGTACCTATCAGTGGTACATAGGTTCCTTTCACATGCCAAAGATTTTTTAACAATAACCATTGTCGATATTTTTCTGGTTAAGCGTGTCCTGTTGAGATTGTTGTATTCTTTTTATTACTTTGTGAAGTCTCTTAAAGACAAAAAATTGTACCTTTCCCATAATAGGACAGTCTTTTCTGTAGATTTTAATAAAGCATAAAGCTTATTTTTGCACAAACATTAACTATTTAAACGAGTAAAGATTTTTTTAAATGTGTTTTAAATACTCAAATCAGTGAAATGCAGAAATTTCTCATAAAACACATCTTCCAACATTGTATCAGCTGTGTACAACCCAGTAGCAAAGCATTGACAGTGAACAGCTGATTTCAGGTCAACAACCGCTCTTGTGGGAGATGGAGGGAGGGAGGGAGTCATGCTCCACTCTGTCTGTCCGTCTGTCTGTCCGGCTGGCGAACATGAACTCCTTATACATTATTCATTGATATAAAGTAAAGTGCAGCATGAAATTATCTAATAGGGTGATTTCTTTGTGGACATGAATACGTTGCATGGTTATACAAGGGTGAATTGTTGGAGTTGGATTTGTTTCGTATCTTTAAGACACAAGGTTTTTGTCTTTAAGACAAAAGGTGGATAGATTTGGCTTGATTTCGGACGGGTAAAATTGTAAAGCAATCTATTTTCGGGTCATGACCCTCCGATAAGCTCTATAAAGCCACTTATAGGGAATTATGTACTTACAATCAAATTTGGAATTTATTTCATGAATGTTTTGCTCGACTTTGCAGCCAATAATACTATTCCCAATGCGCCACTATTAATACTATCACAACAATTTTGTGATAATAATATAAACATGCTTAAAAAGGGGAGAGTAACTATGACTCTCGTAAGGTAGCCAAATAAAGTCAGTGTATTTAATATTTTGATTTTAGGATGCAAATTGTATCCAAAACGCTTCAAAACTCATTGGTTTGAATCATACTTTAGCAAAATTTCCGAGCAAGTTCCCCAAGTAGTTCACTTTTAGAAAAACCTCACGATTCTGGAAACCTTCCCCCCATTACAAAATCTGGCTAAGCTCCTGGGTCTATGGTGTCAGTAAAATTTCCCACCCGCCATCTGGCCCTTCTATGTAGAAGAAACTATTTTGGACCTTTATAACCGGTGCAAATTGGATCCAATCTGCTAGTTTTAGTGATGAAAATACAAACTAAAACATGAAACCCGTTTAAAAACACCAGCAAAGACCTCACTACACAAGGTCAAACAATTTGGCGAATATATCACACCACAGAGTATTCACTACAGCTGTCCACCAGTGAATAAACAGCTGATTGTATAAACACAACCCAGCTGACATACATAAACAAACACAAACAACATCTGGGCGTCCAGTTGGGCACAAGCCAAAATAATATCTACTCAAACATCCAACATTCTGCTCCGTGTTGTGGAGCAAAATTAAATATACTTAAGCTCTACTTTCTTACTTACAAATTGGTGAATACAGTAATGATAAAAGTCTAACTGTTAACAAACTGCTCATAAATTCAAAAACGCCACTAGACATTTGGAGAGAGGCTCAAGCAATAAACTGCCAAACTAGAATACAATTTTTTTAACAAAAAAACTGCCCTTGTCGATTATTTGATATTTAATACTTGACTTGAAAATGACTAGCATTACCTAGAGGTCCAGGAGACCCTCCCGGAAAAATGTTTATGCAAAATTAAAATAATATAGCATTTTTAGGCTCTTTTAGGTAAGTTTGTCTTTGTAATTTGCACATTGGTTTCATTTGGTTTATATGGAAGATTACCTCCATTCCGTAAAGTAATTAATTGAATTTTAAAAACACTATTTCGGTCGAAAACTTGTCTATTTAATGTAGGTCATTGTATGGAAAGTATGACAAATCAAATACTTTTTCAGCCATATTCCAAAAAATGCTGAAAGAGAATGACCATTTTTCAAAAAACAATTTACTCTGAACTCTTTTCCCACAAATTTAAAACTGAAATCTACTTTTGTTCATTGGCCCATTTAAAAACCACCACCAAACTATTTCCAGTTGGTTAATTGAAGATTAAACTTCCCGGAGTTGGGAAATTCATCCAGATATCCTTATCCAAGTTGAGAAATAACAAGAGTATTTGATTTAATTTTGACCCCTTGAATTATCTAAAGTGTCATCACTCAAGCTTTGGTTTTCCGCAATTTCAAACCTCCTAAACCCCCCACACCACAAACCTTTAGTAATTTTAGATTATTGGAGAGTCAAGGTCTCCCCCCAAGCCTCTGATGCAACGGCTCTACATAAACTGCACTTATTCTTACAGTAATTGACTCAAAAACCCAATTATAAAGCTAAGATCATAATATCATAGGTCTTACCATCTGTTATTAATATCGTACGCAGTATCGTCCCCGGGTCCATATCCATCAGTGCACCTGTAACAAATATTTATGTTTTATTTTATTTAACGTTTCAATTCAGAATAGTGCTTCATGCAGTGATTTGTTTTCACTTGTTTTACATTAAAAATATACAAGGTGAGTTTTAAATGTCCCCTCCCCACCGTAATTTTTTAAAAGGAAAACATTTTGAAAAACCTTTTGGGGAATGTTTTTATAGTATTCTAATGTTAATTTTGACATAATTTGCGTCATCCACAAACCCGGTATATATTCTGGAATTTTTTCTAAGTTTTTGTTGAGCAATTTTTTTTATTTTCAGCAAAAACATTATTTTAACATTTATTAGGGTTTTTAGGTAGCTGGTCACTTTAAAATCCCTAAGAAAAAAACCAGTATTTCGTTATAAGGATTTCGATAAGTTAAAATAACCCAAATGTTCTAAAGGTTAACTTCAGACATAGTTAATTTTGCTTAGACATTTTTTTGCAAAAAGTACAATTTCGTAAATAGTACATTTTTAACCAAGTCACGACTTTTATTCAAAGAAATTTTTTATAACCCAAGGATTGTATTGTGTGTCAATACAAAAAGCTAAACGCTAAAAAAACCATTTCTAACTTTTAAAAAAATAAATATTACGAAATATATACTTTCACAGCAGAAAGATCAACAAAGAAAGGGAAGGGAGCAATATTGTGCAATGTGACTTTTGCGATCAGCTGACTTCGGGACGCATGTTTGACCCAAATGTGTTGAGCCTACCCCTCGTCGCCATGGCAACCGAACCAGGTCAGGGTCCCCCCGCTAGGGGGTGGCAAGGGGAGGGGGTAGATCCCCGTGCCGATATAATGTCATCGTATGATGCAAGCTTGCTGGCCATCGGGTTTTCTTGTTTCTGAAAACGGAATTGCATGTGCTACCGTGAATCCTGACGAATTTAAAATAACAAAGGGGTTAGTTTTAAAAAGTTGGAATTGATGCTGTAAAAACTGAATTTATGAACTATACAATTTGAATTTTCATAACTAACATGTTTACCAAAAGTTTAAAAAAACCAAAGTAAGGTGACGGGGAAAAACGATTTTTCGCCGCCATCTTGGTTTGGCCAAAAGGATATTGTTGATTTTTGGAACACATAATGGTCACGGTACTACCAAGGTGTATACGAAATTTCAGCAAAATCATTTCATACATATAGTGGTCATAGCATAAAACACCATTTAAGGAGTAAAAGCACCCCCCCCCAAAAAAAGCTCTTCCAGTGAATCGAATTTGTTGGTTACTGAACTTAAGCTAAAGATTTACAAAAGGAACGTTTGTATCAAATTTCATGAAAATCGTACACAAATTGGAACTTGTAGATATATGAAATGTGTTTATCTGTGCTTTTGGGGGCCGAACTATGACGATTCTCCTGCCTCAGCCATTCGGCACTTATGCGCAATCTACCAGCCGTAACATTATCTTTGACCAACCTGACGATTTCCTCATCACTAACCCTGGATAGATGAGAGTTACCTGACTGGACAGTGCAGCGCAGTATCATCCTACGCATGCGCGGGAACGGGTTCTGGTCTCACGGATAAAAAATGCAAAAGGCAATTTGGATGCGGGAGGAACAGAGGGGGAATTAGAGACCCGGGTGAAGAATGAGCGTGGGCGAAAATAACGTTATGCCTTCTTAAGTGAGTCGCTTTGTGGTTTCTGAATCGCGTCTTTTAAGAGGCCTCCTCAGTGGTCACCTGAATTCGTCCGCGCACTTAAACATAAACAATGGGCCTTCTTTCAACTGATGCGCCTTACTTGTCAAACCTAGCGCTTGCAAGGGAATTTGCTTTCAAAAGCCTCAGTGGTTCACTTCAGAGAAAGGCATGATTCGTCCGCGCAAGGAACACACGACACCGCGCACGTAACAACTGGCTAAACAACGGGCCTTCTTTCAACTGATGCGGCCTAACTGTCATACCAACCGCTAGCGAAGGCAAAGACAATACATTGTCTTTGGCGAATGTTTACGAAGGACCGCTTTTCACCTTTCAAAATGGTTGTCACATGATGTCCTCAAATCATTTCAAAATGGTTGTCACATGATGTCCTCAAATCATTTCAAAATGGTTGTCACATGATTTCCTCAAATCATTTCAAATAGTTGTCACATGATTTCAAAATAGTCGCCATGATGCATTTGGAAACAAGAGGAGTCCCCGACACGTCTAAAGAGCCCGATTTCTCACAAGTTGTTCAAGAGCTTCACACCCAAACTTTGAAATTTACCAAGTTTTAGTGTTTTCAACTCTGTTTTGTACACTTAAAACCTTCAAAACTATGCGTGCTTCTGTGACCCGTGGCAGGTTGAGATCGTGCGCGACTCCGGAACTCATCACTCCACTGGCGTGGGTTCGATCCCCGCAGTAAAGAAGGTAAAGATCATTAATATCTAAGGCTTCCGGTTTACACCGCGTCACAGTTGAAATACGAATACTGCTGTATAGTATAAATGACATTTCGACCTCGCTGTGGAGAGTCATCCTCAGTAGCTGGTTGACTGGCTGAGACTGGATTGGCCGGCCGTGTCGTCTTAAGCCGGCCGCGAAAGGTAAAGACCGATGTCGAGTGTCAGAAAGGATCCTTTAGTCCTAACTTCGCCTCGTTAAACAAGACCGACATTACCGTTTCAAGTGTTTTAAACCCCGTGCCTTTAAAAACGGTGCAAACTTCTTTATATCCATACGAATCATTGCCCCATCAGTCTATATTTCTGTTGTCTGTTGTGAAATGGTTACGAGTAAAAGTATGAAACCATACAGCTTCAGCCACATATAGCCTGTATGACTCATCACCGCATCACCTGCACAATGTATTGTGTATTCATACACCACTCGACCTTCGCAACTACTATCTATTGTGGCTATAATAACATGTGTTTGCTAATTGTACCTTCTTCCGGTGGGGAAACATTCATAGTTCTGTATAACTTCATGATCAAATCTATTGGGAACAAACCCTACGGGAACTTGAGGTCACGGGTTCAATTCCCGCTCTAGGCACCTTAGTAGCGCATCCTGGAATCAAAACTGTGTCGGGTTCACAGCGAAATAGTCACGTGGTCCTAGCCGCGGATTATCATCAATAGAAACTTTCCATTTTCCAGCTACTCTCCATGAATAGAATCCGATCTAGCTTCGTCACTTTACAGTTTTCTCACACTCTGGCAATAAAACGGCGACTTTCCCGCGGAAATCGATCTGATTGGTCGCTAGAGAGCGGAAAAAACAAAGCGCAGAAAGCGAAGCGACGATGATTGCTGCACAGCTGGCCGTCCAATCAGCTGTGATTGGTCGATTGTTGTCGCAAATCAGCTGTTGGTGTTTGTTTACGTCGAACCTAACCTATAAACAAGCGTTTACAAACCGGATGTCGTCAGAGGTGTGTTTCCGGTGGAACGTGATTGCAAAGATAAAGATGGTAAGGTAATTAGAGGAAGCTGTGAGTCGGATGATCGTGGAATAGAGGATGTTTGGCTAGTACCGGGATAAAAGCCTGTTTTGAATTTCCAATCAAAAATTGATGCCGTCGACTTTCAAGTTCCATTTGAGCATATTTTAACTGCAAAGTCAAAAATGAAAATCTAGTGACTTGGGGTCATGACTGTACCAAGAAAGAAAGGGGTCACTAGTGAGAACTTATAAGGAACCCCTCTCAGAAATGTTAAACAATATCCTAAAACGATATATTTCACCAAAAGAAATTACAAACAGATAGACCCCCTCAGTTTAAGACCTCAAAACCTCAAATAGCCGAGTCGGCTCTTTCTTGAAAATTATTTTCTTGGTACAGCCTTGCTTGCAGTTTAGCCTACTCATACCTGTTGTTACACAAAACATATGACAACAAATTTGTCACCTTAGTTAGTAAACAAGTATTTAACCTCTCGAAAACTATTATTATAACCCAAACACAGAAAGGTTTTAAGAGTACGCCCCAAGTGATGAAGCCTTTCCTAAATATTTTGCTTTGGGAAATTGGGACACCGAACACTCCTTTAGGGCATTTCAAGGTGAATATAATGAAGGGTTTTGATGGATGATGAGATGTAGTCTTGTTACCAAACTAGGGTCGACTGTTTCCCAGCTTGGACCATTTAATGGAGTCCAACGTCCATTGGAAAGAATCATCAGTGACTTCGCGGTTTTCGTGGTGGAAGACATTATTTCATTTGAAGACGACAAATGCATTAAAAACGTGACACCCGTGATGTTTAAAACTAGTTAGAACAATCAGCGAAGATTGTCCTGAAGAGGACAAGGTCAGGCTTGTCGCATCCTGTGGTTTGTTCTAGATCTGGCTCCTGATTGGTCCAAATTGCAGCCTCTCAAACACGAGGCTTTGGTTGCAATCTGTACTCGCTCGTCTATTGGCTAATTGCGGTGGAGGCCGCAGATAGATTTGATTGGTTGGAAGAAACAGTATTAGTTGTTTGTTTGGCTTTGGTTTTTATTAGGATAAACGTTTGATAAAATAGATTGTGCCCAGTAAACTTTTAACTGCTGATTGTGTTTAGGGTTTCAATGGTTTGTGAGGTTTCAGAGAATATTTCCACAAAGACTGCCAGAAAGAGAAGAGCTAATATAATTATTTATTTGAAGTTTGAGAACACGACGTTTCGGGAATCTGATCCCTTCTTCAGGACGGGAAGGCTTTTCACCTGAAGACGGGGTCAGATTCCACATACCGAAACGTCGTGATCTTCTTGTTCGCTAAAATAAGGAAAAAGGTCCGCAGTAATAATTTCTCTTCATATAATTTGACCATCTGATCTAGATCTGATGTAGGTTTTGGGGAGGGTGTAAACGTAGACAAGATTCTCGTGTAAAAACCAGTTCTAAATGGGATATTCTAAAAGAAACTGTTTATAACGCTGCTACCCAATGAATTAGTACCGGGATATAGTAAACTTTAGTAAAAAAATCCACACACTTTTAATAAAAATTTGTTTTTTTTAAACAAACTACGAAAAAATCAGAACTTAAATAAAAACTCGTCATATAACAACGCTAAAACATACCTAACCTCAAAACAGGACCGGTTACAAGAACAAGATGGCGATCGGTGAAAGAGCGGAAACGGAAATGCCGCGGAACATTATGGTGTAACACATCAGCTGTAGGAGAAAGTAGAAGTCTTCATCACCAGCTGATTCTGATTCTGTGTCGGGCATCATTTATCACATCAGCTGATTCTGCTGTAGTAATTATCTCTGGAGTTTGGAATTGGAAACCTCGAGGAATGACAAAATCAGCTGATTGTATTCAGGGACTTTCGCTTTGAGACACCGACCACTCTTGGAGGGTATTTTAATGTGACGGGATGATAGTGAGTGTGATGAGTGTTTTGATAGATGATGGGATGTAGTCTTGTTACAAACTACGGTCGACTGTTCCCCAGATTGCGTCATTAATTAAGAGCCCAATCGGCCTGACGAGGAAGTCCGGGGGTCCTCCCCGAGAATAGTAAAGGCAGAGCGAATCTTTTTTTGATTGAGGAGGATTGAAAATTCCTTCATAGCTTTTCCACCACTCAACTTCGACCTTTACCTAGCGATATCGGAGATGAGCAAAGTTGTTGGTGGTGACTGCGAGGATCGAACCCGCGCCATCGAAGTGCATGGTGAGCTCCGGAATCGCCAACCCGCCACGGGTCCGCTAATAGTTTTGATATTGACCACTTGAACCAAAGATAATGTTATGGTAGGTAGCCTAAATGGGGCATAGATGCCGCATAGCTGAGGTAGGAAATTCAACATAGTTGTGGCAGCCCAAGCACAGATAGCGAGCGTGCCATCTCTCGCCGTCTTTCTCCCCTCGGCTCGACATGCTCGAGTTTGTCCGATGTCGATGACCTTAATGTGACGATTTTCGAGAACAAACAAACTTGAGACTCTTAAAATAATTCCCTCACAAGCTATCTGTGCTTGGGCTGCCTAAATAACCAACCATTCAATTAGTTCAATTAACTATCGTTAATTGACTCTCCGCACACGACGCGTAGCGACAGCGGTCGTTAATTGACCATTTCTATTTAAGTCACGTGACAATGAGGAGTCGTTGTTTGTTTTTAGAACAGATGTGACTTCAGTACCGGTTTTTGACTAATTCTTTTCAATGCCAAGTTCGTTTCAATTCTGAACTCAAGGTCGTTCTGGAGTTTTTACAGTTGTTTGTGCGTGCTGAGTTTTCTAGTGATACTTGCTTTGAGACACCGACCACTCTAGAGAGTATTATGGGATGGTGATGAGTGTTATGATGGATGATGAGGTGTAGTCTTGTTACAAACTAGGGCCGACTGTTCCTCAGATTGGGTCAATAGCCCAACGACCAATGGAATGGACCAACGGCTTGACTGAAGACGTTCAAAATTCAAATACAATTCTATCGCCATGTGAAACGAAATTATGTCCGAATTCTACCAAATTTGATACTCATGTTCCTTTGTAAATCTCTGGGTTAAATTCGTTAACCAGCAAAATCTAACCACTGGAAGTGACCTTTTGGGGAGATATTCCCTCCAAAAATGAGTTTTATGCCATACAGATTGTGTTTCTGATCTGATTTCGTTTAGAAGCCACGGTACACAAAGGAATTTGAATGTTTGTGGGTACTTTTAAAGTTCTGTACTCTCAGCAGTTTCATCAAAACGACATATTTTGCGGGAAAAAAATCTTCTCAAGATGCTCCCAACTTGGACAACAATCACAAAGTAACTGAAATATTAAAACGTTTGACTCTAGGATCTTTAAGACCTCCACCTCCACGCTTCCTCCTTGATCACGAGAATAGATACATCACGAATCTCTCTTGTGTGTGTGTGTATGTGGGAGTAGCGGGAGGGGGGAGTTACGGTTTCACAACAATGCAAGATGAAGACGTCACGATTCTCGTAGTGGAGTACTTTCTATAGCAGGAGTGAGAGGAAAACCAGGACAAAACTGCGATAATCACAATTATTGTCTGGATATGTCAGGGAGACACTTGTGGGGAGATTTAATACGCAGCGGTGACAATACAATTGAGACAAGTGCTGCTTTTAAGGGTCCTCCTCAGCTGCAGGCGAAGTTTCGCTGCAGGAATTTACGGCGGCCCGTTTTTAACCTTTCAAAATGATTTTACATAAATAACCATAATATATTTGGAAACTAGAAGCTTATAGAGCGTTTGGTTCGAAATTTGTATGAGTTTTAAGTGCGCAAGGTGGACTGGAAATACACTAAAACTTGAACCATTTCAAAGTTTATTTGTGAAACTATTGAACAACTTATGAGACATCGGGCTCTATACTCGGGCCGGAAAACTCCTCTAGTTTCTAAATATATCAAGTTTATTAATGTAGAAACGATTTTGAAAGGTGAAAAACGGGCCGCCGTAAACCCTTACAAGCGGTTGGTTTGACAGTTAGGCCGCATCAGTTGAAAGAAGGCCGGTTGTTTGACCAATTGTTACGTGTACGGTGTCGTGTGTTCCTTGGGCGGACGAATTCAGGCTTTCTCTAAAGTTACTCTTAAGAGCTAAAAAGGGCTTGTGATATAATCGTTTTCGTTGCAAATTGTTTTTTGTTGTTGCATAGTACATTATAAAATCTGAGATGGAGGGGGATTAATCATTGCCAACTATAAAGCTCTATAAATCATACAGACAAAGAACAGTAAGAGGACCGACTAACACGTTTTGCTAGCAAAATTTCATAGGTTTTCAGTTTATTATTTAGTAGATCTTCAGCAATTCCCAACAGCAGGTTTTATACATTCCAAGAGAAGCACTACAACTCCCTACCCTTGCTAAAGATACTCCCATGAAGAAGATTATCCCTATAAGGGGTGAAACATAACCTCAATAATCACTTCAAAAATAAACAAACGCAAGTTCTCAACGTCGATAATAGGTGGTGAATATATAAATAGAAAATATGTAAAGTACAACATTAAATAATAACGCTCTAATTTAAATAAATTACCAAATTAATTAAGTAATTTAAACGATAACAGCTGACAGATACCACGCACGAGCGGAAGAAAAGGTCGCAGATTATAAAAAGAAAACAAAAACAAAGATCAGCTGTTTCCAATTCAAGGTCACAGATAAACAGCTGTTGGAGAGCAGTGTTGCCAAGTCTCCCACTGGGAGGCGACAACAGCTGACCAGACAAAGGAAAGAGCACATTATAACGGTTTATACATAATACAATACGTACAATGGAAGCTGGGTTATTAATTGTGTATAGTGACTCTGTGCTCTAACTTTCTAATTATTACTGAATTGTTTTCTATTTATAATGTTGTATGTTAAAATAAAACTGGCCAAGGAGGGGCGTATGTAACTAAATTACAGTGAATGAAACATAGATCATCACATTTTTTCTGCGACTAAAACTTTAGAGAATATTTTTAAACTAACCCAAATTTCCCAATCGTCCACTACAAATTAAAAAAATCTCCTGGAAGTGTACCTCATACGCTTACTTAAAAGTCCAAAAGAGAAGTAAACTTTTCTTAAAAATATTTTTCTACAAAGTAGTTGCTCCTTAAAAATAGGAACTTAACAAAATAAGCATTAGAAAGTGAGATCAATTGACAATGTGAAACCATTTGAAATTAAAGAGTAAAAGTAGGAACAGTATTTGACGATACCTTTTAACGCTCAAGAGTTCAATTGGTAATCTTATAAGAGTCATAGTTACTCTCCCAAACCTTGGAATTGTCACTTAAACAATTTATTCTGAACCTCTACGTGACACTGAACTATGCCAGTGGTTAATCCTTTCCAAAGCAATTTTTGGGTTGACCCCAAAAGGTCAGTACTACACTGGGCCGTGGTCAAAAAGGTCCCCAGGTAAAAAGGTAAAGTTTGTCTTGTTTAACGAGGCGATGTTAGGACTACAAAGTCCTCTCTACCACTCAACCTCGACCTTTACCTTGCGTCATCGTTTAGTCATATTACAAATTATTGTAAGTGGTGACTGCGGGGATTGAACCCGCGCCACCAGAGTGATGAGCTCCGGAGTTGCGCGCGATACCAATTTGCCACGGATCTGCTAAAGGTAGAACGGGATAACCAAGGGTTACTAACCTTTCGGCACCCGCTCTCCCAGCCCCTTGCCAACTCAGGTGTTGATATTGTTCCTCTCAAAACTCAAAAAACTGTTGAGGAATCATCACATTGATGCAATCTGTTTTAGGATTACATCGGAAATATTTTTGCTAACGCGAAATCTTACGAATAGCATAGCAGTTTTGGGTTGATTCAACCCCATATTTCTTACAGTATTGTTTTCTGGGGATCAACCGAGATTTTGAACGCAGTTTCGCTTTATATTTTAAAACTATGCCATTCTGTTTTGAAAAATTAAAATCTGCACAAACGCTACTCTCAAATGAAACAGGTAAATTTGTATTCAAAACAGAAGATAAATAAAACTTACGTAAATAAACAACATTTTTTTAATGTAGTATAGTGAAATGAAGGCAAGCAGGGAAACTTCACACAAAAGGTTTGTAAACAGATTTTCAATGGTTTCATTTTCTTGGTTTACTGAGCTGATTTGTAGCCTAGAATATAGACAGGGTAATTAATAAAACATAGCCAAAGTGTGGCCTCAAGCGCTTCTGTGAATCGGCATGCCCCCTGGATTTTTTGAAAGATATTGAACTATAAACCTTATTTTCAAGTTAGTTCTACAGAATGACAATGGTAAATTGAACTCTGTAAGTATGGTGAATTTGTCTTCCAAAACATTCAAAAACGCGTTTCACAGGTAATTTTGTTAATTTTTCTCGGGGTGGGGGGAGAACCTTTCTTCCTAGGGGTTTCCCCCAAACCTACCACTAAGTTAGCTCCCCTTTGGACGCCCTTGGGGATAATGCACACCAAAAGTGCCCTTTTGGGGGTGATCACCCCCCAAAAGGGGGTTTTCGGCTACACAAACTGTAAATTTATGAACTGAATTCAATAAAACTCAGTATTATCATTTATGTTACTGTGTTCAACACGTGTAATAAAAATCACCAAAATCCAATCAGCCATATCCAAATGTTGGTGAAAAAACCAATTTCCGAAACTGGATATTTTTTGAGGTTAAGTTTTACTTTGTCTGTTTAGATTTTAGTGTTACATTTTGTATATAATTAATTTAGGATAATGTATACAGTGTTGAATTTAACATAGAATGTGAAAAGAACACCTTCATTGCATGTTTAGTTTTTCAATAATTCATTTAAGTGTTTTGAACGTTTTATATGTATGTAAACATTGCAAACTGTAAACAACTTATTCCAACCGGTTTAAGTTGGAATTGAAAAACACCCCTTAATTGTATAAAGAGCAATCCATAAGTCTATTGTATACAGTTGTAATTATGTACGAGATGTTACCTGCCATGAAAATGTTTGTTTGTAGTAAACCCTCAATATTTTGACGGTATTCAATCTGTATAAATTATAGAACCTTTATATCTGCTTATTGCAAAGAAATGTCCTGTACAGATTATTTAATACTGCTTTGGGTTGTGGAAAATTTAGATGACCTGTATACTGTAACTCCCGTTTAACAAATTCACTGCTACGAACATGTTTTAACATGAAAATTTGTATTTGAATCAATGTTATGACTGTGCCGCTAGCAGCAAATGTGTCAACACGTTAGTTCTAGTTTTGTTTTATATTTGATAATTCTTCAGTTTGGAGCCGCTTTCGGCATTCACAAAAGCAAACAAAACAAATATTTCCATCTTTATTTGAAGTTTCGGTATTGGTACAAGTTGAATTTGTCCCAACCAAGTTTAAAATATGGAGGCAAAAATAATTTTCCAATGGTAAATAGATCAGCAGACAATCGTAAGTCAAATCTAGGTAAAAAATAGAGGTAAGGAAAACGGACTCAGGGAAGGACTAAAGGCCTGTAACAATGTGGAACAACGAGGGCCTGTTGACAAAACATTGATTATGACCTTAGAAATATAGCACATAATAAGAGTGTATATGCTTTTTTACGAATTACCTAATGAACAATATGGGGTGAATTGAAAATGCTATCGATTGGCATGACGGATCAGCTGTAGAAGATAAACAAAGCAAAACCTACCTTCCAAATACATTGTCCTGGCTATTCTGCCTTCCACACTCAAGAATTTTCTTCTTTTCCCAGCCTTCTTCAGTTTTCACCCATTCTTCTCCTGGAGATCGCCAATCTTTTGAGATAAATGGCATACTTCACTGGCAAGCAACACAATCCACAATTTCGCGAACACCGAACCCAACTAAACTTCTTGAACACAACTGGATCTTGCTTTCTGTCAAACGTAGCAATTCTACCACAACCGTGAAACCGCTGTAGACTAAAAAATTATTGTACGCGAAGAAAACCTTGTACAAAAGATAATCCCAGTTTTGTTTGTAAATGAAGCTAATGTAATAAAACAACCTTACGTAATAAGACCGTTGTTTTATTTTTTAGCAATATTAGTTTTCAAGTTACACTATTAAAATGATCTGGCTCCCAAACAAGTTATAACGCACAACATATTTATTGCAGTAAACTCTCGAAAGATATTGTACACACGGCAACACTGGCTGTCAAACTCAGCAGAAAACTGTACTGCGCATGACAATTTTGACGTTCTCCCAACCAGCTGATCAGCTGCAAACAAAGGAAACTGTAGTGACAGGAGTGCATTGGTCTGCGATCTAACGGGAAAATCGACAAGCTTCCAGTTCAAATAGTTCGCACATTCCTCACCAGACTACAGCACCAATCGGAGACACGACTCTAACTTCACCAGCTGACCCAGTAGTTGTAGACAATCCCGCTAGACAGCAGAGGCTTACTGTGAATCGATCATTTCAACCAATAGTTGCGGTTTTCCCCGTTAGATCGCATGAGGATAATTTAAGATTCGGCAAATATAATTCATAAAATTTAGTTCAACACCAATTTTTTCGAAAACATAAGATCAAATTTGAAGAAACCAAAATTGTATGTAAAGAAACCCATGAACAAAAAAGATTATTGTTAGAATCCGGAATTATGTTATATACAAACAAAAATGTTTTAGCCAACCCAGCAAAGATATTCATCCGGCCTGGCAGAACTATATAAAAAAGAAGTAAATAGTTTAAATTTTTAATTTTATATATTAGTTAATTTAAAATTTTACAATTTCTTTAGCTTTTTGCCTTTATATATTTACTATTGTATTTTATATTTTTCTCATATGGTTTTTGTATCTGTTCATGTTTATTATTATTTATGTTTCTAACTGATGAAGATACCAGAATTTTAATAGGTATCGAAATATAGTGATTTTAAAATTTCCAATTTGTCATTGTTTTAACAGACGTAGCCTACAAATGTCACTAAATAACTATGACCCGTCTGTAATAACCTACAAATTTCAGATGAGGATGTATTTTAGAATCCTGTAGTTGCGGTTTTCCCCGCTAGATCGCAGGGGGCTGCACCTTTGGAGTATTGTCACTCTCGTGGGGGATTTCAAAATAAGTTGTATTGTGTTTTTTGACTAGACTGTCGCGCTAGCACCCAACCCTTCCCCCTCCACACCCATAGTGGCACAAAAAACGCAGCACGAAATTACTGAGCCAACCTCGGCACTATAATTGGCTCATGTGTCAATCTTCAAGTGAGGATATATCTTTTAGATGTGCGCAATTAACGTCATGTTGCTACTTAACAAGTAAATGCGAAGGTTTTTTTGAAAGAGTAGTTTATACTAAAGTTGTCCAGCTTCTCAATACACTACATTATCCGATATCCAGCATGGATTTCTACTTTGTAGATCGTCATATCGACCTTTCCGCTACCTAGATGTTCCTCTGGATCAACTTCAAGTCTTAGGGCTACTAATTAATGACCCAAGGAAGAGTCGGGCTTAGTTTGTAACAAGACTACACCTCATAACTCATTACTACCACTCATCACACACATCCTTCACCACATATTTGCCTTAAAATACCCTCATGAGAGTGGTTGGCATCTCAAATAGTGATTTAGTTTTGACTTTCAACTATCATGTCGACAGTTTGTTCCAGGTTATTCTCAGGCATTTATGTTTTGAGAAAACTCTCAGAATATAGCTCAACTCACATAATGAGTATTTTACATTACGGATTAATCCTCTTACACCTTTCCTATGGATGGGCATTATGGTGAGGATTCTTAAACGCAAACTTCTCGGAAATTTTAAATAGGCAAAAAAGCCGTCTGAATAGTTGCAAGGAAGAGAGATATGCAGGCCAGCATTCAAGAGTTTGCTTACACTTCTTTATACTTACTATACATTTTTCAAATACTTACTTTAACACATTTCCACATATTGTCAAACTTATCTGTGCTATGTATTCTTATTTTTGATCACCTTGTTACTCAATTAAAAATTTTATTTCTGTTGTTAATATGATTAAAACTTAATTTATCTTGGTATTGTTCATTCAGCACTCAAAAAAAATTTCCTCTTTGCTAATAACTAGACATAACCATCTTGTAACATATTTCAGCCAATCATTGACTGAAGATGGTACTTCACAGCGAGACTGAAATATCTCAAGTTAATTATCATAATGTTGTGACACGGTGTGAACCGAAAGAACTAAATTATACATCTTGTAGTCTCTCTGTAAAACTTTTCATTGTTATTATTGTAAGAAGGTTGTGTTTTTGTTGGAATAATAAATAAATAAAAGTAATACTTTACCTTCCCCAAGTGCTAGATAGACAAAGAGCAGAGTTGCCAAACTGATAACAAAAAAACACTGCATCTTCAGCTAAGACCAAATTGTTCTGACCAAAAGTTCATCGCGTCGGTGCTTTTATCACAATAATTGAGGAAAACCAGTTTGAAATTAAGAAACAAATTGTTTTTAACTGATGAAAATAAGTTATCTGTAAAAAAACTTGATTGGCTAAAACAACTGATAATACAGTAATAAAAACAATTTAAATTCACATTGCAGTTATTGCATTATAAAGAGCAATCAAGTTGTGATACTTTCCAAACATCGGGTCACGGGAAAGAATATGTTCGGTCAAAGTTCTTTGATTTCGTGATTATAATGTCATATAGTGAAGACTCATACAGGGAAATCCAGACAATTATAATTATGAACCAAGTCCATTATTTTGGAATTATAGTTAATATAACATGCAAGTTAATGAATGGAAGATATGTACATGTCTGTGTAAGTTGCCAGACAATTTTAAACGATATCAATACATTCAGTTTCTGTACTGGATTTGACCATTCTTTGTCAATTAACACAATTAGTCAAATAACAGCTGAGGCTGGAAATGCCTATGCGGGATCTTGTTCTGTGTAGAGAAACAAAACAGTTATGTTCCTTTACTTAATGATAAGTGTCATTCAGGTGTCCAGGTTGTGTAAAATAAGTAAAAAGGCAGTTTGGAACAACAAATAAGTCTATGTTAATTGTCAACTATTTATTAAAAAGCATAACTTGTTATTCAATAACATCTGTATGTTACCATGTATTTGTCACTTACACTTAAATAACAATAAGGATTTTCATAACTATCAAGAGCAAAAAATTGACTATTTTAAACATATTTACAATGAAAACTTGTTTCTTTAATGTTGTTAATAGAAGTCTTATTATCAGCATTGTATCAAATGGTTGTACATTTTACTTAATATATTACTATGAGTTGCAGATATATTTGACAAATGTTTTTGTTGCTCTCATAATTTAAATACATAATACAACAGTTTCAACTATAGTATTTAATCTAGTTTTGGTTGTATAAATTTTGGGATGTACAGTTGAACACTTTGCTTAAACAAGTTGATCAGTATGAATCAACAGTTAACATTAGCCTAGACTAAAACCCCTCCAAGTAATGGACTTTATTGCTGCTTTTTAGCACACATTGGTTAAAACACTATGTAAATTTGTAACAAATTTGCCGTACTAATATCCGTAAAAAAACTTTAGTATAATAAGTATTGTCCAAACAAAACAATCAAGAAAGTAAAATGTAACAAATTAAAAGTACCGTCAAAACTAATTACTTATTATCTATGGTAAAAAACATACAGTATTCAGTTTGTAGATTGAAAAGTTAAACAATATAGAAAGTACTTCTTTGTGCATTGAATAAATGTAATATTACCATTCAGATAAATAAAATATTTTACAGGATGACGTGAAATGGGCTGTACAGTGACGGAGCAGTTGACAATGTTTCACTGAGGTGTCAAGGTTTTGTAGTAGATATAACACAAAGGACTGCTGTAGTCACCATTGTGCTGTGTAAACTGCACAGTAAAGTGTTCCAGTCTCTTCTCAGCACTTGACTGTCTATACACTGAACTCTGCATCACAGGAGAGAGTGAAGGTATACTGGGTGTTGGGTGACAGCACCACTGGTCTCTCCTCTGTAGATACTGGTATATTGAACCCACACCAACCAGTAGAGTTGTCAGTGTGAGTGACAGTTGTGGCAGGCCTCTGATCTGTCTCTATCTTCACTGTCATAGTGAACTGTCCGCTGTTGACATAACACCGCATTCTCATAATCTCTACAGCCAGAGAGTGAGTCTGCAGTGAGAAGCTGAATTGTCTTGTTATGGTAAGCTCTCCTTT
Source organism: Matsumurasca onukii (assembly GCA_018831715.1). Classification (NCBI taxonomy): domain Eukaryota; kingdom Metazoa; phylum Arthropoda; class Insecta; order Hemiptera; family Cicadellidae; genus Matsumurasca; species Matsumurasca onukii. The sequence continues at coordinate 22,450,002 of CM032067.1, read as the reverse complement.
CCCCAGCCTAACACGTAGTTCCTCAGACTTGACACACTCTACAGCTGGTGCTCTCCTGACTTGCTTGTTGCTACATACTGGTGCTCTCCTGACTTGCATGTTGCTACATACTGGTCTCTCCTGGTACATACTGCAGTCTTGGTGACTACAGCAGTACACACTGCTCCCACCTCCTGATCAGTCAAGATGCCGGTTGGTACAACTTCCTTGCAGAACTCATCTGGAGATAGAGTACACACCCTGATGTGATGTAGTGGCTTCTCAAGCTGCTGTCGGAGAGTCTTGGCATCGGAAATGGTCCCTGGAAAGTGTAAAACATGTTTTAAAATATTAGCTTGATTGAAATTACGTCATACTTTTCATCCTTACATTTGATTTCAAACATTTTCTAAAGTTTTCAAGTATTAAGTACTTGCCATGAGTGTTATGAGTGCTTGATGTTCTCAGCCAGCTCTCTTATTGTAGCATAAGTTTGCTTTTTGTAAACAAAAACCTATACAACAAAAATTGTATTTTTGTTTATACTAATATTAATATGGCATTGGTTTGTAATACTCATGCTGCGAATTCGTAAGAGGTCCCGTTGTTTACTTGTGCTGTATTTTTGAATGAAAATTAATTATCAGTCTGGGTTTATTTTGTTTCAAATGCATACTTAGGGTTGGGTCTAACGTCTAGAATATATCAAATGTCTCCAGAAGTATTGAGAAAACACTAACAGAACCAAGCAGCTAAGTATATGTCACTATTACACTCAAGGCAGTGTATTTTCTAATTTTGGAACATGTCTAGGGCAGGGGTTCTGAAGGAAGTCATACATTTGCATATTTTGAGTATTGCCTCAATTTAAAGGACTCAGTAAATAGAATAGACCACTGCAATTGTTTCCAACATTGTAACTGGAAGTAAATTTAACTTTCCATGGCTGCCATATAAGTTTAAGTGAATCTAGTGAGGTCTAGTTTACAACATTTTGAGTATGGAAAAGTGTTTGTAAATGCATGGTTTGAGTTTTTAGCCAAATTAAAGAGTTAAGTTACCAGAGCAAATGTTGCAAAATAGACCTCAACAGTTTTACCCAAACTGAAATGGCAGCCTAAACAGTAAGAAACTTTTAAACTTAAAACACCAACATTTATAGCACTTTTTAAAAATAATTTCTCTTTGCATATATGTGCTAAGTTTGATTTAAATGAGTTATACAATATCATTATATCTAAAGTTATATCTATGGACTGTATCTGTCAAGTTAAAAGCAAAGAAACAAAAAGTGAGCATCATCATAACCGCGGCAATGTTTGAATGTGTCAGTCGGATACTGTTTACACTTTGCCGGCTGTCTCCAAATATAAATATTAAATTTAATATTTATTATTATAATTTGATAAAGCAATACCTTAGATGTAGTTTGAGTTAGATGTGATACTGCTAGTTGTTTCAGTTTCAGTTGATGTGTACTCATTTCAGTCATTTGGTATGAATTGCTACCGGCTTACGGCGTAATGGCTACCACAACAGTTTGAATTAAGTATAACCTTTTCCGGCTTTTCCAAATCCCAAAAACTGCAGAAAATAACTACTTGACTAAAAGTTTAAGTTAACCTGTCTCATACTGATTTTCACAGTAATAGACTAATAGTTGTATAGTTAAATTTCAACTGTAAAATGTCTGAAAATGAACCAACTACTGAAGATACTTGAAGAAGGTGAAACACTTTGGCGGGCATAAGTAGGATGTTTCAACAGATGGACTAGAAACCAATGTAATTCAGATTCCTAGCCTGGCTAGCGAAATTTCAAAATAGCTGGACACTGTCAAGCATTGGTTTATTTCCTAGACTATGTTTTGACCAAGGCTAGACTAGTAAGGCATTAGGCTACTCCTTTCTAAAAATCCTAATATATTAATCATTGTAATCTTTAATTAAAGTAAAAAAAACAATAGAAATATCTTCTGGTACACAAATTGTTGGATGAAAATATTATTACATTTAATTTGACATGGGCAACAACCAGTCGGTAACTGAGCCCGATGTAACTTGTAACTGACCAGTTACATTTCAGAAATAACTGTAACTGTAATCAGTTACATTGGGTTCTGTAACTTGTAACTGTAATCAGTTACATTTTATAAAGGGTAACTGTAACTGTAATCAGTTACTGTCATAACTTCCCAAGTCTCAGTAAATAGAATAGACCACTGCAATAATTGTTTCCAACATTGTAACTGGAAGTAAATTTAACTTTCCATGCTGAAACCATATCCAGTTTAAGTGAATCTAGTGAGGTCTAGTTTACAACATTTGAGTATGGAAAAGTGTTTGTAAATGCATGGTTTGAGTTTTTAGCCAAATTAAAGAGTTTAGTTACCAGAGCAAATGTTGCAAAATAGACCTCAACATTTTCACCTAAACTGAAGGCAGCCTAAATAGTAAGAAACTTTTAACCTTAAAATGCCAACATTTATAGCATGTTTTTAAAATAATTTGCGACGTTGCAATTTACAAGCTAAGTTGGTTTAAATGAGTTATCACACAATATTGGTTAACATTAATTTTATAAACGTATAAGTTCCTTCAGTGGCTTGTCCCTTGGACATGAAGAAGGAAACATATGCCCAAGTAAATGATACAGTGACATGTCCACAACTGCAGAATTTCATTTTGATTTTCTCTTTCATTCTGGAGATATAAAATATATTCCAGAATATTACCTTTGTTCTCACTGTTCCAGGATCCCTGGGCAACTCAGGAACTGAGGAGAGGCGGCACCTTGTCTCTCACACTGCAGGATCTAGAAACAACACATCCAGCTCTGTAACATTCATCACTTCTTGTTCCAGGATCTTGACAAATGTGTCTGGGCAACAACTCAGGAACTGAGGAGAGGCGAGCACCTTGTCTGTCTCCCACTGCAGGATCTAGAAACAACACATCCAGCTCTGTAACATTCATCACTTCTTGTTCCAGGATCTTGACAAATGTGTCTGGGCAACAACTCAGGAACTGAGGAGAGGCGAGCACCTTGTCTGTCTCCCACTGCAGGATCTAGAAACAACACATCCAGCTCTGTAACATTCATCACTTCTTGTTCCAGGATCTTGACAAATGTGTCTGGGCAACAACTCAGGAACTGAGGAGAGGCGAGCACCTTGTCTTTCTCCCACTGCAGGATCTAGAAACAACACATCCAGCTCTGTAACATTCATCACTTCTTGTTCCAGGATTTTGACAAATGTGTCTGGGCAACAACTCAGAAACTGAAGAGAGGCTAGCACCTTGTCTTTCTCCCACTGCAGGATCTAGAAACAACGCATCCAGCTCTGTAACATTCTTCAATTCTTGTTCCAGGATGATTTAATCAATCAAGCTTCGATTAGTTCAGGATGAAAACCTATAACCTTTGCAGGCTTTGCCAAATGATTTTTTTGCCTCCTTTGCTCCATTTATTCTAGTTAGAAAAAGGTTTACAGTACACAGACGTGTAGTTTTCTCTCAGAACTGCTTGTGTATATGTGTTATCTCAGAAAACAGTTCTTCCTGGGAATAAGCAGGGTTGGTCTGAAGAGAGCAGTGATTGTATAGTCTACTATCAGATAACTTGAGGATATATAAATTCTGAAAGTTACCTTGTTCATCTCTGAGTTCAGTTCTAGCACTCTGGCACACGCAGGGTTGGTCAGCAAGGAACAGATGTTTGAGTAGTCTAGGAGAGACATCAGTCTGGTAGCTAGCTTATCCTTCAGTCGATTCATGATATATCTGTCTGCGCATACAACAGGTCATCCGCATCTTCAAAACTCATGGTAGAAGTCGTGTCAAAACCGTGAGACAAACCTAGAAACCAAATCAAGTTTATCAGTTTAAGAACACCAGATGTCATGACTTGTTCTAGAGCAACTTGTATAATTACAGCAAACACTTACAAAGTTCCCACATATTTTATTATATGTGTATATTATTTATATTTATTATTCATTACCTATTTATTGGATGGTTTAGTATTTATTCTTAGGCTTAGTATTTATTCATTATTATCATATCTCATTTCTTGTCCTACCTCAACAGGTTCTTGAACGTTGCCGGAAGAATGTCTATGATTTTCTCCGGTTCCTTGGATTCCCACTGCTGGCTAAGGAGTTGTGTTCTGAACACTTCACTGTGAGCTGCCAGCATCTTCTTGATCACTCCTATCTTCTCCTGTAAAGCAGCAATAGGTAGGTTATTAAACTTGCATGTAGATTTCAAAGTGGAGTCTTATTCATTGGTTGAAATGTCTTGTCTAAAGAGTTTGACAGATGATTGTTGTATCTTCATTGAATAACTGTGGTTTAAAATATCTAATGTATCAAATATTCATCAACGTCACATACACAAAAATAATATTTTTAATCAAAATCAACATCATTTGAGTTGATCACTCTTTTCTAATAGTACAATTGAAGATTTCTAGCTGTTAAAGAAAAGCTAAATATACCAATATCTCTGTGTACAATATCAAACAAACATTTAACCTTGCTTATTTATTAACGTTAACGTACGATGCAATGTTTTCAGCAAAACATACCACAGGAGCCAGTTGTGGATTTCCCACTACAAAGTAACAGCTAAACTGCAGGACCGGGTCCAGGAGGAACTGAATATATTCAGGATCTAAAAGTAAACTGTTCAGACTGGAGCTGGAGTCTACCATGGTTCTGAAAAATACACAATATGTTAAGTCTAAGTGATGTCTAAATACAGTGTCTTGACATTTGTATTATGGTAAATGATTAACGTGTAAACTTGCGATATCATTACTATGAAAAGTGAATGCCTTTTCCAGATAGCCAGTAACCAATTACTCGGGGAGTGTGGTGGTACAAGTGCAAAGAAAATCATTAATGAGAGATGACGGAAAAAAATGTATTTTATTTTAAAGCTCCCATTCTTTAAAATACTACATTTAAGGCTTCGTCAATCTGTAAGTTGTCTACTTGATCTAACTTCATCGGCTCAGCTGTTACTTAATATTAATATAAACTAAAACATCCTTAAGTTACTTAACAATATAAATATTAGCAATATTTTACCAATTAGGTCTCTGGTCACTAGCTAGTCGCTAGTAGTAGAAACATTAAAATTCCAGTATAATGACCGGTGCCTATTTTGCACTTCTCTAAGTTGAAACCTCTCAAAAAGCCAAAAGCTAATGTTTTGATTTTGGAAAACCAGTTGTGGAACCATTAAAAACATTATTTTTTCAAGTAACACTATCACCTTCCACTGCCGTAACGGACATGGCGCTTCAGTTCAAACGCGGATCGCAAGAGGATCGTTACTGGAAGATGGGATACAGCGGACTGAATTAAACGGTTGATGCGCACCCGTGGCTGTTCTACTAAGGCTACCTTTAAATCCAACTAACATAAAAATACACTAACCTAACCCCATGATAATATCTTATTCAGCTTTAATTTGAAAAAGAGGGAGAATGAACCAGCTTGTGTAACAAACAAGTGGGTCCCAAGAGTATGTCTGTGCACCGTGCACGTGTGCCTTCCGTTTATAAAATTGTCCCAACTTTATAGCCATTTTAGACATGTCCCATGCCTTACATTTTTATTATGGGTGTCCTTTCCTCATTGTGCTAAATCAGTTGTTGCAAGTTAGAAGATAAGTCGCTATGTTGGAAAAATACCTGAAAACATACAGGGTTGCAAAGTGATATATGTAGGGAAGAAGCAACAGAGATGGTAGTGTAAATAGCAACAGGTACAAATTGCAAGGCTAACACAATCATGGCCATGTGCATTTGAGGTTATATTGGGTAATTTAATCAGGGCAAGAGGAAATGGTTAAATAACTAACTTTACATAGTTTTTTACTTACTACTGAAATGTTGTATTTATATTAATCAATATATATAAAATATTTTCTTAACGCTAAAAGTAATTCTCACTTTATTAGAAAGAGGAAACTGAAAGTATGCGACGAATTAAAAAGAAATTGTAGGCACGGTTAAGTCGGAAACGTGACCAGACCCACAGAGTAGAATTCATTAAATGGTTCATACACGTGATATGTATGATTGTTTATAAATATTGGGAAATGGTCTTAACCAGGTCATTCAAATTTTGCACCAATAAATAATGCCTTTTTCTGTTAGGTATTTCTGAGAATGACTGAATGAGCTACTTCTCACAATCAAAACCGAGTTAATCCTTCTTGGTCAAGACCAACAGCGGGCCATTGGAAGCTCAGAGTTCCTATAGCGTGTACAACGTGTCTGTGTTCTCCTCGATGCCCCAGTTGTTCTAAAATTTTGAGATCTTTTCTTGCTAGCCCCATCCAAAATCTGTTGAACGATTAAATTACTTCTGACCTAAACGTATGTAGTGTTTGTATCCATAATTCCAGCTTCATTGTGTCAATCTTCATTGAGGATATCTTTATAGGTGCTATCAATTAAATTTCGTTCATTTACCTGTACCAGTAGGATGTAGCTTAGTCAAAGTTTCAGGCTTGTTAAGAAAGAGTAACTAGTAGATAAGGAACATCAAGTTTTCCAGCTTCTCAACCCTTGTATCATTATCCGATATCTGGCATAGATTTCTTCTCCAAATTGTAGATTGCGTCTATCGACCTTTCCGCTACCTAGATGTTAATAACTCGAGGTTGAGTGGTAGAGAGGACCTTTTAGTCCTAAATCTTCGCCTCGTTAAACAAGACAAACTTTACCTTTTTTAATACAACAGCAATTTGGCAATTTGTTTAGCTGTTCATTTAGCACTACCCTAGTTTAATATTTTACTTTAAAATCCGGCCCCAAGCATGATGAAAGCTTTCGAGACTTCAACTGAAAGTTAAAAGTTGTAATTGATTTATATGTTGTTACATTAAACTCAAAAGCTATTTAGTGTGATGAAGACTACATGAAAGATTTTCTTGCATTTTTCAATACCCAGCCCAGTGTATTTTTTGACATTTGTACTTTAGACGGTAGGACATACATTACAGTACAATTCAATTAGGCTCATGGCATTATACAATTTTTTTTCTTTCAGGCAAATAAAATAACCCTTTAATTGATTGGAAGTATGACGCCCTCTTTATATTCATGTTTGAAGTAATAATGAATAACAAGATAACCATGGCGAAGAAACAATCAGTAGAACGGATGATGAATATGAACATGAGACATAATTTAATGGTTATTGCAAAAGTGTTGCGTATAGCGTTGTGCTGTGTCAAAATATCTAAGTAGTTTGTCTACACCTGTAGAGTTATTGGTACATGGTGTTAAGTGGTGTCAAGTTTTGCCATAGTAAAAAATCAAGAAGAATTGCAGTTGTTTTATAAAGGTGTATTGTGTTGAAATAAATTCATAACAATGATTTTTACGCATTGTGACATTGTATTTTGTACAAACAAGATATAGACTTGTTCTAGGTGAAATTAAAATATGATGCTTCAAGTATCAAAGAAATATTTAAAGTTTATAGAAACTACAACTTCAATCAAGTAATAAAAATTTACAGACACTCTATGTGTCATGTAGTATGTGTGTACAATTATTACATTTGAGTAAGATATAAGTATCTCATTAGTATTTTAAATTTGGTTGAATAAAATCAGTATACAAATGGTATTGAAATGACTATACAATACTTGTGTACAACCTAACGCAATAGGCAAAGTTACAAAAACGTTTAGCGTAACTCATTATGTAGCTCTCTTATATACATTTTACTATATACTGCATTAAGGAAATCTTTTTAATATTTTTTTATACTGAAAAGCAGTTCTAGCACAAACGTACACATTTCAAGAAACATCTCATTGCAAATAATCTCATATTAAACAAATTGGTAGGGTTTGTAATGAACTGTTTTGAATGATAATGGTCTAATAATAACCATTGTTAAACTCAATTCAAATTTCCATCAGAAGCGTCTGGTACGGTTTCTACTCACCATTCTCAAGTAGTTGCATTGCGCCGCCGCGAGAGCAGGTCGATCAAACTTTATACATCTGTATTTGCATTGGTTGATTCTCTGTATATATTCCTCTGTGGGCACGGTTAAGTCGGAAACGTGACCAGACCCACAGAGTAGAATTCATTAAATCATAGTGATATGTATGATTGTTTATAAATATTGGGAAATGGTCTTAACCAGGTCATTCAAATTTTGCACCAATAAATAATGCCTTTTTCTGTTAAGTATTTCTGAGAATGACTGAATGAGCTACTTCTCACAATCTAAAAACCGAGTTAATCCTTCTTGGTCAAGACCAACAGCGGGCCATTGGAAGCTCAGAGTTCCTATAGCGCAACGTGTCTGGGTGTTCTCCTCGATGCCCTCAGTTGTTCTAAAATTCTTGAGATCTTTTCTTGCTAGCCCCATCCAAAATCTGTTGAACGATTAAATTACTTCTGGTGTATGTAGTGTTTTAAAATCCAGCTTCATTGTGTCAATCTTCAAGTGAGGATATCTTTTAGAAGTGCGCAATTAACGTTCATATATACCTGACCAGTAATTGCGAAAGTTTTTTTTGGAAGAGTAACTAGTATATACTCAAGTTTTCCAGCTTCTCAATTGTACATTATCCGATATCTGGCATAGATTTCTTCTTTGTAGATCGTCATATCGACCTTTCCGCTACCTAGATGTTCGTATTAAATCTCCTCTGGATCAACTTCAACTACAGCCTTTAAGGGAAAGATTTGTGCAGAATGTTTTATTACTCTTCAAGATCATTGGCGGATTCTTTGACAGTTCCATGCTCCTGAATTGTGTCACACTTGCGTCAACTTCCACGTATGGGGTTCGCCAGGTCGAGGTCCATGGGCATTAATTGCAAGACTTAATGGAACAATGTATTAATTGAGTAATGTAATGTTCCGTATTTAGCGTCAGACAAATGTTCTAGCTCCTGACTTCGACATCAACCATCTCAGTATTCGTTTGTTGGAACTTAGAAGACAGTTTCGCCTGTGCAGTTGTACGTACACATAATCTCTTTTGTTATGCGCTGTAAACCACGCGTAAAATGTTCTCTTTGGAACTACATCTTTTCCTTCGGGTTTGCTGTGATTCTTAGTTTTGGGAAGTTTTGAGTTTGGGTTATGTTTGAGTTTTAGATTCACAAAGTATTATTTGACTATCTTGTAGTGTTAAATTATCTACTGTATTTAAATTTCAATTGTAGTTAGTTGACTATAACGGTAAGTAATATATGCCAACTTCCAAAAGAATTCATATTTCTTATACTTTATTTTCCTGGGATAGTTCCTTTAAATCAGTAGTCTAGCCAAGATTCCTAGGGCTAAGGAAAAAGGTTAAAACTGAATTCAAACTGTTAGTGGTAGCCATTAAGCGTAAGCGGGTAGCGAACTCTACCAAATGACTGAAATTAGTACACATCTACTAAAACTGAAACAACTAGCAAAACAAAACATCACATCTAACTCAAACTACATCTAACGTGAATTACTTTATAAATAATAATAATAAATATCAAATTTAATATTTATATCGTAACAAAATTACAATGCAGACAGCCGGCTAAAGTGTAAACAGCTAGTCGACTACATTCAAACATTGTCGTTTAGGGGTTATGATGATGCTCACTTTTTGTTTTCTTTGCTTTTTAATAACTTGACAGATACAGTCCATAGATAACACATTTTAGATATTGTATAACAGTACAAAATCACTTAATAGCACACACATCAAAGTGAAATTTATATTAAAATATTTGTTTTGAAATCACGCCTATTTTAAGATTCCAAGCTGAAAAATGTAACTAGTTACATGTAATTGTTACCGGCAATTTGTAACGATTACCCGTTATTCGTTACAGCGTTTCGAATGTAACGGTTGCGTTACAAAGTTACAGGAAAATGTAACGATTACAATTTTGTAATCGTTACTCCCAAGTCTGCAAAGTTGTAAAACTAATAATTTGTGCACAGGGTCAACTCGGACTCCATTGCTGGATAATACACACAAGAAAGTCTACTTGAGATTGCCTCTATAGGAAGATATTGATGGATAATATAGATTGTTAAAACCTCAGTAAGTTTATAATTATTATTTAAATTTGTTACCCATTTATAAATGACATGTCCGGTGATCAAAAATGTACCAGAAGTTAGTAGTTATAACTTTTAGTTTTACAACATGTTTGGTTCAAATCACTCATATTGGCCTACAGTCATCTGGTAGACTTGGTTCTGAGTGGTTTCAGTTTAGTTTGCTGGAGAATATAATCATGTTGCAATCATTCCAGTTTAGTTAGTCTAACTAATAAGGCCAGTAATTTCACATACCCTAATACATAGACTGCTTCTAAAACCTTTCAGTAAAAATCATTAATTCTGTGCAAATGAACCGTTGATTGATAGACTTATGTACTGAAGTGTGTTTGTGTTGAAGATGGAGACAACTGAGATATCGGAAGCCAGTTTGCTGACAATGGATTCACACACAGTCACTCTGCGTAAGTAGTTTGTCTCTGCTTCTTCTATGCAATTCCTCAATGCAGCAATTGTGGTTCCTCATTGTGTTTATGTCATACTCTACTGGGAACTCGTAGCCCCTTTCTCAATGTGATTGTTCAAGTAAATGAATCTAAATATATACATTAATGTGATATTACTTGTGGTCAACCTTTAAAACATATGGTATAATATCAATTGTTACATTCAGAAACAAGTGTCGAGAATAAAACCAGACCTATACACTGCAACTAAAAAAAGTTTGAAGCGAATTTAGCCCGCTGGTACGTTTGAAGCAAATTTCTTTTGGAATTTGTTGAATGAATTTGCTATTGAATGTTCAAATAGGTTTCAAGTTCTAGACGCTGATGATAAAAGTGAAAAAGATTTTACTGGTATTCTTGGTCCACAATCTTATTTTAAAACTAAGTACTTTACTCCAAAGAAAAATGGAAATCCCATTAGGGATAAGGGATCTAACACTCCCAGGCTTGCTTGTAAAACATTAACAAGTTCTCAATTCGATACTAACCACACAGGTACATTGTTCAATGAGAGACAGTCTAAAATACACATAGTGTCTGACAGCCATGGTAGGGGATTGAGACAATTACTCAGTACAAACCTAAATAACTCCCACTCCGTTACATGCATGTTTAAACCTAACGGCCAAAGCAAACACGTCTTAGCAAATACGGACATACTTGCAGAAAATATGACGAAGGAAGATTTTATTGTGATTATGACAGGGACCAATGACTTTGAATTAGAAAACACCCACACTACTTTAAAATACCTTGAAAAAGTGATAGAACAAAGTCAGAATACAAATGTTATTATAATCTGCATACCATTTAGATTAGACAAGCCCCAACTAAATAAAGAAATACATATATTGAATAAACAAATTAAAAGGCTTGCCTTGTCATATTCAAATGTTCAAACTCTGTCACTTCATGGATTTGATAGGAACCACTACACTGTCACGACCAAGTCCATACGAATCATAACATAAAGAACATAGAATTCAAGTAAGCAAGCCAATCAGAACACAGCGTGAGTTAGGAGGGGAGGGGAGAAGAGTCCAGTTCGAGGACAACGCACGGCGGACCGGCAGTGTGTGTCGAGGCCCGGGAGCAGTCAGAAGCAGTCTTCTACTTTTCCCTTAAGTATCCTAAATCTAATATGTTATAAATCTTTTCGTCTAGGGGCTCTGCCCCCTAACATGTTTTCTTTTAGCTAATTCGTTAATCGCCCGGCAATTTTCCTGTATAAATTTAGATAATATTCGATAATACAATAATTGTAGGGTTTAGAATTGAATTAGGAATAATTTTATTAGCAAATAGGGCTTTTAATCTAGCAGCTTTTACATTTTTTAGCTATAGGAGTTTGGGTTTTCAGGTTTAGAAACTCTAGGCGAATACTTTAGTATTTTTCAAAAACACAATATGTACAGACTAAACCTTTTTGGCGACTCACAAGTTGTCAGATATCACCAACATTTACAACAATATCCACACACAAATTTTCAAATTTCAACCGTAGTGGCCAAATCGGGAATTACAATTTCACAATTAAAGTCATTAATTAAACAAACCAAACCGTTATACGAGCAAATTGGTAAATCTGATATTTGTCGGTACTAATGACGTCAAGCAGAGACATACTTTCAGTCAAATTAAAACAGATTTTGCATCTTTAATAGCCTTTTAAAAGGAGAATGCCAGCAAACGCAATCTTAATTTTGGCGACATTACCCAACTTTCCCAAATTTAATTCGATCCTTTCAACCTGAACCTGATATACCACATAAACCGATACATCATTATCAACCAAAACGAGAGCATAGCATTGTTAAATGGGATTTACCAGGGAAGTGGGTTTTATTTTCAAAAGTACTCGGGAGGAATGTGAATCGTTTAGACGGACTACATTTAAATCAGAGCGGCTTCCGGTGCTATCTCGGGCAGTTAGTCACAGACCGGATGTCTGAGCGTCATCATAATTATAATTTTATTCTTCATTTAAAGATAAGTTATGAATCCCTTGGTCGGCGCAGCTGTCAATGACACAGTGCCGATAATACCGAAATTTCAAGTGTATGCATTTACTCTGTATAGCTATGGTATAACATGTCATATTCTACATTAATTGGATCCTTATTAAGTTATTATTACTGGTTAATGAAGTTTATGGTTACAATTAACTCATCACTTAATCTAAATAATATCTTGGTATTTGTATTGGTATGTGCTTCAAAAGGTTTTTTGTCCCTTTGATTTCTCAATAAAACAATAGCGTAAATTTTCAAACACAATATTAGTGTAATAAGTTTGGCAATATTTTACCATTTTTTGCGACAATTCAAAGGTTGAGTATACAGCGTTCGGCAAATGGCGAAGTAGAATGAAATGCGACAAAATAAGGCACTCTGCACTCCCCATAAATTTCGTGCAACTGGCTTAGGGCAGGGCACCAGTATAAATAGGGTTAGGGCAGCATTTATATATATTTTCCTTCACGTGACTGTCACAGCTATAGCTCATTAGTGAAGGAGTAGTTTTAGAATATTTTAATCCCCACAATAGCAGAATGCCTCAGTAGGGACCTTTTAGCTGGCTAACCAAGTTGTTAAGTAAAGCGGTAGTAAATTTAAGTAAATATTAATATCAATAATATTAAACAATAATTTAATGTAGGTTAAACAATAATTTTTCTCTTTTACCTTTTTACAAATTGATGTACAATTAAATTTAAACTGTACATGGATAGGGCAATGTTTTTAACACAGCCCCAGTGGCTATATCGTATTTTCAAAATTAAAAACAACCTGATATTTAAAAGTAATACTGTCCCTTTGTCTTTTTTCAAATTTCTATTAATGAATTTTTATTCTATGTTATTTTATAAATACTAAAATTGTAGTAGAATCTTTTGCGATAATAATTTCAATTTTGTGCCACTCATATTTTAGTTATACCCCCCGGGGAGGGTGGCTGTCACGACCAAGTCCGCGACATACGAATTAAAGAACGATATTCAAGTAAGCAAGCCAATCAGAACACAGCGTGAGTTAGGAGGAGGGGAGAAAGTCCAGTTCTGGGACAACGGCGGACGGCGGAGTGTGTGTCGAGGCCGGGAGCAGTCAGAAGCAGTCTTCTACTTTTCACTTAAGTATCCTAAATCTAATTATGTTATAAATCTTTTCATCTAGGGGCTCTGCCCCTAAACATGTTTTCTTTGCTAATTAGTTAATCGCCGAAACGCACAATTTTCCTGTATAAATTTAGATAATATTATAATATTTCTTGCAAGTGCCACAGTCATTTTCCTGTTAAGAAAGTTGTAACGCCAGCACTTAAATTGTTTTATATATATATATACTGTAGTCTGCTTTCACGATAAAGCTGCTACTATAAAGCTGGCGGCGTGATTTTCTAACTAATGGTCGAAGGGTTCCGCAGCTCGTTTATAATTATAATCAACTGTTAATTATATATGTTTTCCTGTCACCCGTTGGCTTAGGGCAAGAACCACGGTGCAACACTGTACATGGACTGCATTTCAACAAAAAAGGCAAACTCATACTATCAAATATTATAAGAAGTTCAGTACTTGAATCTATTCTAAGTGTTTAAAACAAATACCAGTTTTGATTTCAAATACACGTCAATATGTCTCTAATAGAAAACTAACTGCTCAAAATAAGAGACGCATGAACTCTTTTTTAGTGTCTGTTCCTCAAGTAAATCAAAGTATGTAGCAGGACTTAATAATAGCGGAAATAAGGTTGTAAAGAATAAATTGAACTCAGAAGTTTTTAAAGTAATACATCAAAATGTTCAAGGTTTATTTAGTAAAATTGATTTGGTACAACCGCTTTTTGACAAAGTAAGTCCTGATGCTATGTGTTTTTCAGAGCATTTCTTGAAGGTTCATGAGTTGAGCAATGTCACATTTCAAAATTATAACCTTGTATTTATTTGAAGAATAACTTTAAAAGTGTAGAACTTGATGTATCAGAATTCTGCATTGAAGCAAATTGCAAGATTACTGGAAGAACTACCATTTAGAAAATAGAAACATTGCTCTTCTGGCTTTTTATTTACCACCTTCAGGTAACAAGGATTTATTTTTTAAAAGTATGGAAGCCTGTTTACAAAATTAATGGTTTTTGGGAAGAATTAAGACATTATAGCTCTTGGCGACTTCAATATAGATTTCTCTAAAAGTACTGGTCTTGCAAATTATGAACTCCTTCAATCTCAAAGAAACAATTAAGTCTTTTACAAGAGAGTTTAAAAACTCTCATACAAGAATTGATAATATATTTACAAATTTTAAAGATGATTTGATGCAAAGTTCTGTTATTGTGTCAGCGTTAAGTGATCATCATGCACAAGTCATCTCATTGAAAGTTTTATTGCCAATTTCAGTTCTCAATGACCAACCATGCAAGTTTATAAGAACCTTTCATGATAATTCAATGGACAAATTCAAAACTAATCTTACAAAAGAACACTGGTCTGATGTTTATGAATCTAGTTTATCAGTAAACTGTAAGTTTAATAGTTTTCTTGATGTTTTTGAAACTAATGGATGAGTGTTTTCCTCTTAAGAAAACAAATTTCAACAACAAACAAAATAGTTTTAAAATAAAACTTTCAGCTTATTGTCTGAACCTGAGAAAGAAGGTTAAAACATTATACAAAGAAACTATAAATTTTGAATCTACTCATAGAGAAAAGTTGAAGTATAAAGAAATAAAACACCGCTTCCGAAAGCAGGTTAATATAGAAAAGTCTCAGTTTGTTGAGCACCAGATTCGACAATCTAAAACTAACCATCCAAAACCGTATGGCAACTTGTGAATAAACACAGAAGTGATAAAATTACTACAGACAAGGATAACATCTATATTAAGGATAGCTCAGGTAATATAGTGCAGAATGCTGATAATGTCGCCAATATATTTAATGAGTTTTACTTAAATTGTGCAACCACTGATACAAAAACACCTGTACGTGCCGAAGACCAGAGGATTTTCACAAGTCAGCAATCATTTTTTTTTGAAACCGGTTACCGATGAAGATGTAGAAAAAATTATAAAAAGTCTGAAGTTATCGAAATTAAGTGGATACGATGGTATTTCTTCGATGTTAGTAAAAATGTGTAGTCAAGAACTTTGTCCTCCTTTAACATATTTTTGATAAATTTATCTCTCCAAAGTGGAATGTTTCCAGAGGCATTAAAAAAGGGAACAGTTAAACCGATATTTAAATCAGGAGACAAGAACGAATGCACTAACTACAGGCCCATAACAATTCTTCCAACATTTAGCAAAATTTTTGAAAGAGTGGTCTGTATTAATTTAACATCATATCTGGAAAAACACAAAATTATTTCACCTAACCAATTTGGATTCCAAAAGAACACAACTACAACACACGATTATTTCACCTTATTAATAGCATAGTTGAATCGGTTGATCAGAATAAAATTGCACTGGGAATTTTTCTTGATGTCAGAAAGGCTTTTGATTCAGTTCAACATTCATTACTACTAGAAAAACTAGAAAATATTGGCGTAAGAGGAATTGCACTGGATTGGTTTAGAACATACCTAGAAGACAGAATACAATGTGTTAGTGTCCCATTTATAGAAAACGGAAATTGTATAAAATTTGCTACATCAAAAGAACTTAAAATCCTTTCAGGAGTGCCACAGGGTAGTGTACTCGGCCCCATTCTTTTTTTAATTTATATAAACAATATTACATCGAAGCCACTTTACTCTAAATTGACATTGTTTGCTGACGACACTTCACTGTTTGTAGCTAATCAAAATCTTCAAAATTTGGAAATAGAATCATACATAGACCTCAATATTTTGTTTGAATGGTTCCAAAACAATGGCTTGAATATAAATTACTCTAAATCTACATATACTGAATTTTTTCACCCTACCCACACTCAGAATGAGTCAAAATTAAACATATTTATAGAAGATAATGTCATAGAACAATCTACTGAAGGAAAATTTTTAGGAATAACCTTAAACCAAAATTTAAGTTTTCAACAACATATCAACATAATCAGTAACAAAATTTCAAGTTCATTATACTTAATTAGAAAAATGTCTTCCTTCTGTAGTTCACAAACTCTTATCACTATTTACTATGGACTAATCTTCTCCCATTTAACATAATTATGGAATAACAATTTGGGGAAGATCATATGTTAGTAAAACATCTATTGATACTTCAGAAGTCAAATTTAGGAGCTATTTTTAGGAAACCACAACGTTACTCCTGTGTCAATTTATTTAAAGAAAACCAAATTTTTACAATTTACTCTTTATACATCTACGAAAGTTTA
The DNA here is from genome assembly GCA_018831715.1 of Matsumurasca onukii. Taxonomy (NCBI): domain Eukaryota; kingdom Metazoa; phylum Arthropoda; class Insecta; order Hemiptera; family Cicadellidae; genus Matsumurasca; species Matsumurasca onukii. Next base: position 22,433,140 of record CM032067.1, on the reverse strand, counting down.
ATATTCTTCAAAACAAATTTAAAATCCTTTTTATATCAAAATATACTATAAAAATTGAAGACTTGTGATCAATTCAAAATTCCAAATCATCGAACGGCCTACTTTAAAAAATTCCCTATTTATAATATGATTAAACTATATAACAACCTTCCAAATTCTATGAAAGAAGGAAACAATATAATTAAATTCAAAAAGAAACTAAAATCAAAATTACAAGCAAGTGTATACTACAATTTCAAAAATTTTTTGAAGACAAATTCAAGATTAGCAGTTGAGACAAAATTCAGAGTGTTTAATTATTTTTATTTAGCTTTATATATTGTTAATTGTCAGTGCAATTTCTTGTCCGAGGCAATAAAACATTATTTATTTATTATTAGAAAAATAACTCACAGTTGCAATTGAATTTTGGTAATATTTCCGCCATTATCAAACCAATACATAAACAAAATTAATATAAAGTTGGTACTTTATATTAATTTTGTTTATGTATTGGTTTGATAATGGACAGCTTCGAAATATTACCAAATTAGATTGCAACTGTGAGTTATTTTTCTATTTATATACAACCTTTTGGTATTTTTAAAAATTTTTATCTATTATTATTAAGGTTTACATTTCTATTGTTGTGGTTGTTTAGTTCAGTTATATTTTGCAAATAATAAAGCAACATGTCAACTAAAATATACTTTTATAATTATTGTTAATGTTCGGTGGCTCTTACCCTATGTGACCTGAGCAAAGTGTTTGACGTTGTTTCACACGACATTCTCCTGGAAAAGCTCCAACGTTATGGGATTGAAGGTGTTGTGCTTGGAACTCTTCTGTCTTATCTAGAGAATCGGTCTCAGGTTGTATCCCTTGGAGGAGCCTCAAGTGACTCTAAAACAATCCTCCATGGTGTGCCACAGGGTTCTGTGCTTGGCCCCGTATTGTTCATTACCATAATGAATGATCTAAGCTTGAACGGCAATACGCTGCTTTACGCAGATGACTCCACTTTAATATCCATGGGCACAAACCCTGACATCGCTAGGACCTTGGCAGCGAATCTCCTGGAGGAGGCACAACAGTGGTTCACCGACAATAGACTCCTGATGAATGCTGATAAAACTCAACAGCTTATCTGTACTCTCAGTCGCACAGAACCTTCGACTGACAACAGTGTCAAGCTTCTCGGTTTCATTCTGGACCCTAAACTAAGATGGGAGGATCACATCTCGAGTGTGTGAAAAAACTCTCCAGAGTGCTGCACCTGCTGAGGAAGCTAAAGTGCCTTATCACCACAACTTATCTTACGAGTGTATATTACTCTCTCTTTCACAGTCATCTAAGGTGCGGGCTGCTTCTTTGGGGACACTCTTGCTTCGACGCCCATAGGATTCTGTTTCTCCAGAAGGCTGCGATCAGAATTATTGCTGGTGCTGGACACAGGGATCATTGCCGCCTCTTTTCTCTCACCTACAAGTGCTGACTGTGACCAACCAGTTCATAAATGACAGTGTCTGTCATGTACGGAAAAATATTGAGCAGTTCACTCCCAGACATCAGATTCATGGTCTTGAACTGAGAGGTGGGCAAAATCTGGACATACCAAGATGTAGGCTGTTGAAAACTCAGGAAAGTTACCCTCTCCAGGCCCTGAGACTTTTCAACAAGCTGCCACAGGACTTGAAGGATCTTTCACCTAAACAATTCAAGTCTCGGGTGGGTCGGTGGCTGCGGAAAAATCCGTTCTACTCATTACGAGAATTCTATGAGTGTGATCTCAGCGGAGTCTGACCTACACCGCCATGTATAAATGTAAATAGTTGTTTTATGTGTGACGCAGTCTATCCTTTAAGTTGGTCAAAGACGCAGTAGCGGTAATAAGGTAATAATTACTACTATTTCATACAGACATACTATAGTTCTATCATTTTTTGCTTTTAGAACACTTAGAGGTGGTAAGAGAAATTTTCCAGATGATACAATATATGTTTTGTGGACTACCCGGGATGTCGACAATAAAACACATATTACCTCTACACTATTGTTCACATTGTATACAAGAATTGGAGGTTAGGTTAAACTTTATACGTGGAATGAATTAGATAACCAGTACCGAATGGGTTAGGAATATCGATAAGTAGAGGATTATGTTTTCCGGGAAACTTCTCAACTGGTTGAAGTGTTTTAAACATTGGTTTGAAGATATGAACCAAGTCCTCAAGCAGTTGAGACTTTAAGAATTGGCCGAATAGAGCTCGAGTGACCTCTGTCCGAGATAGGGAATTTTACATGGGCAAATGTGCAAAGTATGTTTTAAGTAGATAATCGGTGAAGTGAATAAAAATTAGTAAGTACTTTATACTGTCAGATTTAGAGTAAATGCTTTGTTCAAAGTGAATAAAAAGTAGCATTTACTTCACCGGGTAGTAAGTGCTACATGGTTAGCTGATATGGGGCAGACTACGTTTTCTGTCAGTCTGCATCAAGGCTATGTTTAAGCATGTTCATGAGTGCAAATTATTCCTTGATCGCCGTCTAGTGACTGGTAAATAACTACTTCGTTTTGAAGAAGAAAGTGTTGATTTTTTAACAGGTGAGCTTTTGCCCATAACATGAAGAAACGCGAGGAGTAGCTCTGTCCCAAATAAATAGAATGGAGTTATTTTTACGATCGGTTGCTGATCCAGGCTTTCAAGTGGGATTGCAATGGATGTTGGTGTGGATCGGTCGACCGCCTGTAAAACCATACATTTTGTTATGGGTCGAATTAACTGATTGTTCATCACTTGAAGGCATCTTTCAGAACTGAACACAACTCAACTGATGAACACAACAGACTGATGTCCACACTGACAGTGAACACTTACAACTGATAACAGTTTCAGGATATGAACGTTCTTAAGATAAGCGAACACGTGGATACCTGTAATTGACAATTATCTCTCCAGTAGAATGAAATGAAATAGTGTTAGTGCACTGAACCAGTCACTCAGCACTGCACGCAGAATGAGGGGTACAAAGTGCAGGTGCAGGTATAGTAAGTGCTATAGTAAATACTTTGAATCTTTAAGATTGACAAAGTACATACTTTGTAGTCATAGCACTTTGTTATTCACATTGACGGGAGGAAGTGCTACGACTACAAAGTACATACTACCTAGTACTTACTACTTTTTATTCACTTCACTGAATATACTTGAATGGGAAAAGTGTGTCACATGAAGCATATAGCCATTGATGCTGCAGACATATAAAAGCAAAAACAGAAAAATTTCTTGCTTGGTAAAACTTTTATTCCATATATCTATTTTGTCTGTAAAATATTTTGAGTTCTTTGTTATCAAACATGGTACAATCAAGTTTGGAATTACCTAATAAATAATTCATAGTTTGAGAAAGGACAAGTTTCAGAGGTTATATGCAGCAGCCTCAATAGCTTTATGCCTCCAGGAAAGTTATTCCTATTTAAAGTACATTAACCAGTTTAAAACATCAAACGATTAGGGCACTAGGCCAGGATATGCTATGAAAAAGGAATAAAAAATATTAGAAAGGAGAGCAGGCTCACCTGGATAAAGTAGAAATACGTAAGAGCCTTTTCAAAACAAAAATTTTTCAAAATACTTTTTCAAGTGTTCTCTTTATGACTTGACAAAGGCCTGTTCCTTTATGATAGGAGTTTAAAACATGGTTAGCATGTTATAATGGTGTCCAAAGTGGGACCCCTGCCGCTCTATCCGGCCGACTCTTAAAAGTTTTTAGTTTGTGTCTTCTGCATATTGTGATTTCTTGACAACCTGAGATTTGACTAAACTTTACCTTCTTCTAGCAGTGTTTACACTTGATGTGTATCAGTATAGCATGAGTAAGCAAGTGGTGTAGCCTACTGTTTCTGATCCTGTATTCTCCAGTAGTCGATTGTATAATAACTAACAAATGTTGTAACGTTTGTTGCCAGGAAATCAAAACTGAAATTAAACTCGAACCTGCAGAACAGTTTGAGCAAGAAGAATATAAATACTCAATGGGGAAAGTAAGTGTAAATGTAGTTTTAAAATATAAATGTGTAGATTTGTACAGTAATTTTTTATGACTGTTTTAAACAAAACTTTTTGTTTCTAAGTTTATTATTTTTTAGAAACTTAGTTGTACTTTTGGTTTTTAGAATGTGGCATTGTAGGTAAGGTGCTGTGAACACTTTTGTTATTACAGTATTTTAAAAAGTATGTTTTTTGGTTAATCTTTATTAACTTTGTTTCTTTGCATTAAATTAAGATAACATTGTAACTTACGTGTAATCAGGACTCTGACCTAGTAAATGATTCTTTGATTAACTATATTTTCATTACATCTCTGGAATTTTCAATTGGTTTGAAATGTTTGCAGGTTTCCAAAACTGAGATTAAAGAGGAAACACTAGACATTTGGGAAGATGAACAAATTGAATATACAATCAAAGAAGTGAGTTGCAATCTTAGAACAATTGTATGCAATTACTTATTAAAGTATGTTATGCGTTTTGAGAATGATTTTCATGTTTAATTTTGTATTGTTGAAAATATTGTGTACTAAACTTTTTACTTTTACCATTTTGGAGACTACTACATACCAATTTCAGGATTCTTAACATAACTGACTAACAGAGGACTATTTATAATTTGATTTAATGTTAACCGAGTTTTGTTTACAATTCAGGAGGAGACAGATGCAGACGACGCTCTTGCTCTTGATGGACCAACCGCTGATGTAAAAGAGCCGGTAATTATACATTTCAACTGTCTACATTGATGTAAATCCCCCTCCAGTGAGAACAATGGTCTATGAGTTACAAGAAATCTTCCAGGAATAAGTGTGATAGACAAAACTTGTTTCTACAGTTTTGCAAATATAGCTAGCCTACAGTGTAGAACCTATAATCCAAACTGTGCAATGAGCATGTCTATGTTTCCTTAGCCTAGCCCAGCCACAGTTTAAATGTGTGGACACAAATTGATACCATCATGTTTCCTCCTTATAAAGTGTAAATATTCTGTAGTTCCCGACTTGACAAAAGTGACAACTAGTTGTGCTAAACTTGCAAGATTGCAAACTCAGCAATGAGCATATCTATGTTTCCTTAGCCTAGCCCAGCCCAGCAATAAGTTTTATAATCTTTTTTACTTTCATGATATTTAAGCTGTATGATTAAAGTATTATTATCTAGGTATTTATAGTGGCTAATCACAAGACAACACGGTTTTCAAACTTATTATATCTTGGTGAATTTGATGTAAATATTAACCATTTTGTTTTAACTTTTCTGTTGAAATGCCAAATTTGTTTGAATTTGTTGGCTTTAAAAAATACAAAGGGTCGGTAAGAACCAGTCTAAATGTATTTGATAAACAACTAGTGAATTTGTTGGCTTTTACCGCAGAGTATACACTACCGAATACACACACACACACTTGCCGGCAGAATAGATAAGTCAGTTGGCTGAACAACTGGAAACTGTCCCCATCTATAGATAAGTCTTGGCTGAATATTTTATTTTCTCAACTGGACAACTCCCGTGTAGTTTTCAGACTTTGAATATTTTTTTTTTTCAATTACAACTCTGTAGTTTTCAATTGGTTTGAAATGTTTACAGAATCCCAACACTGAGATTAAAGTGGAAACGCTACACATATGGGATGAAGAAAAAATTGAATACACCATCGAAGAAGTGAGTTGCAATCTTTCATCATAACTGAACAAGTTGTAACACAAATTATCCAATAATACTTATTTAGTGGTGAAGTCATTCAAAACTGCTTCTTTGCTGTACAAGATGTATTTAGTGTTGACTTAACCAAGCTTTGTTTACATTTCAGGAGGAGGCAGATGATCCTCTTGCTCTTGATGCGACGGAAGCAATGGAAGAATCGGTAATTACATCTATCTTAAACTCTCTTAGTTGCTATAGTAAAAAATCTTTATTAAAATAAAAATTATCCGCCTTTCTGGGGTTGTCAATACACGGAACACATATAAACTAGTATGAATACAATTTCAAAACAGAAAATTTTGTTAGTTTTTATATAAATGGTTTTTCATTATTCTAGTAGAACCTTTTAAAGTTTCACAAATAATAATTTTAAAATATGTTTGTCCAAATCAAATTTTTCCAAAATCCACAAAAAATTTTGTCAACGTTCCTCTTGAACCAATAAACAAACCAATAACTTCTAATTTTGTAATTTTGAAATGTTCTTTGAAGTAATCCGATGTGGGTTCATAAATTTTTTTTTTCTTCATTTATTGCCATTGCTTGGTTCTTGTCCACTTCAAACCTGATTGTAGGATCAAGCACTATGCTGCAATTTTTGGATCTGTCAATTAGCAGAATGTCGACCCTTCTTGTGCTTCCATCACTGGACAGGCAGTGAACCTCTTCGTGTACTTCCCAGGCTGAGTACCGCTGTCTGAAGAGTTTGCTATCATACTTCTTATTGTGTGGTGCCTCGTGTTACGCAGAAGTTCTCCAAACGGACAGAAGCCAAGGACATGAGCAAGGGTTTCAATCTCGCCACAGGCACGCCTGCAGCGGTTGTTGCCCTGACTTCTGCCGTGGAGAACACGTACAGGCACCACATTAGCTATCATTTTAATGCAGTCTCTCCATTCAGATTCAGACAAGCCTTCTTTGTTTCTTGTTTTAATTTTTTCCAGGTTTCAAATTCTTTTTCTCTTAGATGGTTTCTAACTTTTTGTGAACTCACTTCGTCCATGACCTCTTCTACTCCTAATTTTTTTAAACAGACAGTCACTATTCTCTTAAATTTATCTTGATCTGTAAGGTATTCATTTTTAACTTTTTTAGTATTTGAATAGAATTCAATTGTTGTATGTACGCTTCCCATTGAGCCTTAACTAAACCAAGTCCCTTGTACTTTTTTGGACTATATAGCATACAATCTGGAGTATCTGTAGGCAAACTTAATATTTCTTTGACACTACTCTTAACCAATTTATCTAGGTCCGTCAAGAATAACATTGGTAGTTTATGGAGTGGAGCGTTTTGAAATGGATAGATCAACGTTGGCCATAAGCATTGGTTGATTATATTGAATTTCTGGCTTGATAAAAGTAATGTTGTTGATGTCAATTTTTCTAGTTCTGTTTTAAACTTTTTTATTATATTCTCATGATTAAAAACTATTCCTTGGGAAAAATTAACACCGAGATATTTTATTGTTCTTTCTTCATTTATATTTGCAATATTCGTATTTTCATCTATCACTAGTTTTATTTTATTTTCCTTTAACCAGTTGACCTTTTTCAACAATGATGCATTGGCATTTCTTAGGTTTTATATTTAATCCAATCATATTAAGTAAATTAATGGTCATTGTTGTAAGAGTAGAAGCACTGATCTTATTTTTTCCAATAATTACTAAGTCATCAGCGAATCCCATTACTGTTAGTTTATCTAAGTCATCTGAGAGCGCATAACCATATGATGATTGAACTTCTCTTTCACTTAGTTCATTTAGAATGAAATCAGTAGATAAATTGTATAAGGTAGGAGACAATGGTGCACCTTGAAGTAAACCTCTTTTAAAAGGAATTGGTTTAGTTTTAGCACCTCCTGCTTCAATGGTAGTTTTATTGTCAGTCTGGAGATTTGAAATCAATGTTTTGAGCTTTCTTGGAATATTGTAAGAGTCCAATGTCCTAATTAAATGGTCATGTCCAACACAATCATACGCTTTATTTATATCCAGGAAAACTAATGTGACGTCATCATGTTTAGTCTTAGCTTTTGTCAAAATGGAGTTCACTATTTCCACATTTACTTTAGTTCCTGGTAAAGCCCCTCTGATTTTTATTGAAATGTACCAATTTTTTAAATGTCTTATCTAATACTCTTTCAATGCTTCTGCGTAATACCGAGCATATAGATATTGGTCTCCAGTTCTTTGTGTCCTTAACATCACCTCCTTTGTAAATCAAAACTGTTCTTGCAAGTTTAAAACACTCAGGAACCCATCCTTTTAACAGCATGATTGTACATATCTTTGACAATATCATGGACATTTTCTTACACTTAATGACTCTCATAATTACTTTATCTACACCAGGAGAAGTATCTATAGCTATAGATTTCATAGCAGTCATAACTTCTTCAGCAGTAATATTTATTTCTTCAATGTCTTCTTCATCACGTACAGCTGATCCAGTATTTTCATAGTGATCTCTAACTGATGTATTTTGCTTAGCAAAACGGTCATAAAATTCTTTGTATATATCATTTGATGAGATTTTACAAGATACATCTCCTGATCCCATAACCATCCTGCATGCTTTTCGCCTTTGATTGTAATACAGATATTGTACTTTTTCATACAAATATTTTTCTTGTCTCTTAGTTTTCTCTCTTTTTGAGGCTTGCATTGGATTGCTTGAGTTTGTATACGTTTTTTTATTGTTCACACTTAAGTTTGATTCCCTCAAATTATAATATTTCATTGTTGGATGTTTTGGTCCTGGTAGATAATTTACAGCAGAAGCTAAAAATACTGTAAACTCATTCATTTGTCGGTTTAACTCTTCAATATCATCCAAATCTGTTATTTTATTGAACTTATCTTCCCAGTCACATAAAGTCTTTTGGAAGTTGATAGATTTTGTTTTGTCTTTAAGGTTGTGGCTACTTTCTTGTATGGATTGTTGCGTGAGCTCGATTAATGTGAATATTTAGGCTTTTTACTAACTTTCCACAATAAGGGCATGTTTCTTCATTTCTACGAGGGGAGTTTTCGATGTTCTTTATACCAACCAGAGATTGTGCATTTTCTCTCACCTCATCAGGATTGATTTCATCATTAGAGATAATCTTCTTATCAATTTGGTTGTTTTGTATAACATAACTTCCTTCACTATCTGATAGTCTTAACTCAATTGAGTCTTTAATATGATGGGATTTAGAAAATGTATTCTCAATACCCTGGTGTTGTTAAAAGATTTACCACAATGTGTATATTTTGAAGCATTTTCTTCATAATCGTATTTTGGTAAACTTTTGTCAGTGATGTCAGACGTAGCACATTTCTGTTTAGATATTATTGGTATTTCTTTGCTAGCAATCATTAAATCAATAGATTTTATTGTGCTGATGTTCTCTGAACAGTGCTTGTTATGAACTAAAATTGCTCTTTTTGTAAACCGCTTTCCACATTTGAAGCAAAATGAGTATTTAGCATCAAATGACTGGGAATCACACGTCAAACCATGGAAGGACCTGTCCTTTTCATACTCACTTACATTTAAAGATGTAACATGTAAATAGGTACTATTAGCATGTTGCGTTTCATCAATAAAACTATCCTCACCTTGCCATTCAAACACAGGCCTGAAATATTTCTCATCTCTGTTGGCAGGTCTCACATTGAATGTCAAACCACTGGATGTACCTGACATAGCTATACCATGGTTATTTAAAGGGGTTTCTTCATTACGTCTTGTAGGTCCTGGGTTAAGTTCTATGTCACCACATAAAATTAAAATCCACAGTAACATAAAAGCTAAGTTGCAGTTTTTTGTTTGGTATTTTATTTTCCTCTTATGGTGAAATCGATGTGATTGAAATTGCTTGTATTGGAACTCAACAAAGCCCAGATGTGTATTGTACTGAAAGAACTCCAAACTATCCCTACTAAGAGGTACCGTAGATTGGTGAATTTCTATTTGTGTTAAACAAGAAAACACAGCAATAAATAGTTTACACTTAATAAAAATATGGAAAAACAATAACAATTTCTTCATGATGTATGGTTATAACCTCACTTTGAAATTCTAGATTTTGATTTACAATGTTTTAGGTTGATTTCGTGAACATTTATAGTACTGTATATCATATATCAATGTCTTCAGAAATGTACTTAGAATACAAATTTAAAATGTAATACTTGAAAAACTAAAACACTAAAGACTTATTAAGGTTTTAAAAGGGACAAATTTTGTTTGTGTGTTATTTTGTTTACAACAGCTCAAAATAATAATTTATTTATTTATTTGTCAATATACAATAATATTAATTGTGTTGACAGCAAATAACTATTTAGTATAAAAAAAAACTAAATCTACTACCACTGGTAAGAAAAGATAGCTAAAACATCTTTAGCTATATGGAAAAAAATATTAGTATGCAAATTAAAACTTAAATACCATTTTCCATGAATTCTCCCATTGTATAAAACGAATTCGACAATAAAAAGTTCTTTAGTTCACACTTAAAAGTTTTAAAATTTTGAATTTGTCTGATATTTTCTGGTAATTTGTTAAACATCTTTTTACCAGAACTTATCGGCAATTTATTAAACATTTCCAAACGGTGGCTAATTGATACTATACATTTTCACTTCTCTCTGTAGGCAACCCTAATATTCATATCTTGGAACAAACTTCCTTTTCTGAGGCCAACAATCTAATTCAATGGTTCAACAGAAACTATTCACAGTAAATTCTGACAAAACTCAATTGATTGAAATTTGTATGACAAAAAGGCGGTAGTATGGCTTTAATATTTTTTTGAGGAAAGACTTTTTTCATCTAACTCATAGCGTCAGTTGTTCGGAACTGGTCTTGGACGAGGTTCTTAGCTTATATGACCAAAGCAAAGACATCTCAAAATAGCTTAGTTTAGGAATTTTCACGTTATCTGAGAAATGTAACAAACATTGATGTTTTTCTCTGAGCCGTCGCCAATCCTGTAGAGACAACTTCCAGGTAGCAAAGATACTCACTTTGCCATCCATTTATTTGCTGGAAACCTTATCTTTAGTCATACAAAATCCATCTCAATTCAACTTTTCTATCAATACTCCCTGTAGTCTCTGCAACACTAACCAATTAGCAATACCAAAACCCTCAACAACCTTTTCAAAAACATTTTCTCTGTAACAGCATTCAGCTGATAATAGCTTCTCTCCATCTCTCAAGTTCAAATCAAACCCTTCAAAATTTAGAAACAAGCTTAAAACCCGGCAAATAAACCTCTCATGTTACGGTGTCCAGGAGTTTGTTGAAAGTGGTGCCTAAATTCACAGTATATTTAATGTGTATTCTACATAACGTTAAGTAGTATAGCCAAAGGTTTTGTTTTGTAAGAATTTGTTGTCATGGTTATTGCAGTTTGAGTGTTAATTTATACTGAATAAAGTGTTTTCTGATTTCTACTATCTGCACTAAAGTTAAATCCACTCCTTCAGTGAGAAGATTCAACTGTAAGTTACTCGACATCTCTCAGCAATCAGCTGACGAAAATAAAATGAAACCTTTTCTAAAAAAGTCACGTGCGATATCTGTGTTGTATGTCTAGAGACTCTTTGACTGAAGTTTTGCAAAAAGACACTCTTACAGTGTAGAGTGAACAAAACAACTCCATTAAATTAGTAAGATTTAATCAAAGTTACGAGTCCGGTACTTCGCAACACTGAGTCCCGGACAGATTAAGCTCACAGTGCTACACTCTAACCATTCACATCTCAAGTGTGCTGAGTCCAAGAGTTCATTGAATAACAAATGTGGGTTTGTTTTCAGAAACAAGAGGACAGTTCCAAAGCAGCAAATCTCTCTGAAAACAGTAAGTGTCTGGATTTTATCTTCGTCATTTGGTCTTCCTTGAGATCAACTTAGGTGAATAATAATCAAACTCTTAATTTTTAGTTTCAATTCATCTGTTTGAACACTAAAGTGTTGATTTCTAGAACTTTGACACTTATTTTGTCAGTTGAAGACATGCAGTCTGGTACCATAAATAAATTGTAGTAAATGATTTCAAAAACAGTAATCTATTTGTACTGTTAATGTCTTTTCATTATTTATATAAATGATTTGCCTATTAATATTTTTTTTGAGGATTCTTAGATTTTTTTTTACTTTTTTATTTAACCATACAAAATACTTTGTTTTGGTATAACAATAAAAACAAAAATGCGTTGAAAATAATTATATCTAAATTAAATTAAAATTATGTTTGTAATTCATTTTTGAAATTTAGAAACAAATCAGCCATCAGTAACAAGAAATAAACAGAATACCAAATGAGTATTTCCTCCCCTACTGTACATAGTTATTTATTCGCAGATGATCTTAGTGTATGTTTTAATTCAACCTCTAAAAATGTGTATGACTTAACAGTTCAGTCCACATCAGCTATTATAAAAGATTGGTGTTCAGCTAACCTCCTGTGCATTAATAATGACAAAGTTCAACAGTTAGAATTTTCTTACAATCAAAATAAGGATAAGGTGAATAAAACTGCTAAATTTTTGGGATTCTTATTGGATGAAAATTTTAAGTGGGAGGAGCATATTAGGAGTGTTGAATCTAAAGTATGGAAAGGTGTTTATTTATTACGTAGACTAAGGCTCTGTGTTAGCGTAAGAATTTTAAAAGTTGTTTATTTTGCTCAAATTCATTCTCATTTAAGCTATGGTATACTCCTTTGGGGCCATCAGTCTTCTAGTAACAGGCTATTCAAGTTACAAAAGAAATATGTTCGGTTGATGTGTGGTCTTTCTTATAAAGCTCACTGTAAATCAAGTTTTATCCAATTGGGTATTATGACAGTCCCTGCTATGTTTATTTATCAGGCTCTCCTTTACATGAAAGAAAACAGCTATTTATATGATATTTTAGGCTGTACGCATAACTACTAGGAATAGGAATAGTTTAGGATATTTTAAGTGTAATTTTACCAAAACTCAAAAGTCATTTTATTATATGTCTGTAAAATTTTTTAATGTTCTACCATTGTATGCTAAGCAGTTGTCTGCACCTAGATTTAAAAAATGTATAAGTAAAATATTAACTGTCAACTGCTTGTATAACACTAATGAATATTTTGACATTGACTTTTTAAACTGTATTTAATATGTATCTGTGATATTATCTTTCTTGTGACTTAAGACCATGTGACGATTGTAATTCAATTGATGTTCTCATTTGTTTCTACAATACAAATCTTATTATTATTATTTTGCAGTGGTAACAGTAGGCAACTTGGGACCTCCTTTACCCTGCCTTGCCTAAATAAAAAATACAAACCCCCCTTTTTTAACTTAAAAAAAATAAATCGCAACAAATTTATTTAACTGTTTGACTATCTGCTATTATGCCAGTAATGACATTTCTTTTAACAGTATCAAAAATAAACCTGATGATTGAGAATTTTACAAGTATTGCCCTAAACTAACTTAAAGTTGTTGTAAAATAAGATACGGTTTAGTTACGTCACACACAAGACAGACATTACCCAATAGTAGAAGCTCCAGCGATAAGGATACCCCCACTCCTGGCCCAAGGGAGAAGGAGCTGGAGAGCTCAGTTCGTTATGACCCAGGTTAATAAGAACACTTGTTCTGGTCCGTCTCGAATACTTTCAATTTTTGTATGATTAATATTTCTCATATTAGTCTTAAAGGTGATCTAAATATTAGTTTATTTAAAGTTATATCAAAAGTTTTGAACTGTTTCCAGGCCTGATGTTCCCGTGTAAAAAGTGTAGTGTGACGTACACGTCTCTATGTTACATGAAGAACCACCAGAAGTTCTGCCGAGGACCAAAGAAATCTCTGGTGAAAGTACATCCTGACAAAGTGACTTCAGATGTGCAGACTCTGGCTAAGCTGATTGACGGCAAGAAGATGTACTGCTGTGAGTTCTGTGACTATAAGACTAACAACACAACACATATCAAGCGGCATCTAGTAACACATTCAGGAGCCAAGCCTTTCCAGTGTGATGTCTGTGATAAAGGGTTTACTCGGGCAAGTAGTCTCAGCACACACAAACGCATTCACTCCCAAGATAAACTGTACAAGTGTACCGAGTGCAGTTACGCCTGTAACCTAGCTAGCAGCCTCAAGAGACACATGACAAGACACACTGGGGAGAAAGTGTTTGTGTGCAAACTGTGTACATATAAAACTGTACAAAGTAATAACCTAACAAGACATATGAGAGTTCATACTAGCGAGAAGCCTTACTGTTGCACTCATTGTGACTATAAGACAACACAAAGCAGTGTATTGAAAAGACATATCCAGAGTCAACACACAGCCGATAAACCTTTCTCCTGTCTTCTCTGTGTATACAAGACATCAGTGAAGAGTGAACTGAACAGACACATGAAGAAGAAACACTCAGACAAATCTGCCTAATCTTACTTCTCCTGTATTAACATTTTTGTTCGATTTAAATGAGAATTAATTTGTTATGTAATATTAATTGATGTTGATATCTATCTATCTTGATATCTTAATTATAAAAATGAAACCAGATAAGTTAACGATGCATTTCTGTTGGTGTTAAATTTTGACGTTTAAAACCCAGACTTTTCCAAGATTTGATTTAACTTTAAAACTCATTATGCAAGATTTTTAGTAAGATGTAAATATTTTATGTTTCAGTTACAGGGTGATTTAAATAAAAATATAACAATTAACCATGTGTTTAAAAATAATACTTCATGTTTATAGTTGTGAATTGTTTATGTTTAATTGTGATTAATACACAGTCTAAATAAGTTTCTACTTGAAATGATTTCTTAAAATATGGCGCAGTCAGGGTTATTTTTGTTTATTAATTAGTTTGAAAGGTACAAGATTGCTTTATGATGGACTCATTGCCAAGTGGTATTGTGAAACTACCTCCTAACTTGAATTTGGAAAGTATAAATATTGCCACTGAATGGAAGTTTTGGAAACAGGTTTTTGATGACTATTTAATAGCAACTAAACAGGAAAATGCGTCTGATAAGGTAAAGCTTTCTTTACTACGTAACATGATGGGACATGATGCTGCACGAATTCTTAGTACTTTGCCTATTTTGGATACTGACAAAGAAATTTACAGCAAAGTTGTAGAAGCTATTGAAATCTATGCTAATCCTAGAAAAAATGTAGTGTTCGAAAGGTTTTTGTTCAATTCTAGAAAGCAAATCGAAAATGAATCATTTGACCATTTTTTGACTGATTGTCGTCATCTTATACAGTCATGTCAATATACAGATTCAACAAGTGAATCTCTTGAAAATCAACTTTTAAGAGACAAATTGGTTCATGGTATAGGAGATCAAAATATTCAAGAAGCTCTCCTTAGACAAGATAATCTTACTTTGGAAAAAACTATAAAGTTTTGTCAAGCAAGTGAACAGAGTAAATTACAGGTTCAAATACTTAACTCTGAGATGAAAGATATTTCTGTTGTTAAATCGCAGCCATCTAAGGTACACATTGACAAACGTTTTCATGCGGAAAGTAGGGAAGCAACATCTGATTTCTTCTGTGGTCGTTGTAAGTCTAAACATGGGCCCAGACAATGCCCAGCCTTTGGTAAAACATGTTCACGCTGTGGCATTAAAAACCATTTTGCTGTTGGTTGTAGGGTTAAAAATGTGAAAGTTGTAAAACAAGATTGTACTTGTAATGATTCAAATACCGACACTACAGAGGTTGTTGGTGACTGTTGGACTGTAAATAATGTTGGGAGCAGATCCAAACAAGACAAAAGCAAATCATGGATAGAAAGTATTTTGATTGAAGATATAGAAGTGAAATGTAAGTTAGACACAGGAGCTGAGGTCAATGTCATGCCTCTAACAGTGTTTAAAACAATAAGTAAAAGTGTTGGAGTACAGCCATATAAGACAAACATAAAATTGGAAGGTTTTGATGGTTCCACGTCCAGTCCAGTTGGCCGTGCCAGTCTGAAGTGTGAGTACAAAGGAAAAACTAGTTATGAAGATTTCATGATTGTCAATGGAAAAAGTATGCTTTTAGGATTACCGGGGTGTTTGGCCTTGAATTTAGTAAAGAGAGTTGAATCCATAAATACTTTGCCAAGTAACCAAAGTACTATGTCTGAAAAAAATAAATTTATTGAACAGTATAAAGATGTGTTCAGTGGGTATGGCAGATTTCCTGAATCTTGTTCTATACCTTTGAAGGAAGAAAACCCTAATATTTTTCATCCTCCTAGGAGAATTCCGCATAGTCTTTACAAACCCCTTCAAGCAGAATTAGAAAGGTTGGAATGTCGCAAGGCTATTGTTAAAGTTGATCAAATTTCACCAGACGCTTGTGTGAACAATATTGTCGTTATTGAAAAGCCAAATGGACAAATCAGGTTATGTCTTGACCCTCGCGATTTAAATAAATTTATCGTTCGAAAGCCAAAGATGATGCCAACGTTGGATGAAGTGGCAGCAAAGCTGTTTGGGAAAAAATACTTTTCAGTTTTTGACTTAGCTGAAGGATTTCATCACATGACACTAACTGATGAGTCATCTTGGAAATGTTGTTTTGCTACACCTTTCGGTGTTTACAGGTATACAGTGTTACCATTTGGAGTATCAAATGCTCCAGAGGAATTTCAGGATGCTGTGGAAAAATACTTTGGAGATATTGAAAATATTATTATATGGATTGATGACATTTTGGTTGCAGGTGATACCAAAGAGGATCATGACAAAACTGTAGCTAAAGTCATGCAACGTGCACGAGAAATAGGTGCAATTTTCAACAAAGACAAAGTACAATACTGCCAAACTGAGGTCAAATATGTTGGTCAAATATTTGGAAATGGATGTATGAAACTTGATCCTGAGCGATGTGAAGCATTGTTGAAGTTAGAGCCACCAACTGACAAACAAAGTCTTCAAAGAATTATTGGATCTTTTAACTATGTTAGGCGATATGTTCCCCAAATGGCAGAGCTCATGTCTCCACTTTGCGAGTTGTTAAAGAAAGATTATAAATGGATATGGAGTGGTTTTCATCAAACTGCTTTTGATAAGTTAAAAAGGTTTATCAGTGACTCTCCAGCTCTAACAGTATTTGATCCGTCTAAAAAGATTATTCTACAATGTGATGCCAGTAAAAATGGCGTTGGAAGTTGTCTTTTCCAAGACTATGAAGGAAAATTAAAATTGGTTGCCTGTGTTTCAAGGAAAATGAATGACACTGAGATCAACTACAGTCAGTGTGAAAAAGAATTGCTATCAATATTTTTCGGATGCAGTAAATTTCACCATTTTATCTACGGAATGACAAATGTTGAAATTCATACAGATCACAAGCCCCTCACAACAATAATGAACAAACATATTAGTAAAATAGGATCAGTCAGACTCCAAAGACTACGCTTAAAGTTACTTCGTTACAACTTAAATGTATTATATATTCCAGGACCCAAATTACATTTTGCAGACATGCTGTCTAGGAATAGCCTTAAAAAGACTGAAAACTATCCAGATATGTTGGATATGGTTCACATTGTGTCAAAGCATATGCCTTTATCAGAAGATCAAAAGAAGAGACTGAGACTTGCTACAGCTTCAGACAATGTTTTAAGTCAAGTTGTTGAATTTTGTCGTAATGGTTGGCCTGAGCATAAAGTTTCAAACCTTCTCGACCCCTATGCTAAAGTTAGAGATAACTTATTTTCAGAAGCAGGAATTCTCTTTTTCGAAGAAAAAATTGTTGTTCCAGAGAGTTTAAAGTTACCAATTTCTAATTCGCTTCATAAAGGACACATAGGAGTATCTAAAATGATTCAGAAAGCTAGAGAGTTGTACTACTGGCCTACCATGTCAAAAGACTTGCAAAGTATAACCAAAACATGCCGTATTTGTGAAAAATTTAGCAATAGAAATACAAATGAACCTCTTTTACCACATAGCATTCCCCACTTACGGTATCAAAAAGTAGGATGTGACATTTTACAATTTGGATACAAATACTACCTAGTGCTCATAGATTACTTATCCCACTGGATTGAACTTAGGTGGATTAGAGACAAAACATCTGGAAGTATCATTGATCAAATGCAGGAAGTATTTACAAGATTCGGTTATCCCTCAGAATTAATTGCTGATAACAATCCCTTCGCTTCTTTTGAGTGTAAAAAATATTATGCTAGCAAAGGAATAAACTTAATTACAAGCACACCACATTATCCAAGAAGTAATGGTATGTCGGAGAATGCTGTTGGCGTTTGTAAAATGATAATAAAGAAAAGTATTGAAGATAAGTGTGACTATAGAGAATATTTGATGGAGTATAATAACTCACCTATTCCGGGATTATATTGTTCACCTTCACAGATTCTTAACTCAAGGATGATTAGATCAGAACTCCCTGTCAGTAAAGAGTGTTTAGAACCAAAAATACAATTGAATATAGGAGAACTTTTAAAAATAAAACAAGGAACAACACAACGATTCCATGATAATCAACGATTAAAAAATGTAGATGGTTTTCAAAGTGGTGATAACATAGTGTTTCGGACCAGAAATGACAAATACTGGCAAAAGGGAACCGTTGAAAGTAAAGGAGATCAACCAAGAACTTATTGGATTAGAAGAAACGGTGATAGATGTTTATTGAGAAGAAACACTTCACAAATGAAGAGATCTTTTACAAATGAAACGATTAAAGACCGTACATTGTCAGCAGAGTTTCTGCTAACTGACCTGTCTCAGGAGAATAAATGCGGTGAGAGCAAAACCAGGCAAACAAACGACAATGTCATCAAAGTGCCAGGTCCAATGTCCTCCAGAGGAAGACTAATCAAACCACCAACCCGGATGAACCTCTGAAGGGGAAGATGATTTAAATAAAAATATAACAATTAACCATGTGTTTAAAAATAATACTTCATGTTTATAGTTGTGAATTGTTTATGTTTAATTGTGATTAATACACAGTCTAAATAAGTTTCTACTTGAAATGATTTCTTAAAATACAGGGTGTATCAAAGCTACGAACCCACTATGTTATTATATTGTTAAATGTTCCTTGTTATAATAATTCTGTGTATAATATGTTGTATTGATCCAGAACAAAATCATTTAAAAAAAATGTTGTTGATAATTTAACACAGATGTTAAAAACACCCGGTTTGATTTTGAAATCTTTTTGCTTTAATCCACGACATTTTTAACATCATGTAGAGAAAGTATTATGTTTAAAGTAATTTCACTCAGAACATAAAAATTATTTTTAAACATTTGTTCTTAAATTGTCTAAAACAGAAACAATTTCGCTAACTCTTGAATGAAAGTTTGCTGAAAGTGATGTGGGGACTTGAGACAAATCAAAAGTTGAGATTGTGGGTGGTGAACTTATTTATTTATTTGTTTCTACGGTAATACACCATTTTACATAATTATACAGTACTGACATTTGCTTTTCGATACTTACACAGAACTAGAAAAATACGTGCTACTTAATGCGTTAATGAAAAGACAGCGGTATAATAACTCAAATTAAAAGACATTGAAATAAATACACATGCACAAGATATTGAATAAATAACTAGAATTAGAAAAATACGTGCTACTTAATTACCTGATTACCATTACCTTATTACCAAGCAGCATTCTTTGACCAGGAAGTCCGGATAGAAGTTGTCAAATGCGTTAATGAAAAGACAGCGGTATAATAACTAAAATTAAAAGACATTGAAATAAATACACATGCACAAGATATTGAATAAATAATTGACAATGGTACATAAGGGCCTTATGGCGGACAATATATTATTAAATACTTTTTAACATTTAAATAGAATGCACTTATAATTTATGGACGTTGGAAAACTAACACAAACTGACAAACACATTAACTGTGTGGCCCTTTAGAGGCACCACCAAACACTGGAACTCGACTGCGGAAAAAAAACCACTTGACAACACCCAGAATTGAATTTGCTCCGACACCAAAGAAAACGCAGCTCTCTTGAATTGTTGAAAAGAGGATCCGAAGAAATCAACTTCAACAGCGTTTCCAAGGAAAACATCAGGGGCGGGCTGTGGTAGGCATAGTTGGTCGGTTGGTGATGCTTGGCGAAAGTCTGGTGCAGCCGGGTTCTAGTTCTTTACAGAAGAAGGAGACAATGAGCGCTTTGAGGAGCGAGCAATGAGTCCTAGTAAAGAGTTGGCTTTGGAGCTTATCTTGGCTATGTGCACACCCGGATCTAAGCTGGGTAACATGAAAACACCGAGGTCCTTGACTTCATGCACCCTCACCAGGACACTTTCTTGAAGGTAGTAGGCATAGGTCGACACAGTTTTGATCCTACTGAATGTCATCACCTGGCACTTGTCAGCATTAAGCTGCATGGCATTGTCAGCGCACCATTCCACAATGCTAACCAGATCACCTTGGAGTTCCACGTGATGGTTTACAGAGGAAATCTCTCTAAAGATCTTAACATCGTCAGCAAAGAGAAGAAATTTACAAGCCAGAGATTTACCAATGTCATTCACAAAGATGCCAAAAAGAAATGGGCCAAGGAGGGAGCCCTGAGGAACTCCAGATGTTACTCGCACCACGGTTTTGGAACGAAAGGAGGCGAGTTTGACGTTTAATGTTCTTCCTGTAAGGTAACTCTTGAACCAGGAGAGTAGACCAGATATTCCCAGGGCGCCGAGCTTAGCGATGAGGTGGACGTGGCTAACTTTGTCGAACACTTTGGCAAAATCGAGATAAATACAATCAACTTGGTGAAGAGAGGAGAAAGCAGATACCACAAAGTTCAAGAAGACAACAAGATTGGTACTAGTAGATTTTCCAGGGCGAAACCCATGCTGCTTCGGGATGAAAAAATTCCTGAACTCAAACGATATGACGTTCAATATAAGCCCCTCATAGACTTTGGCCAACACCGATTGGATGACAATCGGCCTGTAATTTTTCGCATTCGACGAGTCACCAGACTTGAAGACAGGTACAAGAAAGCTGTTTTACAGTTTTAGTGAGTCAGGAAAGATTCCAGCTTGCAGAAGACAGTTGAAATAGATGAGGAGCCAAGGACGAAGCGCAGGTCCGCAGTACAGCCGGTGGGATACCGTCAGGACCAGCACCCTTCAAGACATTGAGACCAAGCAGCTTCTTTTCCACATCCACAGTAGAGATGTGCCACAAAGCGACGTTGATACTAGACAGGCAATCATAGCTAGGCACTGAAGTACTAGGTGGGGTATAGACAGAGGAGAAGTAATCAGCAAAGACTTCACACATTTGCTGAGGCTCATCCACAACTACATCATCCAATTGCATCTTACTAGGAAAAGAGTGATTTCTAGAAAGGGACATGATGTAACTCCAAAAAGACTTTGGATTCTCCCTAATATTGGGAGACTTCATTAATCTAGGAGTCAGTTTGCAAATAACTTTGTTGATTGTGCTCAGTCCGGCTCGTCTCCATTCTTCATCCCGGCTAACTGAACAGCAACCAGTCAAAAAGTGGCTTTTGGATAATTTACAATGTGTGAGCAAGGTCTCTGTTTCAAATCTACCACTCAGCTGTACATCGATACTTTGTTCAAAGTTTGGGTCGCTAATTTACCTCAAAAGTTAGTATGACGGTACCTTGTACTAAAGCTATTAGCTAAGTATATTAGTATAAGGAATTGTTAAATAAATTTGTATTTCAGGATTAAATTAAATTCAAGATAGCGGATGGAGTTATCAGTTTTTAAAAATAATGACAAAACAGTTCATTCAATTAAACAATTAAATTTGCTACTCAAGTGATCCGATAGGATAGTGGCAAAAACAAGGGTTAGTAAGTGAAAGTTTATGATTCTTAAACTATTAATGATGATTCTTTACTGAATGAACCCAAAGTTCATCAGTTGCTGTTTCTTAATACATTACAATAAAGTGTTTCTTGCGTAAAGTTCTCCCATCAAAGCATAAAAGGTATTTTTTTGAAGCCATTTTAACCTTTTTTCAAAATATTTGTTTTCAGTGATCTTCAGACTGTTCTAGAGTTTTTCACCCCAGTAACTTTGCTTTCGTTCAGTGGCCGCAAGCTAATGAACTAGAATGGAGTAGTCAAGAGTTGTTGGTACTTTTGTACTTATGACAAAACCTTCCAGTTCTCACTTCCTCTGGTGATCAATTCTACATAAACATTACTGCTTCTTGTAATTAGAGGTTTATTGAAATTCTCAACTCTTTAAACATTGTATCTTGCTTTTCTAGCCAGTTGGCACTTACGACGACATCCCACTGTCTGTCAGTCCTTGAAACACATGATTATCACTCCATTTAGCACACTAAACTTTGCCAGCTACATTAGTAAAATAAAGATTTGTGAACAAGGTGAAATTAACAATAGTTTTTAATTATTACTTTAAAACAAATCTGTATTTGTGGATGCACGAAACGTTATATGTTTGGCTTATCAAGGTGTTCTATGAGACTATTGAGTAAAAGTAAAAACATTTACGGTTCAACCATATAGATTTTAATGGAAGGTTATGGTAAAAGGTAAAAGAGGTACTAAAAGAGTGTTATGAGGCAAAATTAGGACTACATAGTCCTTTCTACCACTCAACTTTGACCGTTACCGTTTAGGTCACTTAACAAATGGTTAGTGTGTTGGCTGCGGAGATCGAACCCGCACCACCAGAGCGATGAGCTCCGGAGTCATGCACAATACCAACCTCGATCAAGGTAAGAGCAAGTTTTATTATATTCTTAATTTTTGACTTAAGGCTTTTTCTTGGTTGTGTTAATTTCAAAATAACAGTACTCTTGGAACTATAAAGGTTTGCCAAGCTATATTAGTCTAATATTTTTCTTAGTTTTAAATAATATAAAGTACTGTTAAGAGTCTGCAGTACCCAGGCGTGACCTAGATTGAGCTCCCATAAGAACCATGCAAAAGCGTTTACCATATAACTCTGCCATTTATTATGATAACATTACGTTTGATATCTCATCAGAAAGGTAATTTTATTATCTAGAGGTTTTGCTTATTACTTTTTTGAAAAAATGTTTACTTTTTTTACTACATTGAAGTAAACATTTTTTGACTTTAGGATTTTTTATCTAGGCTATTTAAAACGTTAAAGAAAATCAAGCTAGCAAAAGCTGTAGATAATTTAATTGTCTTTGATATGCACTTTGTTTTATAAATTTATCTTCAGAATTACCAGAGTTATATGGTTAATACGTAGCCATGTCCGGTGTTGTTTTCAAATCTCAACGGCCGAGCGTCGCTTACTAGTTAGTCTAGCCGATAGCCGAGAGATGCCAGCACAGTCGCTTCACTTCCTCCCTATGATTGGCGGGAATTTGAATGCGTCTGTGACTGAAGATTGGTTACGTATGTCCGGGGCGTATGCCTACTGATGTCATAAAATACGCGCGCAACACATCAGCTGCAAGTTTCCCTCCAACTGGAAAGGGCTTAGAACACCCCCCAAAACTTGAAACGCTAGAAATATATAAGTTTCGTGACTTCGTCTGAACCCTGATGTATAAAGCATCCTGTTAGTATGTGTAGTTTGTTTGTTATTGTGTTTGTTGTAGCCTAGTAATCAGTTGTGCACATCGCATCCAACTTCGGGTAAGTGTGCAACGGAAGGTCAGATTCAGACTGTGCTCCAGTTATGAACAATTTCGAACCAGGGTTACGACTTGGCTTGCTGCTCGTTACTTTTTCTAAGAGACTTCGGCCTTCTTCTAATAATAAGATCGCAGGACTAGTGTTTTTCCTTCCATCGTTGTAGTTTTGGTGCTTGGTTAAGCTAAACCAGGCCGACACGCAGCTAAGAGCTAAAGCGCTGCTTGCATGAGTGAATAGAATTTTCTTTGCGATTTGTTACTCTTATTCTTTCAGTTTATAGCCTCGCTTTGGTATCAGCCATCCTATTACCACACGTAACAATTTTATTACCACATTGTAACAATGTAGCCTAAACCTATTTGAATTAAAACAATACCACAGCTGGAGAAATCAATCAGCTGATACAGCTCAGCAGATAAAATATCAAAATGTGCGCAATACCATGACTTTGATAACTGGTTTTCTTTTCCACCCTGTTTTATAAAAACTACATATAATTTTTAAAATGTTATTAAAATTTTTGCTTTTAATTTAGGTACCAAGCAGTTCAAACGATTGTATAATCTACTAAAATTCAGGCAAAATCAAGGTTAAAAGGTTTTTAGTTATAGCTTTTAAACGAATAAAGATACTAAATTAAGTTTAATACAAAAGATGCGTATTGTGTATATTGAGAATCATAGAAACATTTTTGCTGAAATCTTCGTGTACGATTTTCAGAGAATAATGTTACTAGATCTAACAGGTCAACTTTAATCCGTTTTGGACACTTTATAATGCCCACCCGGTTATACGATTCATTCAAATCTTAGTAGTGTTGTCATAAATTACGCGCGCAACTCGCTGTGAGCCCCTCTCCAGCTGGAAAGGGCTTAGAAACCCCATAAAACCTATAGAAACACTAGAAATAGATTAGTTTCGCTGTATCCTGAGGTATATAGGATCCTGTTTGTTTGTGCATGTGCAGGTGTTTGGTTATTTTGTTTATTGTATCCTAGTAATCAATCGTGCAATGGTTATTGTATATGGTTTGTAAATGTACGGTGTGAAAATATGGCTCGTAACAAGAAGTTTATAAAAAACGTAAACACCGTGGGAGAGAGAGATTGAACGATGGCGTGGGTTTAATAAATATGGGTTGGTTAATAGTGGAAGCAATAAAAGGAAGGTTATGAAGCAAGAGTTGGATAGTGAATGTTTTGGTGATGATAATTGCAGGTAGCTTGAGGTAGAAACTGTTGCACCGGGTGCTACCACATCTATGAACAGTGCTACCGATACGATTGGACGTCGAATTGTAGACATTAAACATTTTATTCGTGAGCTAACTAATCTCAATGAGCATGCTCCTAATTCCGGTTGCAATCTGAGCAATTTAGAAATAATTTCTGAAGCCAAGAGTTAACTAATGTCTGGGTTTGTTTTTTGTGCAATATGTGCAATTTTAAGAAAACAGTGTGGTCAGTCTGTATCGGAATTAGGGGTGATGGACGTAAACACGGCTGCCGTCGTGGGCGCTATGACTGCTGGAGGGGCCTTTACAGATCTCCAACGCATTTTGGGACATAATTGGTGTATGAACGCTGGCGGGACTGTCGGGGCTGCAGATGCTCTCGGAAGTTGCGCGGCCTCAGACTCACGTAGTACATTATAGTAGCGGCTAAAAAAAAACACGTTCCGTGATTGTTGCGTTGCATTGCGTGCCGGCATGATTAAAGGACCGTGGTTAAAGGTGCCGGTATCATGGTATGGAGCATACCGTCGCTGTCCGTCAATGAACGGAACATGTACAGCCGCTACTTATCATGGGCGCTACGAGGCTTTTCGCTACGCTTCGCGTCGCTTCGGCCTCAGACTCGGGTAGGTGTCGCAAAGTACGTCAAAACAAACTTTAGGATCCTATAAAAACATTTCCCAAAGGGTTTCAAAATAATTCCTTTTTCAAAAGTTAAGGTGGGGGAATTTAAAACTCATCCCGCATAAACATATATACATATTTGGAAAAGATTGTTCACAGTAAGGGCTACTTTTAGTATAATACTATTAAAGAAGTTAACAATGAAGTACCCTGAATCAAATTTAATCACGACTAGTTTCAGGACTGAGGCCATTATCAAGTGTATACAAATAATTCTAGTCTAGTATATCTAGGTTACATTAAATACAATTCTAAATAAACACATATGGAAAAAGTGAAATTTTTATTTAGACAAAATTATTTATCACCTGCCTAAAACAATTACTTTTCCATATGTGTTTATTTAGAATTGTATTTAATGTAACCTAGATGTACTAGACTATAATTATTTGTATACACTTGATAATGGGCTCAGTCCTGAAACTAGTCGTGATTAAAATTTGATTCAGGGTACTTCATTGTTAACTTCTTTAATAGTATATATACATATGTTTTAAAAACGTTGAAAAAAGCTCAATACTTGTTCTGGGATTCAGGATCGGTGCTCATGTGATGGTCCCGGGTCTGGGTTTTTCCATGCTAATGGCATAAATTTCCCACTTTTTTCAAAGGAAATTCGATAAATAACTTGATATACCGTCATCTTTAAGTGGTTAGCTCCACTCGCGTTGTTGATGGCCTTTCGTTTGCTTATTGCCACCTCACAAGATTGTTGACGATCCATTCATTTACAGTTATGTCTCAGCCCTTATTCTTATGACCATTCATTTACAGTTACGCCACTTATTCTTATGACCATTCATTTTACAGTTACCATTCATTTACAGTCCTGTCATTCATTTTACTTGATGGAGAGCAATTTCTCTTCTTTTTTAGCAAGTTTGGTATATTAGTTATACTGCTCATGAGGACGCGTCGTGCTTAGAGATTTACTTCACTTATTGACACTTTTGTGGTTTCTAATTTTCTAACGTGATTTCTAAATTATACATATTATCTAAACGTTTCAGGGGTACCATATTGCAGTACCGTAAGTTTTGTTCGAGACAGAACGGAACCATTATCATTTATATCCAGCACATGAGGTTTTCTTCTTTTTTACATAGAAATGTCAGTCCTATCATAAAGATATTTAAACGGGACCACTATGGAGTTAAGATCTATCAATCAGTGCAAACTGGGTATAAAATGATGGCCACGTTGAAAAGTTGTTCGTGAACAGACGTTATATCAAGGTTCCACTGTAATTTTATTCTATTTATTTCTATTTTTATTCGTAGAACATGTGACCAAATTTGGTAGAAATTGGATAAAGCATGCGCCGAGTATAGTAGTCAATAAAATATCAAAATTTGCCAGTTCACTCAGGAGTAATGGGAAGCTCAAAGCTGCAACAATTTTGTTGTGCGACCCTTCGTTCCCTCCAGCAAAATAAAGAAATATCTCTGTTTCCGATAACTTCTTCGAAACTACTGACAATTCACCTTGTCATTTGGTGCAAGCAGACTTTTCCCCAGGATCAAAAGTCTGGATTCTCTGTTTCATGGGCAGAGAAAATTCAAATAAATGGATGTGTTGAGTCTAGAGCACATGAGAATTGAGATCTACCACTTTCATTTTCCTGGTGCTGGCGGAGGGAGTGAGTGGGGGCCATAGATCTCTATTTGTGGAAATGGATTAGAGATGGGGGATGAAAGGGGGGTTTTCAATACAAACCCTCAACACTACTGTTCCGGTGCTTGGTCAAACTAAAAAAGACTACTACTATGTGGTTCGCTAGACTCGCGTGCTGGACTTGCTATCGCGCTAGCACCTAACACTTCCCCCTCCACACCCATAGTGTGGCGAGGCGAGCCGCGAGCAGAGGGACGAGTAGAGTCACGGGTAGTAGAGACACGGTAGCACGGGTAGTAGAGACACGGTAGTGTTCTCGCGCAGGTCGCGGTAGTGGGGGGCTGAGCGTGTGACGTCAGCTGGTACCCAGACACTCACTGCGCCGCGCTCCAACACACTGACTGTGCGTATGCTCCCTGCACTGCTGTCAACTCACCACACAACACATTGTGTACCCCACAGATTACAGCCATGTAGCAATGAGTAAATGACTGAATTATCTTCCCTTTTTCAATGTTCCTAGTTGGCAATGTTATTTTAATAGGGTCTACACTGTTTCATACAACATTAAATTGGTAGATAGTTTGATAGAAATGTGCACTTTGGAATACACGCATGTGGTCTAAACTTATTTGCGCTTCATTGCTTTATTTTTTGGTATTGGAATATTCAAAGTTCTGTCCTTATATTCTTAGTCTTGGTTTGTTCATATATAACTAGAATAACGTGTAACGTGTTTCATTCATTAAAATATTTATTATATTTCTTTTTAGAATTGACAATCACTGGCCGGTAGAATGTTAGTTAAATAAGCCTCCGAAGGGCGGCAACCTCTTCAACCGTCTCGGAGGGCACTCTTTTTTCAGGAATTTTTATTTATTTTTATTACGGTACTCTAATTGAC
This sequence comes from Matsumurasca onukii, assembly GCA_018831715.1. Taxonomy (NCBI): domain Eukaryota; kingdom Metazoa; phylum Arthropoda; class Insecta; order Hemiptera; family Cicadellidae; genus Matsumurasca; species Matsumurasca onukii. The sequence continues at coordinate 22,405,322 of CM032067.1, read as the reverse complement.
AAAATCAGATTGTATAAATCGTCCAGTGCTTTGTTTTGTTCATTCAAACATTTTCCGTACGCACTTTTTAGCTGGTTTACTCCATCAAAGGGTATACGTGAATTTAACACGTCAAATCCGTTGTTAATAACCTCTACAGTAGACCCAACGTGCGAAAATTCTGGGAAGTTGTGATTTATAGCTTTCCCAACAGTCAATGACAGTAACTCAGCAGCCTTTCTTACATTCTGCCTTTCTGTGCCTGAAACAAGTAGATGGTGCATGTTAATTTTGTAAGCGTACTGAAAGTCTTCTCCGGTGCTCTGTTTTTCAGTTAACTTTAGAAACACTTCCTTGGTAAAGAGCTGGCCGTTTTCAAGTCTGAAGCCTTCATCAAGCAAATGGTTTCGTAGCAGTTTAAGAGCGTGTGGTACATCGCAAAAACTCCAAATTTTCCTTCCTTCATCGGCAGGGTTTGGCATGTAGGGCTTGTCAAAAGTTATATTCAAGTTAGTCATAACTTTCCTATTAGAAGGACCCATGTCGCAAACAAACCCTCGTATTTTGAATCTTGCTCCTTCTACTACTTGGATGGCCTCCACCATAAGATCTTTCGTAACAGACGTGTCGAAGTTATAAAATAATGGTTGCATCCATTTTCCAACTAGAGGTCTTACAAGCATCAGTTGGACGTTGTTGTGAGGCCCTCTAATTACCTCCTGCCACTGGTCAAAGCACAAATCACTTTTTACTTTCATTTCATCAAAAGTGAGCATCAAATTCTTTTCAAAGTCAGGAAAGACTCCAGCTTGTGATTTCAAGATTTGTACACTTATATCTAAAACCCTGGGGGACAGAAAACTGTCGCAGCCGTCTTCGAATAGTCATCTCACTTGGTAGTGGGTATTTTAAGACATTTCTCACAAACCCTAAAGCTTTGTAAGATATACATCTCAGGGTTGCGGCTTTAGCGATATCCTCAGTGGACCAATTAGTACACCTCCCTACATTAAGCAAAACTTTTTCTACTGAAATAAATTTGTTGAAATCTCGAGATTTGTTTTGTTCAACCGCTGCTTTAACTCTATGATATAATTCCTGAGGGATTCGTTTTCTAGTTGTAAGGAAACCAGTTTGTCATTTAAAGCGTCAACGTTGCAGTTACAGCACTTTTCAATGGGATCAGTGTCTGTTTGTTCAGCTTCTTTATCGTCGTCAACGCGAGTACTCACAGAAAACTCTAATTCAACTGAAGTTTCCAATAATGTGTGTACTTCCTTACGGGTGTTTCTGACGGAAATACGCGAGTCTCTACTTGCTTAGAAGTACTCGGTTCAGATTCATTAGACAATTTTGCCATTAGTAATTTTAAGTGTGGGACTGCATCTGGTTTCAACATTCGTTTACATGGGAGATTTAGTAGTTCATTTTTTAAATCCCTAACATAGTCGCTTTCATCGAAATGTTCAGAACAAACACGCGCATTGTCTGTATTAAATTTGTCTAATCTTTTACACGCGTGTATCCATTTATTTCTTATTTCATTAGCTTTGGGAAATCTATGGAAAAGGATACTGAGTCTTTGCTGGTGTCTCTCGTTGTTCGAACAGGCTCCAATAGCACAACACACCATGTCAAATACTATCACTGATACACACACTTTTAAACAATTAATAAACTAGTAGCAGGCGTTTGACATGATTGTGTACTACACTATCCAGTGGCATAGTACAGTGAGCAGTGTGGTGAGCGGTGCGGTGGGTACCATGTGACGCGGTGGGCGGGGCTTGCTACTGCGCATCCACCGTGTCTCTACTACCCGTGGAGTGGAGTGAACAGCACAGACCAGAACGGAAATTCTCGAAGTGTACATCGCTCTCGCTCCCTACTTGTTTTCTTATAATATTTTTACAAAAAATAATGTATTATTGTTAATACAATCTACTTACGAAAAATTCGACGATTTCTTGTATAGTTTTCACATACCTGAAATAAACATTACACTTTTAGTTGTATAAAGTCCTAAACTTCGCCACGTAAATAAAGACTTTTTTCATTTCATGTTAGTGTATCACAGGTAAAAAGTAATTTAATCGTCATTGTTCAACTGGTTTTTTACTCATTTCAAATGTACTTTAAACAATTTCCTATGTATTTATTGCACAAAATCGCATGAAATCCTTCCATACTGTACACTCTCATAACCATTAATTATACATGTATGATTCCACTATTTCCTGATTATAAGTTAGGGCAATACTTACGGGGTCTTTAAATTTAAAACAGTTCCAATTTTATTTACAATTATTTACAGATCAATTTTTTTTAATTTTTCTTGTGCGCCACCTAAAACAATAAAAATTTGTAAATACATAAATCATCAAACAGAACTTTATGTTTGTCAGCTTTGTCTCATGTCTCACTTTATTTCCTGTTAATAAGTTAGGGCAATACTTACGGGGTCTTTAAATTTAAAATAAACTAAATACTTTGGTGGTTTCGTGCATAGCATCCTAAATTGCCGCCGAGCTAGATTACAACGCTATCATAGAGGACTTTCCGAAAAGTGTTTGAATTAAGCCCGTTTTTAGTTTTCCAATCATAATTCCCGCTTGCCTAGGTCCCTGGGAATGGGCGGAAAATGTTGATTGCCTAGTGGGGGCATAAAGCTAAATTTGGAAATGATTTTCAAGGCTAGGTGCAAAGTTATAGCAGCTCTAATATAACTAAACCAATACCGATGTTTTTCTATACACCACTACTGTTAGGTCTACACCTATATTTACAGTTTACTCGTCCAATACAGAAAAATTACACTACAGTACTTGCAATCTTTCCTACCACAACAAAACACAGTAAAACCACACAACTACACAACAGTAAATCAAATCTTTTCGACGTGCCCTGCCTCGCCCGGCCCAGTGTGTGGTGCTCCATAAGCTCCCGTGCATTTCACGTCGCAAAAGACGCCCCGGGGCATAATGCCCCGTCGTGCCTCGCCCTGGTCAGTGAGCGGCCGGCCTTACCTGCACAACTGTACTGTAGTCTGTCATCGGGGCGGAAGTATGGGTGTGGAGGGGGAAGTGTTGGGTGCTAGTGCGTCAGTCTAGTGTGATTTTGTATAGTATACTTCACAACATAGAGGAGTTAACAGCAGAGTCGACTTTTTTCCTTTCAGTCTGCTCTTTTGAGTTAGACGTAGTTTTGTAAAATTAACGTTTGTTGCCTGGTGGAGTTGAAATAATTTCGATCCTAGAGAAATTCACTTAATTTTTCCGACAAAATGTATTAAAAAGTCTTTAATTCACGCGTTTAGTAAGTATTGATGAATTTTTATGTATTTTGATAATTATCATGATTATTAATGGGTCCAGGCTAAGTTTATGTAAGTATGGAGAATTGCAACATACTACAAAGATTAGGTTAGGTTGGAGACCTATTAATAACTTAAGATTTGATCTTCTGGTCGAATAAAATATGACTAATATGCTTTCATTCTTACAAATTGGCCTAGCCTTCACAGCCCCTAGATTTGGCTTATGTCATTAGATCGAATTCCTCGAGAAGTCTAGCCAACCAAGTATTCATTATACAATTAGTCCAGTCCTAGCATCCTTGCACCAATTTAAGGCCAAAATATTCATTATGACGGAGCATAAATTAAATAAATATGTATGTTAGTTGTTTTGGTGATTTGACAGTAAATACCACAAAGTAAAGGGCTATTCACATAATGACAGCAAGGGATAGGCCTAGGGGTCAAGGCTCGTTCACACAGTAACAAGTGTAAGTTTGTCAGTTAGGCCTAGCAAGTATATAACTATAACCTAGGCTTCCGGTATCACACCGCGTCATAAAACTACCACTATCGTCACTATACCACTGGCGATAGTGGTAGTTTTAACGAAGCCTAAATTGAAATAATTATACTTTGCCGCTCAAGCCTCGATATTAAGACTAGCAAGTATATGTTCTAACAACCAACTGGCGCACTGACTTGTGACGGCCAGGTTTACACGCTGACAAGACAATTGGCAAGTGACAGTTAAGGTCCCAATGTTAGCCTAAGGGTAGAATCTACTTTTACTTGCTAACCGGCACACTAGCGAGGTACACTAGTCTTGCCTTACTTGACTTAGTTCCGGTTTTCTTTTGGCGGATGTTGGGCAGCAACACGTGATTCTGTGCCAACTGTTTTATTTCATTTTAACTCTTGCCCTCTTCTTGTATTTGCAAATACTCTTTCTAAAGTGCAAAATAGTTTTCCTGCCTTTGGTATCAAACTGTTCATTTAATAAAATCATCAATTAGAAGCATGATTTATAAAGACTTTGAGAGGGTTATTCATTCCTCTGTGTTGAAAAACCCTTTCTACTCATTTAAAGAGTACTTTGAAGAGGACACAAGACTAGGCTGAATAGCCTAGATCAAGAGCTAGGCCAATTAGACGCAATCCATGCTGGGAGTTCCCAGTCTCCTGTGAAGATATCAAGTAAATTAGTAAGCATTTCCTTACCATCTGGTCTCCTCCAGCCTTGGTCTCTAGGTAGCAAACTTTACCATCCATTTTTATTCTGGAAACCCACTTTTGTCAAAAAAATCCTCAAAATTAAACTTCCTACTCAAAAGTCCCTATAATTTCACTGATCAATTATCCCTAAACACCTTTCAACTTGTTCATAAAAAAATTGCTCTATAACAGCATAAAGCAGTTAAACAGCCTCCGTACATTTTTCAAAATTTAAACCAGTCCCTTCAAAATTTTGAAACAAGCTTAAAATCCAGCTAATGAACCTCTCGTGTGAGTGTCTAAGAGTTTTTTGTTTAAAACATTGCTAAATTCACAAGCATAATAAGTCATATTGTTAAGAACGATAGTCTAAGGTATTCTCTGTTTGAAGTTGACGATGGTACAATTTCTGAGGTTAAAAGATAAATAGGGATATTGTCCATTGTTTTTGGGTGAACAAAATAAATGTACACGATGTTTTGGAATCTGGAATCTGACCTCGTGTTTAGGCCAAAAGTAACCTAAAGTAAAACACAAAACATTAATAAAAGAGCTAGCCTAAAAGTTCTGTGTCATGTATGTTTTGTTCACTCAAAAATCAATGGAAAATATCCGTAATAATGTTTTAATTTCAGTAACTTAAAATATTCTGTTGTGAAAATTTGTTGACTTGGCTAATATTTGTTTTTGGTTAGTGTGTGCTAAATAAAGTGATTTCCGATTTTCTTCCACAGATCCCAACCGAGTGTGATGGCCAGTGAAGATCGTATGCCCAAAGTGGAGAAGGTGAATATAGACGCGTCTTCGCAAGAGTGGATGAAAGTTATCGAGAAGTTGAACACCGACAGAGTCCAGAAACTGAGACGAGTCCGGGCCAGGAACAAGGCCGTCGGACTAGTCCTTGGTGCCGCCGCAATCGGCATCTACACCTACTCCATCGTAACAGTCAAGCAGGAAACCTTCCTGGACGATTTTGAGGAACCCAAACTCATCCCGAAGGAAAATCCCTACACTAGACCCCTTTAAATTGTTAGTTTTATCGTAGATTAGGCTGTTTTGTCCCCGAAGATGTCGAGGCCGGGATTAAAGAAGCTGCTAGAGCTTAGGTTACCGCCGCTGCCGACAATTAAGGATTTGTTGCGGCTGTATAAACTACGAGCGTTGAGACAGCTGAGTCAAAACTTCCTGTTGGATCTGCGGCTGACGGACAAGATCGTGCGGACTGCGGGGGATATCAGAGGCGGGGAAGTCATGGAGGTAAGTGTTTTACAATTGGTTAGCTTCCGCTAAAAACTTGTTTTTGAGTGAACGCTTTAGTTTTGAATTTTCATGGAAAGAAGAGCTATTAAGTTCTATAGCTCCCAGTGATGCATACGCTAATTATGAGTGATGAGGTGATTAACGCCTATATATGCATAGATTTACTTAAATCTGTTCAAGTCACAGCTGTATTGAATGAAATGCACACTATTGCATGTCAAAATTTTCAGAAAAACCCAAGGAATAAAGTCATAATGAAATCATTGTACTTACTCAGTGTTTTATGTAGCCTGTCTCTTCATAAACACTTGATAAAATCAAAAATTTTGAATGATTTTTTTCACTTAGCACCAATTTACAAGATTATCCTTCACCTCTAACAATAAAATGAGAATAGCCATTTTGTTGCAAATTTTATACAGAAAAAGAATATATACAGTTTATATACACTTATGGCAATACTAAATTAGTTACAGCAGAAATTATAAAGTAGCGTGTATAGTAAAAAATGACAACATTTACAATATAGAAGCAAGTAAGCAAACAAAGTAATTAGTTGATAAACAAAATGCAATAACTATTTTTGATATTTGTTGCAAAATATATTATTCTAATTATTACTAAATTACACCTATAAGTCTTGAAACTTAGAAAAAAATGGTAGGGGAGAGTTTATTCAGAGTCCGATGATTGTGCGATAGCCGCCGCTTTCCTCTTTCTGCCACCCTTTGGTGGCCTCCAGAAGTGTTCCAGGTCTCCAAAACATTCTCTGTGAACCCCAACATTGCATGCAGGACACCAAAATCTTGAACAAGCTTTTTTCCCCGCTGCAGAGCAAATCACACAGCGACGCTCGAGCTTCCCGTCAAGTTTTGTCATCTTGTGTCCTCCTCGGTTGTCGCCGGCAGGACCAGGAACGGGTTGTTCTACTTTGGTAGAAAGAAATAGTGACTCTACTATTTCTTCGAGGAACTCAGCTCGCTGAAGAGGCTTGTCTGTATTGGTTTTGTACAGGACATACAGGTTGAACAGAGCAATATCGGTCAAGTTCCAGAAGATTTTCTTCCAATATTTGGTCATCTGTCGATTGCAAGAATTGTGGTAGACTACCTTGTCGCTGACATCTACCCCTCTCATTAATTGATTGTACTTATGGACAAGGACAGGTTTCATGCCTTCCAAGCCCTTCTTGCTTCCAATTATCTTATCTTCGGCATGTGCAGCAGTAGAAATGACGTACACAATCTTTCTGGATACTTTTGTCGAAACCCTACGAGCAAGATGTCTCCTCTTCGAAAATAAACACTTTCCCTTTCGCCAAGCTTTGCACTCAAAACAGACTTGCTAAGATATTTACTCTTTTTGTTGATTGTGCCCGTGATGTAGGTTTTCTTCTTCAGCAAATTTTCAGCCAGGGTATTTTAGTGTAGTAGTTATCGGTAAATAGATGGTGCAACTTATTCAATAAATTACTTTTGCTCATAATCTCCATTATTACTCTCTGTGAATGGTACATCTGCACCCAAATGCATCCCAATGCTATCATTTTTTCCAGTGTACAGTTCTATGTGGATAACATACGCAGATTCGCTGTCGCACACTTCGAACTTTTTGATGCCGTATTGTTTATGTTTTTGTTAGGCAAATACATAATAAACGGACACCGATTCTTCATGCCAATTAGGCTTTCATCAATGCACACATTTTGTTTTGGTGAAAAATGTTTTTTGAAAATGGCATTGAAGTGGTCGAGGACTGGACGTATTTTACTCCATGGGTCGTATTGTGCATGATCTCTTGGAAGTAGCATTTTAGATGTGAGGTGTAGATTTGAATTTATATTTTGGAATCTATTGCAGCTCATGGCTTGACTAAAAAAATGCATAGTTTGTGAAAATTTGGCAGACCAGTATTTCTTCATGTTTTTTTTTGGATTCAAACCCATATTTATGATGATTGAAAAGTAGCGCTTCAACTCGTTGACAGTCAGGTCCACCCACTTACCAATTCTCGAGAACCGTTTTAGATTTCCCGAATCCCTCTTCTGCTGTAGAACTTTGTGTGCATATTTATTAGTTTCTCTGACAATCATAGTTAGAAAGATGTTGGTAAAAAACAAATGAAAATATTGCACTGTTACGGGGAGGACACTCTTTTATTCCGCTTCTAGTGGTAAAATTGTTCTCAATATTTTTATCGGCTTCTCCAGAATAGGTTCGGACCCAAATTGGTTGTTGACTGTCAGGTCTGTTAGGCCTATTTGGTTGAGGATTACCTGTAGGTACGTTAGGTGCAGAGTCAGTGGACGTAGGGCTAGAAGGAGAAGTAGGCCTAGTTTGTTCTTCATCATCTACCTGGTTTTCAAGATCTGACGTTTCCAAATCACTAAAATTAGGTTCATACTCTTCCCCACTGCGGCACTGCCTGATGAAAAGTTCAATTTCATCAGGAATATCATCTGCTATCGACAAATCACTTTCATCATCACTCACCGGATTGTCCAACTCCCGGTCAATTTCACTAGATCCTAGGCCACTCATATTTACATTTGATGATACAATATACACTATAAACACTTTATTTACATTTACTAACAACTAATTAACTAAAAACGACTGTAAATACTAATAAAATACTGTGAGGTACAGGATAATCTCAACACTTGAACATACAACGTAAACACGTAATGGCGGCACCTGAAATCAACAACTTTAGTTTCACTGCTGCTAAACAAAAATATCCACGAAACAAAACAGCTGTCTAAATCACCAAAGAGTAATACAGAATCAAAGGGTAGAATCTCTGCTTTTCAAAGACATATAAAACTTAGTGCCATAGGCATTGACGATAATACTAGCAGCACTATAACAAAGCGCTGTCTAGATAACGATGCATCGTTCTTCATCACCCATAATAAGACGCTAGATAACGATGTATCGTAATCTATCACTGGGAGGGTTAAGTAAACAAAAAAGTTTTAATTTTTGAGCTCCTGAATTGAATGGCAAAACTATGAAATAATTATTTGTTTACACAACTACTTGCATAGTAAAAAACATAACTTAACACCAGGAAATTAACCTATCCACTGATTCCAGTAGTGGCGGTAAGGAATCGCTGAACTACAAGTAAATAATAAGGTAAATCAGAGTCCTGACTTGATATGCAATGAGCGACAAGTATGACGAGCGGCCCAGCACAGTTCCGGTGGAAACACCTGTAAACTTGACGTACAACTATGGTTGAACAGTTGTTTTGTGGATGCAATGATATGACAGTTACTACCTAGGTCTAACATTATCAAGAATACAGAAACTGATACCGAAATTGAATTTATACTCAAGCAAAATTCTACAGGTCACATTTTTTGTCCGATTTCCACAAAATTTGTTACAAATGTTCCTTTTCACAATCTCTAGGTTAAGTTCGTTAACCAGCAAAATCAGTCCAATGGAAGTGACCTTTAGGGGGGACTTTTCTCCCCAAAAATGGGTCTATTCTTTAAAGACTGTATATTTTATAGGCCCTAATCTAGTTTTGATTAACCTTGGTATAAACCGTAACTAACATACGTACCAAAGATGAAAAAAATCTGTTTTATGCAAACTAAGATGGCGGCAGAAAATTGTTGTTTTTCTTTAGCCGTAGAAAGTTCCCTAGGATTCACAGTTTCCCTTGTGGGTTATTGTAGAGAGAGAGAGAGAGAATATTAGGGCATCGGCCATGTTTTATTTATTGAAAACCTGATTTCTTGCCTAGGTCGGGCCTGGTCCAGGAGCTATTACTCGTTCCATCCTCGCAAGGAGTCCGAGCAAACTCATCCTCGTGGAGAAGGATCCTCGATTTCTACCCGTGTTGGAGGTAAAGTACGAAACCACATTTCTCGTACGAGAGAAGTAATTTTACCCTCGATACATTTAGCGGACGTGTGGCGGGTTGGAATTGTGTGAGACTCCAAAGCTCATCACTCCGCAGGTGCGGGTTCAATCCCCGGAGTCACCACTTACATTTGTAAAGTGATTCTAAGGTAAAGTCCCAAGGTCGATGTTGAGTGCTGGAGAGGACTTTGTTGTCCTTACTTTGCTTCGTTAAACAAGGCAAACTTAATCTGTTAGCCGAGTAGTTTGCTGAACTCTTGACATTTATTATTGGATTTTACAGCTGAAAAACAAATTTCATAGTTGTGCTTTTGCCACAGACACTAACAAGATATAAGAGATCACTGCCGTCTTTTACAAATAACTTTTTATTCGTCGATCTTGGACGGGAGTAGCTATGAATTTCTTTGGATAGCTTTTCTAAATTTAAATGCAAGTTGAAGCCTTGAATAGTATAATATAGTACCTCAAAACTGGAAAATCAGAAAATGTTTCCGGAAAAATGCAGGAATTTCATTTTTCCTGAACCATTGATACCCTTTAGACAAAACAACAAGGGATTAGGTGAATGGTTCTTTTGGGCAATTTCCTTCCAGCTAGGTTCAAGAAATAGCTCAACTGCTAACTAAAAAGTACTTTCCTAAAAAATTAGCCTTTTAAAACTGATTTTGGAAAAAATTAGCATTCTTAAACTATTAGAGAACAGAAGGTTACTTTCAGGATAGTTCTAAGCAGATTTTAGACTGGCTTTTCAAGGCTTCTCCTTTCATTTGTCTCAAGTTCTCGTTAGGCCAAACCTCCTCTGACAAGCCACTAACGTATCGCCCACTCTACAGATGCTGGGAGAGAGTGCCCCGTGCCCGTTCAAGGTGTTCAAAGGCGACGTGCTGACGTTCAATATGAACGAGATGTTTGACCCGGAGTTGAGGCGGGAGTGGGGGGAGCGGACGCCTAACATTCACCTCGTCGGGAATCTACCCTTCGCAGTGTCCACGCGACTCATCATTCTGTGGCTGCAGGATATCAGCGAGAGGTAAGTGTTTTGTAGGAGTAAAGTCGGCAGTACTTTAAGTAGTTCGGGAGTCACGTTAAGCCGTTGGTCCTTGTATTTCCATTGGTCATTGGGCTATTAATTAATGACCCATTCTAAGGAAGAGTCGGCCTTAGTTTGTAACAAGTCTACACCTCATAACTCATTACTACCACTCATCACACTCATTCTTCACCACATATTTGCCTTAAAATACCCTCATGAGAGTGGTTGGCATCTCAAATAGTGATTAGTACATCTTCAGGGTGTCTAGTATACAGGAGTTCCAGGAAAACTGGGAATTAGACAGGTATTTTCAAGGTCAAATTCCATTATAGTAACTTTTATTCTGAAGATACTTTTTATAGTTAAAACCCAAACCTGTAAAATGGCAAAAAATGATTTATTTACTTTCAGGAAATATGCGGAAATAGGTGAAATCTACATTAACACCTTTACCGAAACATGGTTTGTAATTACGTTAATAGAAACATCCAGACTATGAGACCCGTATTTTTGCACACCAAATTTTGTTATTGAATTGAACATAGGTAGAATACAAATAAAACACTGCATTTATGGACAAACTGTAGACTTATGGTTACAAGGGACTTCAGAGCTAGTTGACTGAAGGTCAGACATGACGGAAACTTTATATAAAAAAAACACACACAAATACATAGAAACATGCGGTCAATGTGAGACACTTGTGATATTCAACCAACGTAAACAGAAACACCCGGTGTCTCAGACACAAATGTCACACGCAAGAACCGAAACACACGGTCTGACAGACATGTAGCACTACAGTAACGGATCGATAGCTCAAGGACAATGGAACATAACTGAACGAAAACCGGAACTGGGAGTTGAGAGTGAGTGGGGGAGTTGTTACGATGGCGGACAGTGCGCCAACTGCTGCAGGTGTGCCAATATAGCCAAGTTAAATTTACCTGTGGCTCTCACAGACCGGTGTTTCGGTAAGAGTGTTAACCTAACCTAACCTAAACGGACCAAATCTAACTTAACTTAACCTTCATTAAAACTAACTTAACCTAACCTACCTTAAACTAACTCAACTTAACCTAACGTTCATATAGTCGTAACTTTAATAACTTCTTTAATATGTTCCACGCCTAAAGAAAAGAGTGTTTTAATCTAATTACAATCTAATTATTTCCTCACACCTTTGACTTACTTGACTTATTTCCTTTCACTCCTGGACGGAGCATAGGGCTTCTACGAAACAGCACCAGTGGACACGGTTGGCAGCCAAGGCTTTTACTTCTCTCCAGCTCTTCCCTTCTCCTGCCCTCTTCCTCGACTGTCCTTCTCCAGGTCTTCTTTGGTCTTCCTCTCCTTCTCTGACCTTGGGGGTTCCAACTGAGAGCCTGTCTTTCATCTTTTCGAAGGGTATGTCCTATCCACTTCCATTTTCGTGTTTTGATTTGGTTGTCTATGGGCTCTTCCTTTGCAGCAGTCCACAGGTCTTTAATAGAGGTTACATTCGGCCAGTAAATATTTAAAATTGTTCTTTCTTTAGTGAACAAAATTTACTGGGCAAATGGCAAGTCCAAAATAAATAATGACAAAGTAGAAAACAAACCAGTTTTTATTTGTACATTACCAAACTGACACGTTAAAAATCGTTTTATCCACTTAAACATCACAATTCATTCAACACTACTAAACCGAAACTAAAAGTTAAACAGGACAGGCTCGTGGTCTGAGCTGTGCTGGAAGGTTTTCACGTCTTGAAGCCGGTTGATGGACATGGACAAGTCGAACTTGTCCGGTCCTCCGATAACGCCGTAGTCCAAGCGTCTCTTGGCGCGGGTAGGCTTGTCAGCGGGAGTCGCTACGATGCGTTGAACAGCTGTGTACTGAGGAGGTCCCACTCGGCTTTTCACCTGAGGGAAAGAGAGTTTTGTTTAGGAGTGTTTGTGATTTATATTGAGGGTTTGTTGAAAGTATGGGAATGTAGTGACAGCCATGGAGTCCACTCAAGCCTTGAAAACCTTGTAACGTTGAATAAGCCTTGAATTCTGGTGTGATTTGAGACAAAAAACTTGAGTTAGTCCTGAATGTAGTCACTAAACATGGAAACTCAAGGAAAACTAATAATTGAGCAAATTCTCAAACAAATTAAAAATAAATAAACAAGTGATTTAAAATTCAACCCCTTTTAACTCTAAGGCTCTTGCGGCCGTTGATGTAACTTATTAGCTTCTTTTACTCGTACTTCATCAGTTCTTTGTTTGAAGTTTGTTGTTGACGATGAGAGGAAATATTATTGTGGACGTTTTCCATCGTTAGTGAAAGACAAGAACACAACATTTTGGAATCTGCAATCGTCCCCGTCTTCAAGTTCCTAAAATACAATACAAAACTTTAATGAGCTAAAGTAATGCTGATTACTTTAGCCTTGCACATTTTCTAATGTCTTGTTTTAGGTTACTTTTCACCCAAAGACATGGATCAGATTGCAGCGCCATGTTACTCATGTTCACTAACGATGGAAAACGTCCAAACATTTCAAACTCGAGAACTTAATCAACATTTCTTACCTCGTACTTGGGTTCGACCTGTAAGTCGGTAGGCTCCCTGTTAAAGTCGCCTACTACCAGCCAAGAGCTGCCTCTGAAGTTACCGGCCATCTCGTGAAGCACGGTGTTGACAATCTCGTTAGCTTCGTTCCGAGTGTTGAGAGGACGAGGGTGAATACTGAAGAAGTAAGCTCCGTCGATTTCCACGCCGATAGACGGCCGGTACAAGTAGGTCGAGCTGGAGAAATAACGTAGTTAAATAAAATTGCAAATTTCACTCAGACGCAAAAAAGTCACTGACTGCTTGTAAAAGTTAGGAATATATTAGCGGATCCGTGGCGAGTTGGAACGAGGCGCAACTATGATGCGCAGATTCGTTCCCTGCAGTCACTTACATTTGTAAAGTGACTATACGGTGACACTAGGTAAAGGTCAAGGTTGAGTGGTAGAGAGGTCTTTGTAGTCCAAATATTGCCCTTGTCCTTTACCTAGCGCTACTGCTAAGCCACTGTCAGTGGTGGTAACTGTGGAGATCGAACTTGTACCGGTGCAGGAAGTTCGAACCCATCGAATCCATGTTAGGTACAGTGCCATAAATAAGAAGTAAGAAGTTTAATCAAAATCAAATCCTAAATACAGATTTTAAAGGACGCACGTGCAAGTTCGTTTGTTCTCAAAAATCCCATGATTTAAGTCATTGACATCGGACAAACTTGCGCAGGTCGAGCGGAGGAGTTAGAAAGACCACAGCGCTATCTGTGCTTGGGCTGCTGAACTATGTTGATTTTGCTGTCCCAACCATGTGGCTGAACTATGTTGATTTTGCTATGCACACTATAACATAATCTTTGATTAAACTCAATGTTTTTGGCGAAGCGCCCTACCGTAAGGGCATTTCCGGTATAAATTATCCCCTGTTAATTCGCTAGCATTCACGGCAGCGCTTGTGGCTTTGCACCGGCAATGTTTTTTTTTTCAACGTTTCTGCCGCGTTAAACAAACAGCTGGCACAAAACTTACTCAGGGTTTTTGACGAGTTTTCCGCCGGGTATCTCCTGCTTCATCAAGTGAACTCCGTGCACCAGGTTCCTCGACACGATGGCAATATTCTGCTTCGTCGTCTTGCTTCCCGCTGTCTCCACCAACTCTATGTAGTACAGGTACAAGGTCTGCCCGGTGGCCTGGTGTTGCCACTTGTACTGCTCCGAGACCGGAGAGACCGCCGGGAGCCCGGTGAAGTAGTCGGTCACGCGTTCGTTGGGGGGGAGAGGGGTTATGCCCTGAAACGGTGAAAAAGTTTTTAAATATGAAATTAATTAATTATTGTTCACGTAATATACAGTAAGACCACACAAAGTGTGTTAGTGCTGTCTCAACTCGTTAATTTTTCTTAGACTTCCTTTATTTTTTTGAAATGAGCTTGTTATCTTTCATCAGCGTAGGCAACTCCTCTTCTTTTAGTAACTCCCCTTGACCAACTTTCCATCAAAAACTTCCAGCCTAAATGTGTTTCTATCATAAAATTAATTACACAACTTTTGTTTCTACTTTTTTTGTTTCAAACAGCAGCTTGTGGATTAGTAGGATTTAAAAATTAAAATGTACCACTAGTTAAGTCTTTTGATGATACAATTGGAGTTAGATAAATCACTAAATCACTATTTGAGATGTTGACCACTCTCATGAGGGTATTTTAAGGCATATATGTGGTGAAGGATGGGTGGTAGTAATGAGTTATGAGGTGTAGTCTGGTTACAAACTAAGGCCGACTCTTACTTAGAATGGGTCATTAATTAATAGCCCAATGAACAATGTAAATACAAGGACCAACGGCTTAACGTGACTTCCGAACCACGCAGGTGATGGTCTGATATGTCTAAACGATGGTGGGAGTTGATGCGGGTATTATCAGATGATCACTGAGACTATCTGAGCTGCTTTAGACCTATATCATCCTCAACACCTGACCTCCATGAAGCTGGATTACAGGACCACGCCTTGATATAAACATGTTTTGCTACAATAAAAACTGTAACATTTTATTTTATCATGAAAATACCTCTGTTGTTATATTTCAAATAACTATTTTCAACAAATATCCCTTTAATATTAATACAGTAAGTTTTAAAATTGTAACAACTGACATGAATGATGAATTTTATGATAACCTCAATTAAGAACTTTGATAAGTTTTTCTGATGATTAAAGCTCTAAATGCGATCAGTTGGTTTTGTATTGTAAACCAAAATAAAGTGTTGTACAAGTCAAGAATTGTATTCAAAGGGGATCAAGGAAATAGTTAAATTCTGATATGTTAAAGAGTAAATTATAAAAAGATACTTTAAATCAGTTCCTAATTTTGTATCAACAAATATTGAGTAGTTGTTGTTAAAAATTCTAGCATTTATAAAGTTTTTTTTAAAATCTAGAACTTATGACCACTTCACACAACTTTTATAACTCATCTCCAGTTAAGTCTCCAGCTTTGATACCAGTCTCTGGTAGTATGAGCATTTCAAAAAAGAGTTGCGTGATTTTTGTAATCTATCCCTGGAAAGTCTAAAAGCAAATACTCATTGAAAAGTCTATAGAAGGTTTCAAGAACAGGTCAAAGATTATGCTGTTCATCACACAATGTCCTGAAACAAAAAGGTGGCGATTTAAAATTCACTTCAAAAGCTTCTATTTTGGAATAAAACAAATTTTACCTTTAAAGTCTTAATCGAGCCAGCCTCCTGGATAGCAATGAGATCCGCTTGTCTCTGTTGTCCGCCGCTTGGGAACGTTTGTTTCATCAGATTCGCGACTTCGTCCCACCGGGCTCCATTACTGTTCCAGCTTATCACACGGAAGTTCTTGACTGTCTTGTCCGCGGCTAGAGTTGACGGCAGGAGCAGGCAGAGTGTGAGAACCAGAGGGAGCTTCATTGTAGAATCTGGAATAAAAATTGGATTTTAATTGTCGAACATGTCATTATACTTTGAATTTAATTAGTTGAGCAGCAAGCGTTTAAGCGTAAAGAGTTGAAAAAATGCTTAAAACCTGTTCCAAAGGTCAGGATCGATGCTCTTCTCATGGTCCTGGGTCTTACCATGCTGACGGCATGAATATCTTATTTTTCCAAAGGAAATTAGTTAATTATGTTATTTACTATAGTGGTGATCTGAAATCAACATTCGATTTTAGTCACTGGTTCTTATGACCAGCTTTTTACGTTGTCGTTGAAAGTTACAGTAGAAACAAGATGGTTTTGCTATTTACAGATTGAAGGAGTGTTGAAATGTCATATATGTATGTATGGGATTTTATCATATGTATGCAATTATGCATTGCATAACCACTAATACCTTTTATTCAATGAGTAAATTGTTACAAAGTAGAAAAACCACCTTACTTTATATTATTTCTACTGCTTTATAAAATTAGGCTTGCTTTAAGATCCAACTCTCATAGTGCATATAATGGTAATTGTTTTATCCATTTGTCTTGACTAAAAAAAAAGAGTATTTCACCCCATAATATGTAAGACAATTCTTTTGTTCGAGTTTCAGTAGTTAAATAACAAACAAGGAACTAAACAAAGTAAACGTTGTTTACAAACCTGATATGTTTCCTGGTCGGAGCTTGAATTACATCTGATTAATTCATTTCAACTTTTGATATTTATACACATCTTCTGTTGCCAAAGAATTGAAAAAACACTCAGGAATTTCCTCCATGTCATGAGGAAAACGTTGCGATATTTCTTCACTTGATTAAAACTCGGTAAAGGTCGCAAAGAGTGAGATGGATAAGGTTTTATCTGATAAGAAAGTCGCTGTGGCCTTTCCGGCTTGTAGGGTCGTCGTGATTGTGATTTGTCAAAAATTTGTAAAATGGTTAGCCAACTTGAAATATTTTGATCGCTCAGGTTTATTTGCATGAAGTGTTGAAATTTGACTGAGCGTTAGCAAGGTCTCGGTATCAACTCAACTGTTTGTTACTTCATCGGAAAGTATGGTTATAATTAAATTGATCTTCTCCTCTCTTGTTGTGGGTCGATTTTCCAAACATTGTTGCAATGGACCATTTAAATAGACCAAAAAATTTGTTTTATTTATTTATTGATACCATTGGCACATTAAGTGCATAGGCTTAACAACAACAAAATTTAAAAAAAACATAGTAAAATATACAGATAAGTTCACTTAATAATTTGAAAATCGTCTTCCAGAAAGTCCATGACGCTGTAATATGATCTGCAGGTTAAAAATGATTTAAATCTATTTTTGAATTTCTTGATGTTTTCTTCTTGTTTGATGGTTATTGGAATTTTGTTGTAAATTTTTAACATATTGTAATAAGATTGTTTTTTAAAAAAGCTTGTATTAAAGTTTGGTACTTGTAAATTTTGAAAGTTTCTTAAATTATGTTGATTTGTCGAATTTTTAACAATTTTGAATTTATCTTGATTTCTTTTGAACAACACTGCACATTCCAGAATATATATTGAGGGGAATGTTAAAATTTTGAAACTTTTAAAATATGATTTGCAGCTTTCTCTCTTCTTTAGATTAAATATTTTCCTCACGGCTTTTTTCTGTAAAATAAAGAGGTATTTTGTCTGGACATTTTCATGGCCCCATATTGGAATCCCATAGTTTAAATGTGTATATATATGTGAGTAGTAAATAATAAATATTAAATTTTATTTGAAAAGAGTTGTATGGTGATAAAGTATGAAGTATAAATATCCCAGTTGAAACCTTTTTAATTATTTTTTCAATATGACCTGTAAATTTCAAATTTTGAACAAAGGTTATGCCTAAAAATGTAACTTCTTTTGCTAAAGGAAAATCAAATCCATATTTTTGGAGACTAGATGAATAATTTGATGTATTGTTATCATATGATTTGGATGTTATTGAGAATTCTACTATTTGTGATTTTGAAATATTAATTTTCAATCTATTGTTATCAAACCACTCCATTAAATTTGAAATTTCTTGATATGTGTCGTTGTGTAATTGAATTTCGGTAGGGCGGGAGATCACCACTGAAGTGTCATCTAGTTTTACAAGATGACTACTCTTGAAAGTTTTGTTTGATTTCTTTTTTCGTAAGAACAATGTAAAAACAAGCGTTTTCTTGAGATACCTTTTGCCTACAATTTTTATCAGATGTTTTTGTAATAAGTTTTATCAGAGAGATAACAATGTACTACAGTGACTTTGATTACCCCTTTTTTGAAAATTCTACTAGTTCCAGTGAATACAAGAAATTCAAATCAAAAATTTCTTTAACTTTTGGATTTATGTCAAGGTTTTATGTGTAGGAAAATGGAAATTCAGCTCAGCAGATTTACTAAAACGTTTTATACTCTTTAAAACAATGTTATTTTTATGAAAACTGTAGGCGTGAGGTATCCCAAGAAAATCCATGTTTTTTAGGTATTGTTCTTAAGGGACAAAATTCAAGGCCTCTACTGCGCACTCTTAAACCTTTGATGCTTTTCAGCCATATTTTATATTTTTAAGAACCTTCTCAAAAACCAAGAAATACCTTAAAACTACCAGCATTCGCTTGTGTCACAAGTGAAACATTCAGGAAAATGAACCAATCGTGTAATTTAACTCATCTTTATGAAAAAGTGCATAAATAAGTTAGAACATCACAGCTTCACAGTCAGTAGATTTCGTTGTCCATCTCTTCTTCTCTGAGTCTTCGTCTTCTCTCTACGTCGAGTTGTTGCTTTATTTTCCGGAAACACGCAATGTCTCCGCAGTCACAAATGAGATTCACTTGGGATATGTCCCATTTTATTCCGTGGTCGGCCAGCAGCTGCCTTAACAGTTTACAAGTTGCCTGTTCGAAAGTTGTCTGTCTTTTGCTTCTCTCGCGGAATGTCGGGTGGTTCTCTGCGTCCTGGAAAACAAAAGATGTTTGGTACTTTTTGGAAATGTGCAGTCGTGATTTTACATCGAAGTAATCCAATGGGTCACTGGTATAGACGACGTGAGATAAATCCTAACATTTTAATAAGTCGTGTAGAAATTTTACTTTTGTGTCTTGAGTTTTCATTGCATGATTTTCATTTTAGAAGGCTAGCGGACAACGTAAAACATCTATTGAAACTAAGTTCTGGTTTCAGGACCTATTTGAAACTAGAATTACCTTGCTTGTAACCTGAAGGTAGTGGGAATCTAGATGCTTATGTGTTTAGGCCTAAAGAGGGCATTCTCAAAGCATTTAACTTGTAAAAGTACATGGTTGTTTACACTGGGGAGGAGCAGGGTGGGTGGGGCATGTACCGACATGGTATTTCAGAGGCACGAGTCCGGGCCAGAACTTGGTTTTGGTCCTTTGTTAAGGCTGTTTGGTCAAGAAAAATTACTGTTTAAATCACTATTTGAGATGCCGACCACTCTCATGAGGGTATTGTGGCGGACGCCAGGGCCTACCCATTGTGGCGGACGCCAGGGCCTACCCTCGAGACAATAGGCCGGTTGCTACAATGAACCTGTGTGAATTTGGAGACCCAATTGACTGACAGATATATTGCCTTCGACGTTAGTTACAGTTGAGTGCACGCGCCATAACCACGGAAGTTTCGACTTCAATCCTATTGGCTGAAAGCCTAGTCCGCGTGATTTTCGAGGCCTTTGGAGAAGGTTCCAGCATGTTCTGGAGGGATATATAAGCCCGCACTCAGGAGCCCCGGGCAGTTCAGTTCAGTTGATTGCAGAGCAAGCCTGTGTAATAGGGGCGCGTGCCCTGAAAGTGTAAGTGCTGTGTGAACATACAGGGTCACAACCCTTGTGCGTGAACAGTGTCAGTGTGAATTCTCAGTGTCAGTGATCTTCATTGTGCCCGCTGCGAACATCGGCTGCGAGTGATCTTTGAGGGACGTCACCCATCGTTGGATTCCGTCTGAAGAGTGCTACAAGGACACGTGAGTGAACGGGCTTCGCTACCGAGTGCAAAACTGACTGTGAAGTGCAAATAGTGTAATAAGAAACTGTACAAAGTGTAATAGTTTGTAGCCATTGAGTTAATAATTAATTGCGTTTAATATTAGTGTAATAATTAGACTGCAAATAAATAGTGAGTTAACGAAGACTGACGCCTTATTATTCGTACCCGTGAAAAACATTACAGTATTTTAAGGCAAATATGTGGTGAGGGATGAGTGGTAGTAATGAGTTATGAGGTGTAGTCTTGTTACAAACTTAGGCGACTCTTCCTTAGAATGGGTCATTAATTAATAGCCCAATCACCAATGGAAATACAAGGGCCAACGGCTTAACGTGACTTCCGAACCACGCAGGTGATGGTCTGATATGTCTAAACGATGGTGGGAGTTGATGCGGGTATCATCACCGAGACTATCTGAACCGCTTTAGACCTATATCATCCTCAAAACCTGACCTCCATGAAGCTGGATTACAGGACCACGCCACAAGTCCCAGTTTAAATTGACAGTTTTAAATTTTTGTTTTGTTGATACCATCATTAGGTGAGCTATAACACGTTGAAGTTCTGATTTTTGAGAACCTACAGCCGTTTGTTGCCCGAATTGAAAACAGCGTTGACTAAAAAAAATTACCTTACTTAAAATTAATCTAAAACACTTCCTACAAACTGACATATTTGAATTTACATACTTTTTGAAAATAGAAGAAATATGTGTTTTTAATAAATTAATTGTGTGTTTACTTTTTGTTCATTGGAAAAAAAAATTTAGTTTGTAGAGTGGCGTGTGTAGAATATAGAACAAAATAATTTAGGGGTAATTTCTCTGCCGTTTGGGCGTTGATCACGGGGTAGCAAACTGTGCCTTCCCCGTTGGAGTTTGAGTCTGGGGAGGGTGACGCAAACTATGTCAAAACAAACTTTAGGGTCCTATACACACATTCCTTAAAGAGTTTTAAAAATATTTCTTTTTTCAATAGTTATGGTGACATTCAAAACTCACCGTGTATACACTTGAAAATGTCGAGAAGGGACCACCAAAAATAACATCTGTTAGGTAAGACTACTCCTCAATCATATTAGGTTAACTTACCCTTGAAAATGCCTTACTTAAACTTAACTACTTAACGTTAAAAGTACAAAGTGAATTGCAAATAAAATCAAGAGTTACCTGTAATTTTGTTTCCTCGATTTGCCGTCTCACTCCGGTGGGGATTGCAGAGCAAGAGACGAGAAGAAATAACGCAGCGAATATTAGATGAATCTGCATTGTTAAGCTCTGAAACAAAAGTAAATTCAAAACAGATTTTCAATAAAAATATTATTTTTGACGCTTAGTTCTGAAAAGGAAACAGCCGTAACTTTTGTTTGTTTTACCTATCAAAAGTTCTAACAAGTTTACTTTCTAAAAACAATGTAACAAACAAATTTTGTTATTTAAATTTCTTAAATTTTAATTTAGTTAACCTTCCAGAGGGCGCTTAGGTTTTCAAAACGTGAGAGGGCATACCCGGAGGTTACTTCCTGGTGGATTAAACCCTCAGGGAAAATTGCAAAACTTTGTTGTTCTTAAAGTATTATATTTTTAACAACATTTTACCAGAATAAAATGCAATAGGTGAAGTGAAACATGAAAACTGTGTAAGTATAAAATTGGTACAATGAATTCACTTGCTGCAAGCAGGGTCGCACACAAAGGTTTCCTCCAGGTTCTAATTTAAACCGTTAACAACTGACTACAACGAAGCTGTAAGTTGCTTAGTTATACAGGGTCATCAAAAAAATTGTATAGGATTTGAAAGTAAAATAAAAATTTTAATATAATTGGTAGAATTTTGATTTTTACATCAAAAAAGACAGTAAATCTTAAATTTTTTTAACGTAATTTAAAAAGTTTCAATGTGAGCTCTTCCGTTGTACGACAGACATCTAGCCGATAGGCAACCTCCGCCAGGTGTTTTGGAGCATTTTAGGAGTCACCGTTGAAATGTCTACGTTGATTCTTTTTCTCAGGAGCTGTAGATCGCGTATTTTCTCAGCATAAACTAAGTTTTAAATGTAACCCCAAAAAAAAAATCTAAAGGCGTTAAATCAGGACCCTAGATGGCCACAAAACAGGATCATTCCTCCCAATCCAACGATCAGGAAATCTGTTGTTGAGAGCTTCATGGACGATTAGATTGTAGTGACATGGAGTTCTATCCTGCTGGAAAATTACATTAATGTTCTTTCCCCTTTCAATTTCTTCAAGTTGAGGGAACAGTTAAGGAGAAGAATCAACGTAGCCATTTCAACGGTGACTCCTGAAATGCTCCAAAACACCTGGCGGGAGGTTGACTATCGGCTAGATGTCTGTCGTGCAACGGGCACTTATTTTCTTCAGGTAGAAATAAAATTTAAAATTAAGACATGAGCAAAAAATAAACTTGCTAACAAAACAAGCTCCTCTCATTCTCGTACCTAAAATTATTGTAGTTAGCAAATAAAAATAATGTTTCTCCTTACTGGTTACTGATTTGGGCAAAAGTATAAAATATATTAAATATCCAATGTCTGCAGTTAATATATTTGTTAAACATGTTCTACTGCTAAAAGAAGCCTTACATTTCCAAATAATTGCATTGCATTGTCGATTGTTCTTAAGCTAACATACTTTAAAGGATTAAAAACTTACAAAATAGGAAACAAAAAGGTTTTTTAACAGACACTTTATGAAAAAGTGCCAGTCTTATACTATTTCCATTAATATGGTTTAAATACAATTCTTTGTACAATGACTACACAGCAGTAATCCTTTGACAAGTATTGTTTAATATTTTTGAAAATAGGCTTCCAAACTGACAAAATTAGTTGACGCTAGAGAAATTTGACTCATGTTTTCTAATGTTAAATAAATTAAAAACAAAGAAACCTAAAAGTTCTTGCGATTTTAAAATTTCCAATTTGTCATTGTTTTAACAGACGTAGCCTACAAATGTCACTAAATAATGAAACCTAACTTGTTAACCGATTAAAAGGGGTACAATTATGGACAAATAAGAGAACAGAAACACTTGAAATTAAACTTACTGTAAATGGGGGTCAAGAGGTCTAGAACGTCTGCCGATGTCGTCTACAGCTCAGGGTCAGCTGGAATGCTAACGTATCCGGCGAGAGTCGTGTTATTTATTTACACGGGTCGCAGTCCTGTATTGCCCGTGAGTCAAGACGACTGTTTCAACAGCTGGTGCAATGTGCATTGTGTAAAATTGTATGTACGTAAAGAAATGATATTTGCAAAATAAATCAAAATTTTTTAAATGATACTTTTTTATATCACTCATAAATAAATGCATTTAAATGATCTAAATTTCTTTTTTATTAGTAGTTTGCTTACAAGTTGTTTTATAAAATTATTGTTTATCTAAAAAGTGGGGTTTGAAATTTGAAGTAGCACATTATTAGAGGATTTTTATACGGAATAGAGTTATTTACTTCTATTGGCATAAAAACAAAATGTCTCAGAAGAAAATGGTTTGCAGTTTTGAACTTCCTAACACCCCCTGAGTCAAACTGTTTATTGTCCTGATTTAATTACTTGTATTATATCCATTAAGGTGACGTACCTAACAAATGTACATAAAATAAGTCAATAAATTTTTTTCTAGCCTGACCAAGATTATGGTGGACATTTTTTTGCTTTGCTATCAAGAACTGGTCTTTGAATTAAACTTCACAATCTTAAAACTACAAATGGAATTTATTTTAAAACTCCTGATTTGTTTACACATATTTTTTTTCTGACACTTTTTCATAAACTTCATTATTAAAAGGAACACATTTAGAAACCGTTTGACAGGCGACAGTTTTGACAACAACAAACAGTGAGGGTTTTCGTAATGATTAAAGCTTGCTCAGAATCCAGGATCAATAACGCTACGTCACTCTAAGACCTTGACTTTGAAATTTTAAAATTATGTATTTTACAGTGCTGAATGAAAAATTTCAGGCTGATTGAGAATTTAAATAGTTGCTTATTGGCAAAGAACTTCGACGTTAGGGATTTTCAGGACTTTAACTTGCGGATCCGTGGCGGATTGGTATCGCACGCGACTCCGGAGCTCATCACTCCGGTGGCGCGGGTTCGATTCCAGCAGTCACCACTTACAATTTGTAATGTGACTATACACTGACGCTAGGTAAAGGTCGAGGTTGAGTGGTAGAGAGGACTTTGTAGTCCTAACTTCGCCTCGTTAAACAAGACAAACTTTACCTTTTTTTTACCTTTAACTTGCCAACTTGCTTGAAGTGCAGCTTTTTTCCTTTAGGTGGAATTGCCTAAAGTTGTATTATATCACCTTTGAATGTTGTCTCTAGTAAAGCCCCTGCATCTTCAAGAGAGTGTCAAGAGAATATTTCACACATGATCATGTTTAATTCCTGATTGGGACTTGACTGGGACTCGTGGCGTGGTCCTGTAATCCAGCTTCATGGAGGTCAGGTTTTGAGGATGATATAGGTCTAAATCAGCTCAGATAGTCTCAGTGATCATCTGATGATACCCGCATCAACTCCCACCATCGTTTAGACATATCAGACCATCACCTGCGTGGTTCGGAAGTCACGTTAAGCCGTTGGTCATTGTATTTCCATTAGTCATTGGGCTATTAATTAATGACCCATTCTAAGGAAGAGTCGGCCTTAGTTTGTAACAAGACTACACCTCAGAACACATTACTACCACTCATCACACTCATCCTTCACCACATATTTACCTTAAAATACCTTCATGAGAGTGGTCGACATCTTAAATAGTGATAGTGATACATCTTTACCATGTAACACAAGGTTGAATAAAACAAAAAGTATTCAAAACAACATACAATTATATTAGTTTATACTTTATAAGTTAAGTTTCGTAACGGTGATAGGCTTCTGGTAGTATATTCCCGCAGCTTCCAGTTCTTCTGCGTTTTCCGGTTCTCGGTAGCAATCGATGTGTTTCACTGCACACGGCGTGGACAGCACAGTCGATCTGGTTCTCGCCTCGAGAAATGTCCCGGTTCGTGGATTGGCAACAAAGATTTCCTTGAACAGATCCTAGAGCAGAAAGAAAAATGTTGTGTAAAAGTTAGATAAAGTTTAAACGATAAGCGAGGATTAATTTGGAAGGAAAACTAGAGAGGTAACAGTCAAAGGTTGTGGGGACAACTTATGGTCCAAAAAAGCCTCCCTAAATAATTGTTGTATGTGTCTTTAAACTTTATTGTGTTTCAAAGCTATCTGGTATTTTTGAGAGGATTCTCATTTATTATGATTAAAAACCGAAGATTTGGTTTCTCTCTTTAAACAAAAATTGGACAGAAAACAGATTTTCTTGTTTTAATTTCGAGAAATTTTCTGGCAGGATTTAAAGCAATTTTTACTTATAACAAATTCAAGATTAATTTTACTAAAATTGTAAATATATTACAATTTTTATACAAACCGAATAAAAAAGTCCACACTTACTATACAAAACCCACATGTTTTTGGATCTAGATGTAGATGAATGCAAAGTTTTAGATCAAATAGTGGACGATTGAGATACATGCTTGTAAACATGTCAATTCAATACAATATTTATTTATTTATTCAAAATCTACTTAGGACAGTGTATTTATTTATGTTTTATCTTGAAATATAAACATTTAAACTTTGGAATAATTCCAGGAAATTGTAGGCGTTGACACTTTCTACAAAGTTGAAAAACATAAAACATCAAATAAAATTTAAACATCATTAAAAATAATTTATTTAGGTTTTTATAGCAATAAGAATGATTTTTAACGGGACACTGCTAAGAAAGCGATTGGAGTGAAACTATTACAACAATTTCCGATTGTACAAAAATTCGGAATATAAATAGAAACTATTAATTTCTATTTAGGCTTACCTGATTGTTTTCATTTTTTTCTAACCCTCGTTGCGTGATTCGAGGGAGAGCAAAACTTGAAGATAGGAGAACCAAAAGTGCAAATAAAAGACAAAACTGCATTGTTATAGTGCTGTACTTTTGATCGTTCTAAAACAGAAAACAATTTGTTTAAGTAAAGTTGATTTCGGTACTTTCAACCAAAAAATACACAAATTACCGTACGAAAACACTAACAATTGTGGTTAGAATTGAGTAGTCCCATTTGTAAGAGTCAATGAACTGTTCAGCAAAACCGGTCCGTCATTATAAATGACCAGTCTTGACCCTGAATAACCTTTCCTTTTCATCATCTGATGCAATGCCATGATTATATTTTCATAGAACTGTGAAAGCTGTTTAAGTTATGAATCATTGTATGTATAAATTGAAAGTAATGGTACAGTTGAAAGAGATTGAAAGAGAGAATATCTTTCTGTTACAATACATACATGAACACATTTTGTCTTCAAATTTGTTTAGTAATAAAGTACTGTAGCTGTTTAGGGTTTGCACAAAATTAAGGTCTATAATAAGTCATTTGACCCACTATTTAAATTATGCTTGTAGTATTTCCAGCTTGTTGATTTAAAGTCAATATTGACAGTCACATGTTTCGGATAAACATTCAGATTTAAGTACTTCTCTAAATTTGAAGGCTTAACTAGTTGGGCCGGATAGTGTAGCGGTCTACAAAATCACACGGCAAATGAGAGACCCAGGTCCCAATACGGTCTAAACATTTTCTCTTCAAATTTGTTAGTAATAAATTAGTTATTTAGCACTTATACAAATGTCTAATGATCTTTAATATCAGAGAATATCTTTATTTATAGACTTTATTGACTGGGACTCGTGGCGTGGTCCTGTAATCCAGCTTCATGGAGGTCAGGTTTTGAGGATGATATAGGTCTAAAGCGGCTCAGATAGTCTCAGTGATCATCTGATGATACCCGCATCAATTCACACCATCGTTTAGACATATCAGACCATCACCTGTGTGGTTCGGAAGTCACGTTAAGCCGTTGGTCCTTGTATTTCCATTGGTCATTGGGCTATCAATTAATGACCCATTCTAAGGAAGAGTCGGCCTTAGTTTGTAACAAGACTACACCTCATAACTTATTACTACCACTCATCACACTCATCCTTCACCACGTATTTGCCTTAAAGTACCCTCATGAGAGTGGTCGGCATCTCAAATAGTGATATAGTGACACTCTAGCATTGCGTTGTGGTTGCAGGAGGAACGCGTGGAACTATGGGCGGGTGAAGATGACTCTGACGTTCCAGCACGAGGTGGCGGAGAGGATGGTCGCTCCTATCGGACACCCTCAGAGATGCAGACTCAGTGTAATGTGTCAGAACTGGTGCAAAGTGCAGTACAAGTTCACAATACCAGGTGAGCACGTGGAATAAACAGAAGAATAATCTACGAGGTCTATCCAATAAGTTCGCGAACTGGTTCAATATAGCGATCTTGAGGCAACGTAGAGCTCCGCCCACTACATCACGTGACTACTAGCCATCCAATGAAGCTTCAGTGCTCGTTTGACAGTCAAGCTGTGCCTATGAAGCTGTCAGTGTCAGTTTATTTTTTTCTTGTTTTTGCTCTTCTTCAAAAAATAGAGATTGATGAAATCACTAAATAACAAATCAACATCAAGTTTTTAGCGGAACTAGGGAAAAGCTCTCATGAAATTACAGATATTGAAGAAAAAGTCCATTTTCAAGTGGATTAAACGTTTCAAAGATGGCCACTAAGGCGCTTAAGATGATGCAAGGCAGGGACAACCTTCAACCTTATGTTTGGATGAAAACATTGATCGTATGCGAGCCCTGGTGTCTGATGATCGTCGGAAAACTGTTAGAATGATTGCAGACGAACTATCACCCTCTTGACCACCCCCTCTGTTCTCCAAATATTGCCTCCTGTGACTTTTTCCTTGTTCTAAAATGCAAAATGGTGATGCGAGGGCATCACTGGATTAACTTGATGTTGATGCGTTGTTTTGATTTCATCAATCTCCATTTTTCGACGAACAGCAAAAAAAAGTAAAATATAAACTGACACTGACAGTTTGATAGGCACAGCTCGACTGTCAAACGAACACTGACGCTTCATTGGATGTCTAGTAGTCACGTGATGTAGTGGGCGGAGCTTTACGTTGCCTCAAGTCGCTATATTGAACCAGTTCGCGAACTTATTGGACAGACCAGTAGTTGGGTTTCTTAAAGAAACGTTTGTAGATCTGAGATTAGATTAGGCATGTGAGGTTTCAAAGTCTAAGTCCTCTCTAGGCCGTTAAGGGTTCATCTTAGAGAAAGCATAAATTTATCCCCACAAAGAACACACGACACCAATTTCTCAAAATAAGTTAAATAGTTTTACAAAGAAACTTTAAAACTAACCAAGTTTTAGTACTTTTCAACTCCATTTTGTCTACGTGAAATGCATAGTTCAACAACAAAGACCGTATATGAGTGTAGATAGGCTTCATCTTAGCTTTAATAGTGTTGGCGTATTTTGGATTATTGCAGACACTTGCAATCAAGTGTTATTGAGCAGCTAAGGCGAACGCTTAAAGCAAAACACGTAGGTCACTTTCACCTTTATTAGAGCATCGTAGACCTCTTTTTCTTAAATTGCCAAGACCCATAGTCATCAACAATTATATTTATGATTTGATGTTAATATATCTTGAAAAATTCACACTTAACTAAACGCAGATCTCATGAATACAACACTAGAAATAAATATACTGCATCAATAGATGTCTGTCTGTTAACCTGAATTTGTTAATGTTTTGTGAATTTTTGCGGCAATAAACAATTATTTATCAAAACGAACACATTTATAAATTTATGATACATGGCCCAGACACAACTTCTTGCTTGACACACATCACTTTGGTCTTTTTGGAAAAACCTTCCTACCGTGAAGCAGCTTTCTACAACTGCCTGCCACAAGGATTGAAGATGCTGCCAGAAAAAAACCTTAAGAAGTCTTTAGTGGACTGGTTTACGGAGAGATGATGCTACTATTGTGCACTCTCAGTAGGACGGGTGATATCAGTGGGCAGGAGGTGGTAGTGAAACTTCTGGGTTTCTGGTTGGATCCTGAACTAAATTGGAAGGATCATACTAATCGCATATGCTCAAAAATATCAAGAGTACTACACCTGCTGCGAAAGCTAAAACATACCATCACTTCTCAGTTTCTAGTTACCGTCTACTACGCCTTGATGCACAGCCATATAAACTATGGTATTATCTGGTGGGGCATGCTACTGGCTGCAAGAGGATTCTGATTATCCAGAAGAAGGCGGTTAGGCTGTTGATGGGGGCTGGATCAAGGGACCATTGTAGGCCGCTGTTATGTCTCTTCCTAGACAAGTAATGTAATCTACAAAGATACGAAGGAATGAAATAAAAGAACTGTATACATTTGAAACCGGTAACTGGCAAAACCTCATGTTCACTCGCGGGAGCGCGTCTTACAGGTTACATGGTAGAGGCTGGATGAAGACTGCTGAACAGTAAGGAAAAAGCCACGCCAACTGTAGCATGGTCGGATGTTAAATCATACGATATTACGTCATGAGATTTGACCAATCACAGGCGTAGTTTATTTATCACGCCACTTGAAGTATTGCCAACATGACATTAACAAATACATTGAATATGATACAAAAGTAATTTTATGTGTACTATAACAAAACACTACAGCCGCTGTTTTCTGAGATAGGTATACTAACGGTTTATAGCCAGTACTGTCTTAATATGTTACTGTCAATAAATAATGACATTGGTAAGTTTCAATTGAGAAGCAGCGTTCATACCCACCAGACTCGCCAGTGCACAGATATAAATGTTCCTCACTGTAGGCTAATAAAAACACTAAATAGCTATCCTATGAGGGCTGTGAGAATCTACAACATGCTGCCAGCCCACATCAAGTCTCTGAACTCACACACCCTGAAGAGGATTTTAACATCTAAACCTCTAAATAAGATAGATAGGGATTATTTCTTATAATCTCGTGCCACCATCTTGCCAATGTTAGTGAGTCCTATAAAATCTATGACACAGTCAATCCGGCTGCTGCTGGTCAACGACTACGTACCCAAGTATCAAGTAAGTAAGTAAGTACTTTATCCGAGAGTTCCTGAGCTAGTCACAGACTTGATGGAAGAAGTAACAAAACCATTTTATTTTTTTAATTGACGCAATACTCTATGTATACAGTATGTAAATAAAGATATTTGTGTTTATTTATTCGCAGGCAAAGCGTTCCTGCCGAGGCCGGACGTGGACGTGGGAGTGGTGCACCTGGAGCCGCTAGTGACTCCTGTCATCAAACTCCCGTTCAAACTCGTCGAGAAGGTGGTGCGCTGCATCTTCGCTCACCGGCAGAAGTACTGCATCCGGGGTGTCGAGTGAGTAGTACACGCTGCCATGAGTGAAGCGAATTTCCTCACCGATTTGTTACTCTAATTCTCTGTGCTCACAGCCTTGCTTTGGCCTCAGCTTGGCCTCCTGTATAGTTACGAGCGTTACAAGGCTGTTAGCTGCGCTCAAGTCTTGCTTCAGCCTCAGACTTACGGGGTTTTTACTAGAGGTTATACTACATATGTTGAAAAGGAAATGCACTTTAAGTTTCATTAAAATCGAACTACTCATTCCACTGATATAACTTTTTTGGGCACCATTTTGAAAAGACTCGATGGATTTTCAGAATGTTTGCTATTTTGATGGAACAAAATACGTATTTATTTCAAATTTTCTCAAAATTGGATGTTAATTGGTTTTTATATTTGCTTTTTCTAGATGATTAAAAAACTACTTTTTGGTAAAAAGTCCCCCTCAAAAGGGGGTTTCGTTAGTCCGATTTTGTTGGGTAACAAACTTGACTGAGATGTTTGCAAAAGAAACATTTGTACCATATGTATTTAAAGTGTTGAAAAAATACTCAAAACATGTTCTAGTGGCCTTCTCAGTGCTCGTTTCACGGTCCCGGGTCCGGGTCTTACCATGCTGGAGGCATGAATATCGCATTTTCCAAAGAAAACTCTTTATTGTTGGTGAAGTAATTAAACTCCAACCTTTAAACTCTATTCTATGTCTAAAGTTTGTTGTGGACGAAGGGAAAATTTCCAAGTTTGAAATATTACTACGTACATTATTCCTAATTGCACAAGAAGGAAATGACGATTTGGAACCGGTAATCTGAACTCGTCTCCAGGTGAAAGGCGACCTAAAACATAACGGAGAATATCAGAAATTCAGAAAACCTAAATTAATTAGCATAAGCTGACCAGTAAAATACAACCAAAGTCAAAAAATAAAATACTAAAATACTAGCCTTGAAAACAAAACAAAAATCAGAAACTGCTTATAGCTGCCAACTGACACCATATGTCTAAAATTTTCATCTGACAGTTTTAAAATCAGTTATATTTGAAAGATGACAATGCACTGCAGTGAGTTCCGCTGACAAATTTTTTCCAAAGAAATGGAAATTTCTAAAAAGGTTTCATAAATAGAAATTGGGCTCAGTGGAGTCCCCTTGCATTGAATACACTTTTAACGCATCCACTGCGTCAGGCGAACTGGTACTCAAAACTGTGACATAGAATCAAATTCGATTTTCATGTCTAACATGATTATCGCAGTGAATAAAGTGTGTTTTCATACAAATTCGGACGGTTAAGCAAAGAGTAAGTTAACGCACTTGGCTTTTACTACCCCCAAAATTCTCTCATTTTGTCTTGAAAAAGAGCCGTGTAGAGTTGAAAATTCGACAGTTTGCATCCTCTTATGTGTCTTATGACTGGGACTCGTGGCGTGGTCCTGTAATCCAGCTTCATGGAGGTCAGGTTTTGAGGATGATATAGGTCTAAAGCGGCTCAGATAGTCTCAGTGATCATCTGATGATACCCGCATCAACTCCCACCATCGTTTAGACATATCAGACCATCACCTGCGTGGTTCGAAAGTCACGTTAAGCCGTTGGTCCTTGTATTTCCCTTGGTCATTCGGCTATTAATTAATGACCCATTCTAAGGAAGAGTCTGCCTTAGTTTGTAACAAGACTACACCT
This sequence comes from Matsumurasca onukii, assembly GCA_018831715.1. Taxonomy (NCBI): domain Eukaryota; kingdom Metazoa; phylum Arthropoda; class Insecta; order Hemiptera; family Cicadellidae; genus Matsumurasca; species Matsumurasca onukii. Next base: position 22,373,133 of record CM032067.1, on the reverse strand, counting down.
CATAACTCATTACTACCACTCATCACACTCATCCCTCGCCACTTATTTGCCTTAAAATACCCTCATGAGAGTGGTCAGCATCTCAAATAGTGATATAGTGATACTTTGTCCAGGTGAGCTTGCTTGCTCTCCTTTCCATTCCATTTCAGCACAAAGAGTAATGTAGTTATCATTTCATCACCACAGTTTATTTGTTCAGGACCCTCTTCCCGAGAAGTCTACGAGACGAGATCGTACCGAAAATGTTTGAAACGGCGGACGTCCAACCTTCCTCCAGGCCTTTCCAACTGACCCTACCCGAGATCGGGCGACTCTGCTTTGCCTACCACGAGGTCATCAAGGAGCGCCCGAAGTTAGCGAGGTACAACAACCGACTAGCTAAGAACGAAGCGTACGTAGACGAAGATGAAGAGGAAGAAGATGACGAGGAAGGATGGGATAGTAATTGGGAGCAAGAGGAGGAGAAGAAAGGCAGTACGGGACTTTAGTGTAAATATCTTTTGTAGTTATTTGTTGAAGTATATTATGGCTTAAGTAGCTTGTGGGATTTTTTTTGTCCTTTGTGGAAAAAATTACGGTTGGTTGGGTTTTGACTCAGCAGAAATCAGAAATTATTTATTTACTATATCTTAAAGATTGGCGTCACAATATGTTTGAAGTCTTTTGCTAAGTTTAGAATAGAGTCCTCCAGCTGAGAAATTCTTCTATGCTGTAGAGGGGACGTGACATAAAGGAATCATTAGACTAATTTACAAGATCTAAGGCTTCCGGTGTAAACCGCGAAAGCTTAAGAGTTCAGATTATTTTTACAAGACTGTTTTATTTCAACAATTAGAAACATATCTAGTCTAGGGAGGTTAATAAACAAGGGTTTGTCCTAAACCTACTTGTATATTTTTGAACCTCCAGGTCTTTTTAGTCAAGGTAAATCCATCAACGATCCTAAAATTGGTAAAAGAAATAACTGTTCAAATTTCTAGTTTTGTTTTGCTGTTTTTACTTTCCAAAACGTACACACCTAACTTTATTATTATTCATCTTCAAGTAGAAATTATGGAAACAAAAGAACCAATTGGGGAAAGTTGACAAAAATGAAGAGAAATATACCACCTTAAGAAGGTAGTGAGGTGATCGTTAACTCATTCGTTTTTTGCACAACTGACATTCTTGCAACGGTTAAGCTATAGTAAAACAAAGCGCAGTCAACAAACAGTCAGAGACTTATCCAACCGAAGCAGATAAAGAATAAAACTAAACCCCCATCGCTCTAAACAAGCTCTAAATCTCCAACCAACGCTACGCTAAACGCTAAATCTTGCAAGACATGTTTTGTAAACTTTTGGCTCGCTTTGATAAACAACGCAAGCTTCACTGTTTAGTTTGTCGTAAGCTTCGTGTGCGTAGGTTCTCGCTTTAGGAGTTGCTTGTTTTGCACAGCGGAGTACTTCACAACAAAATAATAATTAATAAAGTTTTTAGCTGATGCATTTAAACACAGAAACCTTTGGTACAAAGTATGATTTTACCATCTGAAAATGTTGTAAATTTGTAAGTTTGATTAACGTTATAATTTGAACATGTCAGACATTAACTTATAACAGAACTTAGTGTTTTGGGAAACAAAAACCCAATATTAATAGAATAGAATGTTGCTATCTTCTTCTGTTATTAACTGTGCATAATAATAATTGCCACCTTAAATATGGTAGGAGATGTCAAATGTTCATAACACTAAAAGTAAAATTTAATTTAAGTAAAATATAATCCAGTTGAAAAGTTTTAAGTACTAATTTGCTTGGTTTTAAAATTGTCGACTCAAAAATCTCACAAAATACTTTAAGAAAACATATTTGAGTTTCTTTTGATCTAATATATCCTATGATAATGTTCTGCCATATATAAATTTGGAATAAACAATACCGCTTAGAGCTGTGATATCAAACTGAATTAAGCGTGATTTAAAGGCTGGTAGATCAAGAAAAATCACCATTTAAATTGACAGTTTTTGCTATGACCATTGTTAGAAAGAGAAATATCCAAATCTAAATTTTTAAGATGTCTTTTAAAGCAAGCAATGGCGCTTAATTAGGTAGTAGTTTACTAGAAACTTGATGGTTTGATTTTTTGAACTTCAAAGAAGTGTCGAAGTATTGAAATGTTGGATCTACCCAGTATATATGAAATTTTATTTCAAAGAGGTATTGAAGTACCACTTCAACGAGTAAAGTGTTACAAAGTAAGAAAAACATACAGTTAAGTCAGCATATTACGGTACGTACAGGTCAAATCAAGGTCACTACATAGGACCATAGAGTGGCTTCCTTTTTTTACCAGAATGTCCCCTCTATCCTTTCTCTTATAGTTATCTACTAAATAAGTCAATAAGTTTTTATTCAGCCAAATTAACATTTTACATGCATTAGCTAAGTCTAAAAATCAACTATTTACAATAATGAAAATAAACAAATTTCTCAAGTCTATTGATCGTTAATCTTTATGGTTAGAACCCTCAGTCTAGGAACTCCTGGGCGCTGTAAAAGCTCTCCCCTAACAAAAAGGACTTAAGCTGTTTTCGGAATTTGTAATAATTTTTTTCGGCTTTCAAGGAGGGTGGAAGAACGTTGAAGAGTTTGATTCAGGAAAAAAGGAGTTGATTTTGAAAAATGTGGTAGAGTGTTTGGTTTTCTTAGATTTTGATTGTTACGGAGTGGAAACCTATGGACATGGTCTACATTTAAACTGAAGGAAATCAAATGTTGTTTGATGAAGGATATTGACTCTAGGATATATATTGAGGGAAATGTGAGAATTTGAGATGTTTGGAAAATTTCTTTACAACATTGTAGTCTATGTAGATTGAAGATTATCCTGACCGCCTTTGTAGCCTAAACAAGAACACAGTTTTTTGGTTTTCTTTGCCCCAGAAAGAAAAAAAATGATACTGATGAAATGAAAACTGATCAAATAATTCCAATCAGACGTACGTGTCTTCAAGCATGAAAACCCCGTTAAATCCAACACACACACACACTTCCAAGCCCTGGCACGATGCAGCAAACACACGAGTCTCTCTGACGTAAGTCATGATAGAGAGTCGATGGATTCTATTCCCGGCCGACAATAAACAGACAAACTCCGAGTCAGAACGGAACACTTCATTTTGTTTATGGAGGCGTTCTCGACTTGTTTGCCTCCGATCTTGACCTTTCCAACTCGAGGTGATTTGTAGGCGTTGTTTGATACTTCAAAATGATTCAGTGTTTAGGAAAATATCGCTTGTTTTTTTTTAGTTTGCTCTGTGAGACTGGTAGAAGTTTGTTCCCGGGTGCACAGTGATAACTTTTTACGATGGCAACTCTCCGTGGTTTCGTAATTCCATTGGTCGTTACCCAATCTGGGGAACAGTCGACCCTAGTTTGTAACAAGACTCTCATCAAACTCAACATTCATCCCATATTCACCTTAACCCTCTAAGAGTGGCCTCAAAGTATCAAAAGTGCAGGTTTAACTGTTGAGTTTTCTTATAGAATCCCAACTCAAATGGGTTCTTGTTCACTATTTAGACCATCTGTTGGCCTAATGGCTTTTGAAAAATTGGTAACTAGAGAAAAGAGTCCATTATACTGATCAGCTGTCAACAATAAACAAGGAGTGCACCTATAAATCGTGAACTAACCAACAATTTACAGTTAGCTGCAAACAAGTTATACTATTTACTTGGGCATCTATAAGTAAATTCAATGGTTTCGTTTATTTAGAAATTGTAAGTAAGTTAAAATTAATTGTAAAACCCATAATTTAAGTTTGGGAGTTTTTCAGTTTTTTTTCATTAGGTCTATTATTTGTGGTTTTTGTAAAATAGATGTAAAGTATGCTGATGTTACTTCTTGATTTTATGTTTAGTATTTTTATGTTCGGATTAGGTTTCACAAAATGCTGGAAGTGAAAAGAAACATAACACTGTAGACATTTCCTTTTTGATACCACATGAACAATTTATTTAGTTTAACACTTAAAACTAAGCCAACAGTCATGTAAAACTCTGTTCATACTATTAAAATAAACTTTAAGTCTTAGGCTTTTGCGGCCAGTGTCACAACTATAATCTATTTCTTCCGGTTCACACTGAGTCAAAACATCACTACAATTAGCTTGAAATATTTCTGCCATCTTCAGTCACTGATTGGCTGAAACTGAGATACTTGCTGTCTGCTATCCTATTGGTCACAGGGCTGCTAACCAATGAGCCAATAAAAACATCCGTGCTCCAATGGACGGTTGGCAGCCCTGTGACCAATAGGATAGCAGACAGCAAGTGGCTCAGTTTCTTCCAATCAGTGACTAAGGATGGTACTCCACAGCGAGACAAAAATATTTCAAGCTACTGAAGCTAGTTGTAATAATGTTTTGACGCGGTGTGAACCGGAAAAACTAGCTTATAATTTTGATTAGTTTTTACCAAAGGTTATTTATTTGTTTGAGATAGTGAATTTAGCAATATCTCGTTTCAGGATAATCTTGAATTATTTTTGTCGAAACTTATCAGAAATTTTACCCTCATTTCAAGTTTTTTCCTCTTCAGGGCTCCCTAAGTTAGTTTCGTCCCAGTATAAATCAACTTGTGAGTATTCCAATTAGTTTTCTTATTTTGACAGGATATTTCCGTTGAACCATTGAGCTACCTGACGATCCTGATGTTTATAAAATCCCTTCCAACCTTCCACGAGTGAACCTTCCCTACTTAGTTCCTAATAAAACTGGTTCTCCTCAGTCCTTTAATCTTCCCGTAGACCATACAGGTAGGAAGTGTGACGTGTGTGTTTTCCATGCCGCTTCAAATTCAAGTATAACAACAAAATACATTCTGCCTGCTTTGCTTTTTGTGCAGTTTGTTTTCTACTTTTTCAAAAGTGTTTTACTTCATATTTATTTTGAAATTATAAAAGTATCTTTATATGTGTTGAAAATGGAACCTTCTAGACTAATAAAGAAAATTTTAGAACTTTATGCTACATGAAAAAGGTGACAGCAGAAACAATTAAATGGATTGTAGCAGTTTAAGGCCATGAAACCCTGAATAACTTCAATTTTTATATAATAAAAATCTAGAATACATTTTTAATGGATGTTGGAGGAATATGGTTTAGGCGAAGAAAGAACCAAGTTGTTTGTAAAAAACTACAAAACCTATATTTGGCTTACAAAATATTTCACATAGTATACAAAATATTCATCATAACAAACAACATTATACTATCTTAAGTCAGTTCAACATTTTAACTTAATTTATACAACTTTAGCATTAGTAAACCGCTAACTATTGTATCTAACTTACTAAAAGAAATATAATACAGAAATAATCAAACAAAAGTAAATTGATTAGCTTTAAAGTTAAATGTTTGAGACAGAAAATGGTTGTAATATATTCTACACAAATCTATTAAAGATTTAAACTTATAATGCATTTTGGTACAAGATTAGATTCTAAACAGTTATTGTATTTTATTTTTATTATAGAACAATCCAAAATATACTTTTAACATTGAAACATTGTATGGCAAATACTGTACAAAAAATAATACTTAGCAAAATACCTTAAAAACTAGATAACAATATCGCATACAATTAGTGAAGAAGTGTTCTTTGGGGTTTTTATTAGTTGAAATGCATTAATGGGAATCATTTCAATGTATTGCATTTATTTGAGGCTTTGATAACAGTTTTCAAATTATATAGTGGCCATAGAAAAACAGCTGACTTTATGATTTTAGAATACAGTATTCATTACATTTCAAGAATATTTTTATATTGCCAATGTACATGTAAGCCTTGTCTACAATTAATTTTAACCCCCATTTTAGTAAAGGGTTTTACTTTGAAATTTTGTTCATTTTTAACTATTATTGTGTTAAGAAGCGTAAAGAAACATTTTGTCATTCAAAAATAAGATATGGAAAGATTCACTTAATCTCACGTACGTATAAATCTATATAGTAAAAACATAAACATCATCTTTTTTGGGGGCTTTTAGTTGAGAAATATAGAAAATTTAGCACTTTTAGAATTAAAACGTACTTTGATCCACTGATTCAGAAACTATTTTGATCAATAACTCACTAAAACTGAACATAATTATGAAAATTTTCTTTAAAAAACAACAAACTTTAAGCTTACATAATAGCACCAACAACAAACTGTCTTCATATTTAAAATTCGTAAAACTTAACACAAGGGACTTTTGCTTCAGTCAAGAAATTAAAAATACTTTTGAAAATAAAAGTGTCGGCTAGCATTTTTAGAATGAAAATTTCTCATATTTACTATCGCATAAAATTAATCGCAACGATGTTAATGTTGCTGCCTCAGCCATTTGGCATCTATCTGACTGGGACTCGTGGCATGGTCCTGTAATCCAGCCTCATGGAGGTCAGGTTTTGAGGATGATATAGGTCTAAAGCGGCTCAGATAGTCTCGGTGATCATCTGATGATACCCGTATCAACTCCCACCATCGTTTAGACATATCAGACTATCACCTGCGTGGTTCGGAAGTCACGTTAAGCCGTTGGTCCTTGTATTTCCATTGGTCATTGGGCTATTAATTAATGACCCATTCTAAGGAAGAGTCTGCCTTAATTTGTAACAAGACTACACCTCATAACTGATTACTGCCACTCATCCTTCACCACATATTTGCCTTAAAATACCCTCATGAGAGTGGTCGGCATCTCAAATAGTGATTTAGTGAAATTCATTTTAAGTTTGGTCCGTTACTTATGATTAAGACACTTGAAGCTTGGCACTTGTCTAGAAGGAAATTGTAATTCTGTTGGCTAGACTTGAATTCCAGAACAGAAAAGTCAACATTTACTTAAACAGGAAATCTTGAGCTCATTTCACGCGTCGACGCATCGTCTACAACTCGTGCAACTTGTGACAAGAGTGACTCTTGTTGATCCTCAGCTTGCTCAAGAGTCCGCGGAAACTCGAAGATGTCTTGGAGCCTCGGTAGAACTTCCTGCGCTTCTTGTTCTTGCCTGAGTCGACCTCGACGCCAGCCCGGAGCCGGATCTGAGTCAACAGTCCGACGAGGAGTTCGTCGACGTTGTGGTTGATAACGACAGAGGACTCGATGAACTTGCAGTTGCACGCTGTCGCTAAGATGCGCCCTTCTGTAATCAAGAAGTTTGGGGGTTAGAGAGCTGTAAACGATTTTTTGCTACATTCCAATTTTTTCATAATTGCCACTCCCTGTGGTTTGGAAGTCACGTTATGTCGTTGGACCATTCCATTGGTTGTTGGGCTATTACTTAATTACCCAATCTTAAGAACAGTCAGCCCTACTTTGTAACAAGACTACATCTCATTATCCATCAAAACACTCATCCAATATTCACCTTGAAATACCCTCTAAGAGTGGTCGGAGTCTCAAAGCAAAGTATTACAGAAAAAAAGTCATGGACTAATAAATGCAAAATCGATGTCTCGATAGAAACACACAAAAAAGCAAAGGAAACTGAATATTTTTAATTACTATTAAAAGAACCACTTTAAATAGACAACTAACTGACATTTTCACTGTAGGCAATGACTGTCAAATATTCTTTTCCCATTGAATTTCCTTTTTTTGTGTGTGATTTTTCTGTGTGCCTATTTTTGTTGGCCCTAGACTTTTTTCTTAGGTAAGCTAGCTACTATCCTCTCTCTCCTTGTAAAATTCACCTTTTGAAAAAAGAGTTATTCATGCCGTCAGCATGGTAAGACCCAGACTCGGGACCATGAAATGAGCACCAATTCTGACCCACAGAACACTTTTTAGGAATTTTTTCAACACTTTATAATTTATATATGTATGTCTATATACGAGGGCTGTTCAGAAATTAACTTCCATTGTTGTGTAGCTCTTGTGATTGAAACCAAATGTGCAAATTATACTTTGTTGGATAGCCTGACTCATTGTGAATCTGACAGTAAGATTGTCATTTTGTATTATTATTTTTCCTATCTGAAATTAAATTGAGAAACAAAATGGTCTGTATCTGTACTTTTCCCGCCAGTAAAATAGTAAATAGCCCTTTTAAAATTTGTACTCAACTACATGTGGTAGTAAATACTCAGTTTGTTAAAGCTTCTCGAGAAATGTCTTTTACTTTTAAAGAAAAATTGTTTTTCAAAGAGCTGAAGAGATTTTTATGAGAAATCCTTAATGTGTGGACAACTAGTGATATTTGCAGTAGTGTCCATAGAGTTTATAATCAGTATCGAAATGAACTTGCATTCCAAAAAAAAGCCTTTCAACTTGAAAATCCTGAATATTATTTAAATTTTCTGTTGTGTCTTGCTCAGTAAATTAATTTTATGAAACTATGATCAATCTGTGGACTTGCAATTTCAAAAAACTTCAAAATTGTTTAAACTTTCCATCGTACCTTGTTCAGTGACTACACGGTTGCGAACTAGGTCGACCTTGTTGGCCACCAAGATGACAGCTTTCCGGTCCACTGTGCCGTCGGTAGCTAGTTGTTGCAGGAACAACTCCGCTTGGTAGAAGCTTGACCTGTCCGTAACTGAGTAGACGACGCAAAACCCGTGAACCGAGTCCAGCATCTCTCTTCTCTGCAACACACGGGTGGTTGGTTAATTTAGATTAGATTAAGTAGGGCTGGTAGTGAACCAGTTGTACGTCAACCAAAGGTTTATTGTACTGCCCCGGTTATCTTAGCCTGGGAGACCCACCCCTGTGGGACCACAAAGCCTCAAGGTGACTCCTCCAAGCTCAGACAAGTGAACATCATCCCAATTACGTCCCTCTAGAAGACATCTCCTAATCTCCAGAGAGGGACGTTCTATTAGGATGTGCCTAGCAGTTTCTACTGCCTGCTCACAAAGTCTACATAGAGTATTACTATTATGCAACCCCAATTTCTGTAGATGATGCCTGAAGACTGAAGTGTCCATGTCCAGTTAAATATGATATTAAAAATCTGATGTCAGAACTCAGAACGTTTTAGTTTTAAGATGCTACTGGAGAGCGACCTGCTAGGCCCTTTTAGGAGCAGGTTGACGATTGAGCACAAATGGTTAATTTAGTAATTGTAGAATTTCCTTTGGAAAAATGAGATATTCAAGTTGTCAGCATGGTGAGGCCCAGCCCGGGACTGAAATGATCCTGACCCCAGAGCATTTTTTCAACACTATTTACGTGTATCCATATAGTGCAACATACATGTTGCATTTGTTGTCAGATTTTCACTAAATTTGGTACAAAATTTCCTCTTGTAAATATCTTGGTTGAGTTTGTTAACCAGGAAAATCAGACTACTGAAACACTCCTTTTGGGGCGGACTTTTCACCAAAAAAGTGGTTTTAATGCTCTCAAACAGTAAATTTGATTTTGATAAAACTTTAAATACAAATGTATTTTACTGTTATCCATCAATACACCCAAAATTATGAAATTCCATCAAGCCGTTTAAAAATGGCTGCCAAAAAAGGGATTTTTTGCTAAAACGGCAAAATGAGTGGTCGATTTCAGTAACATTTATAATGCATTTTCCTTTCATCATAAGCAGTATAACTGCCAAGTGCCAGGTAAAAAATCCCGTAAGACTGAAGCCAAAGGGAGGCTGTGAGCGGAACGAGTTTGAGTGTCAATTTGCAAAGGAAATTCGATTCACTCTTGCAAGCGGTTCTCAGCTGGTTTAAAATCTTCTAGGTTGTAAATTGGAAGCTTCCCTCATTTCACCCTTTCTTACTTGGGTAATGACGATTTTGAAATTATGTATTAACACTGGATGAGTTAGAGTTTGCATGGATATTTGTTGTTTTGATTCTTGTGACAGAAAACTCCCTAGTTGTTTCTACAACTTGCAGAAAATGTATAACGAACTTGTATGAAATCAGTACAACTTACCTTCAAAATAGCGTAAGGAAGGTCTGTAAAAGTCAATTCTGCCTCTTCTCCGTCCAAAAGCACTGTCACTGTCTTCTCTGATCTGTCACCTGGACAAATTCAACATTTTTAGCGATTTTCTACAGGAAATTGGGCTATTCATCTTCATCACCAGAGAGAACGAAATGATTTGCAGTTTTGAGTTCCACAACACTTCATGAGTTGATTCTAGAAGGTTGGTACAAACGTTTATTTTCAAAAACTCTAGGTTAAGTTTGTTATCCAGGAAAATTCTTAAACCAGAAGTTATTATTTGGGGAAAGTCGTTAAAAATGGGTTTGTGTGCTAAGACTTTGACAAAACTTAGTATCAACATTTACTTAACATGTGTGATATAACTCAACATAAGTCACGTTAAGCCGTTTGTCCTTGTATTTCCATTGGTTATTGGGCTATTAATTAATGAACTATTCTAAGGAAGAGTCGGCCTTAGTTTGTAACAAGACTTACACCTCACAACTCATTACTACCACTCATCCTTCACCATATATTTGCCTTTAAATACCCTCATGAGAGTGGTCGGCATCTCAAATAGTGATTTAGTGAAAACCTGTTCAGCTGGGCCAAGATGACGGCGGAAAATTGTTTTTTCACAGACATCTTGGCCTGGCTGAATAGATTTTGTTGATTTTGGTTAACATGTTAGGCACGGCTCCATAAATGTGTGTAACAATTTTAAAGAAAATTGGATCATAAATGCAGTTTGTATAGGATAGAACCTCATTTTTGGGAGAAAAACTACCCCCTCCCCTTACAAAATGGGCCGTTCTGGTGTAATGTATCTACAAGAAATTCGCTAGGATTCACGCTAGCGATTGTGGCTATACCTCAGCTATGTTTAAAGTATCTTAGAGGTTTTGCAATTGAAAACACGCCTTTCTAAATGTATGAGTCTTAAAGGAAATTTTAAATTTATCAGTTTATTTTGAGGTTTATATTATCTCAGCTAATGATAGATTGCTAAGCATACTATACTTTCTTTTTATTTTGACAAAGCCCCTAGTAATTTGGAAATTTGACAGTCTGAGTTCTCCTTTGTGTTTTCTATTTTTACCAGGCGAGCCAGAAATCCTGTCTATTCTCTTTTGATAGCATATCAGTTAATGACAGGTCTTTTCTTCTCTACTGAATTCATCGCCTTGTCTAATTTAACTTAAACTTTTACAAACAAAAAGGTGATTGGCTTACAAGCCAAAAAATATAGCTGAGACTCTTCGCAAAGTAATCAATGAAAAATATTCCAATAGACAACAAACAAACTCTCGACTTACTATTATAGTTCTCGTAGGCGTGGAGGAAGTCGGAAGTCATGAACTGAGAGATGAGGGATGATTTGCCGACAGACTGGGCACCGAGCATGGCCACCCTGTAGGGCGGGGGGGAGGGCGCCGGGGAGTGACGGGGCGACTCAACCACCTCACAACTACGGACACAACCATAAGATGCACATGTAGTTTAATTTTATAGTATTTTTCAAGACTTTATTTCTCTGAGAGGATTTTAGCAGGGGTCTTCTCATCTATGTTAGGGTTTTGAGGATGATATAGGTCTAAAGCGGCTCAGATTGTCTCAGTGATCATCTGATGATACCTGCATCAACTCCCACAATCGTTTAGACATATCAGACCATCACCTGCGTGGTTCGGATGTCACGTTAAGCCGTTGGTCCTTGTATTTCCATTGGTCATTGGGCTATTAATTAATGACCTATTCTAAGGAAGAGTCGGCCTTAGTTTGTAACAAGACTACACCTCATAACTCATTTCTACCGCTCATCACACTCATCCCTCACCACATATTTGCCTTAAAATACCCTCATGAGAGTGGTCGGCATCTCAAATAGTGATTTAGTGAATATTCAAAGCAACTTACCCCGAAGAGCCCAAAGATGCCACACTATTGCCACTGGTAGAATTTTTCACTTTGAAAGAATCTCCCCGATTGACGACTTTCCGGCCAGAAATGGAAAAGTGCCGCACGGTGCAATACTCTTCTGAATCTTGTCTGAAAGATAAAAAATCTCTGATTAACTTCATTACATCGTCTGCAGTTAAATTATTAGCAAGTTTTCATAGGAAGTAGAGTTATTTAATTGCTGTATTTCTATCACCCGGTGAAACTAAACAAGACAGAAATCAGTTTGAGCTTCTTAACACCTCCTGAATCAAATGGAAAATAGTTATTAGCACTATCTTTTGGCTGACAGATTAAATTTTGTTTGATTTTAGTACAAGGGTTTGGTACAGTGACAAAAGTGCCAAGCTCTTCAGAAAAACCAGTCGGATCTAAAATGCCATTTTTTGACATAAAACTCCATTTTAGGGGAAAACGCCCCCTCCCCATATTGGGCACTTTTGGTGCATATTATCCCTCCTTTGGAAATGTTCTCAATTAATATGATCAAAATTGTATTCAGTTAATGGTCGTTTAAATTTAAAAACCATTTTAAAAATTAGTTTTAATTTTTTTACAGTCAAAATTTTGTATATTATAAACTTTTTGTTTTCATTACCAATGCACAAAAATAATTGGTAAAAATAATTCAAATTAATAATTTTTGTCAATTAAATGCAATGTGAAAGCAAACTAAACTCAAAGTATTGTCAGCAAAATGTTTTGAAGTCAAAACCGAGTGACAAAAAGTTACCTCCCCGGCGGGGAATCGAACCGGTCTCCCGCGTGACAGGCGGGGATACTGACCACTATACTACCGAGGAACTTGTTCAACTGGAACGATTATACAACTGTTAGAACCGGCCTTGCGTTACATTCGCACTTTGGTTATACTGTATCTATATTTAATTTCATTGACGATTTAGAAGTGTTGAAACTTTTATTTGTATAAGGCAAAAAACAAAAATCGGATGTTGCCGTTCGTGAAAAATATTACCATACCAGTTTCTTCATTTATTATTATAGCACACATTTCTTTGGAAGCTAATAATTATTCATTTTTGAGTTAAGCTGTAATTATTTGTGACATATTATTAAAATGTATTATACATTTTCATGCTAAAAATTTTAACGTTAGAGAACTACAGTGGTACAAACTTACATTTAAAAGGGATAACTAATGTAATTTGTAATTATTTGTTCCTTTTGCACTTTGTCCTATATTATTATGGAATAAATTTTCCATTGAAATGTTATATTGTACAGACTTATAGTTCAATTGTTTGAAAAACTACCATAAAGGCCCAAAGAACCGTTGTTTTATCATCCAGGTAGGTTAAAAGTTTAAGCTGTTGAAAAATACTTCTGACGTTAAACACCATGTACTCATTCCTTTAAATAAACATTTAATTGTGTCAATGAAACTGCAATAAACCTAGAAATGACTCATTCCTAATCGCTTTGTGTTCAAGCAGACCGGCGCCACGCGCATTATGCACTTCTAAAATCTAAAACCGTCGTTTACTCAAGAATAACAAAGACGCGGTCATAAATTACGCCAGAGCTTTGTGGAGTTTATTTATGTAAACGTCGACATCCGTTCCGTTTCGAACCACTCTAATTACCGGCAGCTAGGCCTACTTCTATTTCCATTTCGTACAGTAACGCCAAACGCATACATCAGTAATCTGCGGTGTAATTGGGCGCGAACAGCTGATCCGCAGATTAATGGCGCGCTTTGATATCGCGGCGTCTGACAGTTGACATAACCTCAAACACAAACATAACCTAACCCAAGCGGCGTCGGGCTGTGAGCCAAACAGGCCGAGTTGCTTCCTAGGCCTTGCGAAATCTCTGGTCGCAAATAAACTCGGGTTTTGTCCCTTTTTGAGGTCGCGGTGACTCGGGAGGTTGTCGGACGCGATTTCTGAGTGCATTTATTATTGGAGTTTTCACGCTAGAAGTAGGTTGACGCATGACGCGGCTATTTCTGCATCGATTTCTGCTCAAGGCTTTTTCAATTAGCATTTTGTGTTAGCATTATCCGTTATCTCAGAAATTCCTGAACGTTCTGGCTTTGTATTGACGCAAATGACACATTTATGAGGTTGTAGACTTCCAGTAATACAATTACATAATATAGATATATTTTTGCTATCTTTTGACTTTTCGGTGGGGGGTTGAACCCTCTGACCCCCCTTGGGTGACAACAAAAAAGACATTCATTGTTTATGCGTTTAAACAGATATATTAGGAATTATATTTTGTAGGGGCCCCTACAAAAAAAATCACGTTGATCCATTCCATTGGTCGCTGAGGTACTAATTAATTACCTAATCTGGGGAACAGTCGGCCCTAGTTTGGAACAAGCCTACCTATAATCATTTATCAAGCAATTCATCCCATATTCACTAGGAATGGTCGGTGTCTAAAACCAAAGTATCAAAAGAAAGTAAAAACCATATTTGTTTATATTTGAGGAGAGAGGGCATTGATAGCTCCAGGTCTTAGGATTTTAACCGGGTTTATCACGAGTACTAACTTACTTAAATACTTAATACTGAATCAATCAGAGAAAAACTATTCACAAATAGACAGAGAAGTGTTAGCGATTAAATGGTCAGTTGCTAAGTTTGTGCAGTACCTTTATGGAAGACACCTCATACTCTACACGGATCATGGGGTGCGGGCCCACGAGTATAGTGTATCCTGCATTTTTATTTTTGTGGCTTTAAATACGTTACATAAATATTAAAGTATTATCTATTAAACTACGCAAAATAAATATCAAGCGAACCTCCTTGAAGAAGTTGATAGTCCCGCAATAATTCAACGGTCCTTAGAATTATTTTTCAGGCTCGAAAATGCTGCAGGATACAGCCTTGCCCAGGTCGAAAAATTGTTACCTTTTACCGTTCAATGGAATTTAATAATAATAATCCTCAGTTTGGCCCAGGAGGACCACGTGACCGGACGAATGGTGAGTTCGCTGTGAACCCGACACAGTGTGGGTTCCAGTGTTGGTTACCAGGATACTCAGACAGCTGAGTGTACTGCGAGAGTACAAAGTCCAACAAAACTTGAACTGTCGTGCTGTAATTTGTCCCTCCTATCAAACAAAACCAGAACCTCTTTTCTTTGACAGATCGGGAAAAGAAACTCCACCTGGCCGTAATATCTTGACGTCACGGTCACGCCGAACGGTAGGCTCGAGTATCGACGATAAGGTGAGATCTCGGCTGGAAATAGGCCTCAGTGTGCACGTGGCCACTAGGTTTGACGTCATCTCTGACGTCATAGTGCTTGCGTGTGTGTGTGTGTCGTCAGCTAAACATAGGCCCCATGTTGCAACAGCTTCTATTTGAAGTCTGTCCGTCGACCGTCTTTATGTGTTGGCAGACAAGTCGGTCTAAAAAGTCGATAAGATGATAGATCGATAAGTTAAAGTCGATGTTTTTGATAATCTATTATTATTTTAATGGTAATTTTTAGTTTTTAATTTTTTAAGGTGACTATTGCATATTTGGTACACCTTTGTGCGAACTGGATTATTCCCTTTATCTTATTTTATTTAAGGATTACTGTAGTTTTACCATTTCGCTCAAAGTTTTGACGCTTTTTATTTTTAAAAAGGGCGTAGCCGTGGCGGGTTGCAATCGTGCGAGACTCCGGAGCTCATCACTTCACTGGTGCGGGTTCGATCCCCGCAGTCACCATTATAATTTGTTAAGTGACATTACGGTACCGCTAGATAAAGGTCGAGGTTGAGTGGTAGAGACAACTTTGTAGTCCTAACTTCGCTTTGTTAAACAAGATAAACTTTACCTTTTTCAATTTTAACCAGAAAAAATCGATTAATTTATTGAACTGTCCTTAAGCCCTCTCTTTTGGAAAATTTCAAAAGTGCAAAAACTTGTGTATTTTTGTATATCTATAAACATTTTTGGACACATTTGTCCTGACCCCTTTAACTTACTCCCTTCCCCTCTGAATACTATAACTTTTCACCGCTCAGGTTTTGTTTTTAACTTTAATTAAATACCCAGAAGTCCTCCTTAAAAACATTACCCACCTCACAATAAAAAAAACCAACCGTTATAAATTGTCTGCACAAAAACATACTCGTATTTTTACAAAAAAATCCATTAAAACCACCGACATATCAAAACTCCTTGATACATCGAAATATCGATACTCGCAATCGACATTGTTATTCTTACCGATTGTTTGTATAACTACTTCCCTGACGTCATCGATGTCTGGTTTAAGTCAGTTGGGGTAAACAGCTGATTCGAACAGATGTTCTTTGAAGTTTAGCGTACGAAGTAAAACCAACAAGGCTTTTAATGTTTGTTAGTTTTTATTTCCAGTTTCGTTTTATTCCTGGACGCTCTAAGAGCGTCTTGAAACGGTTCATTGAATTCATAAATTCTGTTGGTTGTTTATTTTCGGTTTTGCATTACAACGGGGAAACTTCAATGTGTTTTGGGGAGTTTACATTTATCTGCGGTTGAATTTTCAAGGAAACTTTGTGATATTTTGGGAGAGCGACAACCACTTGTTTATAACTGTCTTAGTAATGTATGCAAACTTTGGTGAATTATTTGGAACCAACCGCCGTTCTATAGGAAACATCTTTCATAAGATTAATACAAAGATTCAATACAAAAGTTTACCACCTTATCACGAAGATTCTGAATCCCTAGATTTTAATTCGTTTAACTCGTGTAATTTTCTTAAATTTTTAGCAACTATAACAAAAGTTAGCAATATTCTTTATAACGAAAATAAATTAGCGTTTTCATTAATTCGTTTGCATTTTAAAGCGATACATTGAAATAGGTACTAGTGTTTATTATTCAGAATACTGGTATAGTTTTCTATAAAAGTTGTTAAAACAATATAGGAATCGTATGCATAACAATCAAATCAATAATAGATCTACTGATGTATTTCAGTTCAAATGTAGTGATTTCTAATCATATGGTTTAAGTACAAGAGCCTGACGAGTTGTTAATCACCCTGTATAACCACAATAGAGCTTTCTTGACCATTTCTATTCCAATGAGAGTGCAAAAAGTTTCCATTTCCAAATATAAAATTATAGTGAAATTGACCAAATTTTGTTCTAAAATTGATATTTTTAAAGATTTTTCTTGATTTTGAAATATTAAATAACTTGTCTAGGCACATAAATTGTATACAAGGGCAACAAATACGGGACAAAAATCACACTAAAGGACTTCTTGTGAAGGGCTACTTGGTATTTCTTTTGTGTGTAAAGTTAGGTTGAGTGACATTTTTAGGTCCTAAATATACAAATAAGACTGTCGAAACATTGATTTGTTTACTTTAGGTGTTCTAAAAAATCTATGGTTATTGCTCCTCTCTCATAGAAAAGTTGTGAAGAGCCTCTATTACCACTTAAAATTGCCTAAGAATTTTAAAAATAAATAAATGCTGTATTGGAATAACTTTGAAGTCAAAGTATACAAGGTGCCCCATAAGTAAAGTGCCAAACTCTAGGAAAAGGGTATATGGGTCAAAATAAAGAGAAAATTTAGAATACACATTTGTCCAAAAACGCTTAGTTAACCAGATATTCGCCATTTTATATTTGTCACTAATTATTTATCATCTCCCACACTACTTATCGGATTTGACTCAAACTTAACATACATTTGTATCTTAGTAAGACCATTTAGGGAAAAGATTACCAGCATGATCTAACTTATCATTTTAAAACGGTGGCTATTTTATGGTATTTTTGGTGTTACGCCTTAAAAACGATGTAAACGGTGTGTTTTACGATAAAATGTAAAGAATACCGTTTTGTAGCAAATTTTATTACCTATCTATTGACACCAAGTTCAAAAAAATCGAAGAGTGGAAACTTTGGCTGAAAACAGACAACTTTCCACCTTATTATCTTGATGTTTGTCACAGTTTCCACTATAACTTTGTTGATTCTTAATCGATTTCTTTGACCTTGGTATCAATAGATAGGTAATAACTAGTAAGATTTGCTATACGAAACGTTATTCTGTTCATTTTATCGTAAAACTCACAGTGTATTCCCTATTTAAGGTGTAACGCTAAAAATGCCCTAAAAATACCACAAAATAGCCACCGTTTTAAAATGACAAGTTAGTTCATCCCGGTACTTTTTTCCATAAATGGTCTTACTTAGATACAAATTTATGTTAAGTTTGAGTAAAATCCGATAAATGGCGATGGAGATAAAAAATAATTAGTGGAAAATATAAAATGGTAAATATCTGGTTAACTAAGCGTTTTGGAAATATTTTATTCACGATTTTCTCTTTATTTTGACCCATATAACCTTTTCCCAGAGTTTAGAACTTTAACGGATGAACGGAAAAGTAAACTTCCGGTATAATTTTTACCCAGTTCGCCAGGACTCACGGCAGCGATTATGGCTACGCGTTGGCTATATTTAAAAAATTCAAGAAGTCGAATGAATTTAAAAATCAATAACATCTATTCGACTTACTCCATATCGGGATTCTGCATATCCACCAGTTGCTGCAAAGTATCCATATACTGCCGCAAGACGAGTTCTTGTTTCATTTCCGGTCACTGGTTGTCTCACTTCCGTCGCACAAAACTCACTGATCAGCTGGGTGAACAATACTGTAGTCTGTAGTGCTAGCACGGCGTGTGACTATTTATATAAACATAGAACAGTGTGGGGATCGATAGTCGCGAGAGTCGATTGTTGGTGTCGGTCAGTGCGAGAGTTTTGTGTGTGGTGGGAGGGGGTTATGTATGCTGCTGTACCTCGGGTATACGCGGGAAGAGGTTACAATCCTTCTAAAAATGTAAACGAAATACAAAATAAAGGTTTTGCTTTTTAATCACTTAGAAACCACTAAAAATTTTCAAGATTTACCGGATGAAGACTTTTATTTTCTCATTAATGATTAAGATTTCCTTGAAAAACCGAAGGTGCCCACAGAAAAGATAGCACGGAAAATAAACACTACACTGGATATAACATTCCTGTAAGACAAAAAAGGTAAAAGGTCTAAAATGTTTAACTAGGCAGAGTTAGAACTACAAATTCCTCTCTACCACTCAATCTCGACCTTTACCTAGCGTTATCGCAAAGTAATTTGTTTGTGGTGACTGCAGGAATCGAACACGCACCACCGGAACGATGAGCCACGGAGTTGCGCGCGATACCAACTCGCCACTCGTCTAATCTCGGGTAAGTTACTAGTATAATGAAACTGTCCGTCAACTTTCACGAAAAATATCTATTGGAATCAACGCAATATATTTCATAAGTAGACAACTGAATTAAATTTAAAAAATATTGATTCAAGTATTTAACATCGATATTATTAATACTCATCGTTTAAAACATATTACTAATTTCATTTCAAAAAAAGGTTCCGTACACAGTATTGTGAAACATTCCCAAAGCATGTGTTCAATGGGTCAGGAATCAGAGTTATTGTACTTAGAATTGGTAGAATTTTGGGTATTGGCAAGAAACCACAAAATACAATCGATGCTTTAGTCGATTAATTGTCTCGATCTTTGTCCGATATACCGAGAAACCAAACGGCGTCGCACCGTCTACCGCCGAAATTAAAAATAAGCGCTCTCGAAGGCGCTCTTGAATTTAAGCTTTAAACATGTTTGTAAAATTTTTGTTAAGTTTGTGCCTAATTTTGGATTACTTGCAGATCTATTGGGGACATATACAGAGTGGACAAGGTATGTAAATGAAACTATTTATATATTTCATGTGGTTTGAGTTGTTTTGGTTGACACGGTATTTTGAGGTTGGTTCTAGGCTGAAAACGAATGTCTACTTTCTAGCCTCGTATACCTAAGCCGTGTGAATATTCGAGTGAAACACAATTATATTTAGTTTTAGACCAATTGGGTAATAATATTGTTTACATCACATGTGAATTAAGTTCTTAAATTAACTCCACGACACGGTATTTTTAGGTTGGGTTATCTAGGCTGGAGAACGAATTGGACATTGTTACTTCTAACCTCTTATCTCTTAGCCGTGGGAATTTCCGAGTAAAACACAATTTTAGATTTGGACTACCGTATTTGGGTATTGTTTATGTTTATTTTTCAATGGAATTAAATTGTCAAGTTAGTTTGATACGATAATAATATTTTTATTTGAAGACACCGTACACTCCTAGAGGGTATTTTAAGGTGAATATGGGATGAATGATGAGGTGTAGTCTTGTTACAAACTAGGACCGACTGTTCCTTAGATTGAGTCGTTAATTAATGGAATGGACCAACGGATTAACGTGACTTCCGAACCACGGGTAGGTTTACCTAGGCTCTAGAATGACTAGGACTTCTACTTCCTAGCCTAGTAAGTTTAGGCAGTTTTTGAATAAAGTACAATTCTATGGTTACTTTTGGACCAATTGGGTAATAGTATGTCTACTTAATGGCAAATAACCTTTGGGTAAGATACTGAAAAGTCGTTTTCCCCAAAGTTAAGAGTTATATGCAATGCTCTACCTGATTATATGTTCAGGATTCCTTTAGAAAATAACAGTATTTTGACAAGTTAAAACATGTTTTGGAACTTGGCCAAAAGTTAAAATAAAATTAAAGTAGTTCTTTTAATTATTTTGAAAATTAATTTTGAATGATCATCAAAGACCTTTTGCTTTAGTTTACTGTATTGGTGCGGTGACCACTGAGGCGGACCCTTAATTTCTCTACAATGTTGCGGCCGTGACGTCACCGCGCGAGTGGATTCGGTCTGTTCCTAATCTGTGTTGTGACACCGTTCAAAAATAATTACAGACGTGTTCTATTTCACCATTGTGGCCGTGACGTTGTTACACCGCGCGAGTGGATCTCTGTGGTGTTATCTGCGGAATCAGCCGTTTACCCGAACTGTCAGCTGATGAGCGACGAGCTGCCGGTTCCCAGAACAGCTGGCGCGCACCACAGATAAACTCTACACCGAACTCTGTGTATTGGTTATTTGCGAAACTTGCACGGAAATGGGACAGCTGGCGCAGTATACACCGAACTCTGTGTATTGGTTATTTGCGAAACTTGCACGGAAATGGGACCCGTATACATATAAAAGGTTTTCTGCTAATTTTTCTTGTTTGAATAAAGTAGTATTGGTGAAATATTTAGAAAATGTCCGTAGGAAATTCGTTGTTCGTTTCTGTTCGTCGCCACGTGAAACGAAACGTCGTGAAACAAAACTGTTTATGTTTTTGAGCTTCCCAAAACCTGAGTCAAATGGCGAAACTT
The DNA here is from genome assembly GCA_018831715.1 of Matsumurasca onukii. Lineage (NCBI taxonomy): Eukaryota > Metazoa > Arthropoda > Insecta > Hemiptera > Cicadellidae > Matsumurasca > Matsumurasca onukii. The sequence goes on along the minus strand of CM032067.1, from coordinate 22,352,004 downwards.
TATATACATATAATTATATTATCATACATCGACTCACTGAGGGTTACTGTAATTATATAATGTATAAATAAAATAAACGTAGTACCCTGTTAATAGATTTGTATATTGGCGCGACCGGTTTCGACTATGAAGTCATCATCTCGGCGAGTAACAACAAACAAATATTATTTTCTAAGTATAAACATAAAGGAGGTATAATCCATATGGTAAAATAAAATAAAATAAACTAGTATTTAAATTGTAGAGTAAACAGCTAAAACATTGGCTTCAATTTATATGTAAATGTAAAATCTTGCTTCATGATGAACCGTTCTTATTTTTGTATATTTCGTCGAAAATTGGGTTTCTTATATTTACATGGGTAGAATTTAGTATATATCCCGGATCTTTTAAATTATTCAGGTAAATGTGCAAGTCTTCCTTACAGTTCATTAGTTTGCCAGTTCATTATTTACCTGAATAATTTAAAAGATCCGGGATATATACTAAATTCTACCCATGTAAATATAAGAAACCCAATTTTCGGAGAAATATACAAAATAAAAATAAGAACGGTTCATCATGAAGCAAGATTTTACATTTACATATAAATTGAAGCCAATGTTTTAGCTGTTTACTCTACAATTTAAATACTAGCTTTAATTTTATTTTACCATATGGATTATACCTCCTTTATGTTTATACTTAGAAAATAATATTTGTTTGTTGTTACTCGCCGAGATGATGACTTCATAGTCGAAACCGGTCGCGCCAATATACAAATCTATTAACAGGGTACTACGTTTATTTTATTTATACATTATATAATTATATATATTTCTATCGAATTTCCTTTGGTGTGAGATTTTCCATCGAATTTCCATGAAAAGTGAGATATTCATGCCGTCAGTCTTGTAAGATCCAGACCCGGGACCGTGAAAAGAGCACCGATCCTGACCCCGAGAACACGTTTTAGCGTTTTTTTTTCAAAACTGTATGTGTACATATATTGTATGTATGTGTTTCATCTCTACAGGTTACATTTATTGTCCGATTTTCACAAACTTGGTAAGTTTACGTGTTCCTTTTGTAAATATCCCGGTCGAGTTCGTTAACCAGCAAAATCGGACTACCGGAACCCTCCTTTTAAGGGGGACTCTTCACCAAAAAGAGGGTTTACATGATGTAAAAACTGTAGCAGTGTCTTCCATACGGTAATCCAATATCTGTAGTCAATAGTAGCCCGAGTCGATGTTCAGTATCGAGAATCGATTATTAGCAGTGTCTTCCATTGTTTCGTTCGATTTTTTGTTTTATACATCAATATTCCAACAGTTATAAAAATCCATCATGTCGTTTCAAAAATTCGGCCAAAAGTGATTTTTCGCTGTAACAACGGAATGAGTAGTCCGATTTTATTGACATTTAAAATGTGTTTTCCTTACATGATATGTAGTATAACTTCCAGTAAAACCCCATAAGTCTGAGGGTGAAGGCCAAAGCGTGGCTGTGGATGGAGCGAATAAGAGTAACAAATTGCAAAGGAAACTCGATTCATGTCAGCAGCGCTTTAGTGCTTAGCTGCGTGTCGGCCTGGTAATAAGTTTCGTAATTTGGTCGTAAATACAGTTTTTATAGTATAAAACCCCATTTCTTGAACGCCCACGCAATCGTTGATAAAAAAGTAACAATTTTTCATATCTACAAAAATAAGTTTTAAATATCAATCAAATCCCTCTAATGTGATAAAATCCCCAAAACAGGGAAATAAATATCTCCAAAATATCCCTACTTTTGGCAGTCAGCTGTTCTTGTTCCGCGGAACCCAGCTGAGGGACAGAACAGCTGTAGTGATGCGTAAACTTTTACTAAGTAATATTAGTCAACTAATTTTCAACGTTGGAGGCGTTGAACTGTTTATTAAACGCGTGAAGTGAAAGTTACGCTGAATTTGGCTCTCCTACTGAAGTAATTTGTCAAATGATACGGGTTCAACCCGTTTTATATTTAAATTTATTTACAATATGTGTTGCAATAATTACTAGTTTGTATGTAATGTTTACACGGGGGGCATGTTCTCTAAGACTTAAGGTCCATACTTCCCCACTATGTATTCCTGGGGGATTTGGGGGATGTAATAGACCCAAATACATAGAAGCAACACCCGGAAAATTTTTAAATATTTGAAAATTGTCGTGTTTTTTAATGTTATGTACCTCAATTTTTTGCCATAGAACATTTTTGCCTTAATCAAAAGTTATGGTTCACTAATTTTTTTCGCTCATCCAATAATTGATTGTGTTGTAATTATAAGTAACCAAAATTTAAATAGAAAATAATATGTTCTAAATAAAAAATACTCCCAATCTTTGCCTAAGCCCTAATTTTACTAATCCCCCCCGCCAATGGACTGAGGAAAAACGGATCAACACCCCCTTCCCCTGCTGTATCGACATTAAAACTGGTTTATATTAAAAAATGCTTAAAATTTTACGTTGTGTTTTAAAAGTATCCACAGCAAAATCCCCAAAGCAACAAAAATAAAACGTCAGCACCCACAAATTTCCCCGACTATTTTGTACAACGTTGAGCGTGCATATTTCTCAAAACTGTTTTTGTTTAAGCAAGCTGGATTCCGACGTCGGTAAATTCCATCTAAAAATACAACACAAGTACTTAATCCGCTCTTGTAAATTACCAGAACACAATTTCTGCCGAAGAACTATAATTAACACAACACAGTCTACACAATCAGCTGTGATAAATTAAGCGGCGCCTGCAAGTGAAACAGCTGTTTATGTTGTTACTACTCTAGCGCTGCGTGCGGGGGAAAACAAAAACAAACCTGCGCGAACTATCTTAAAACAGACTCGCCATCATCGGTGTTTAGAGCCGCGTGTGTTCTTGATATCGTGATTGGAAATATTTTTAGGAACTCGATTGAACTTCTTGGCGGAACGTGGTGTTGAATAGTTTGTTAGCTAGAATTGTTGTTGGAATTTACACAGGTGATAGAGGCATTTACTTCTATGGAATGAAATGTCGTAGGACTAAACGGAAAGCAGCTTTGAGCTTTCCAACAGTTCAGGCATGTATAAGAATAAATTTCAATAATTTGTTGATATGGCAAATCAAAAAATGTCAAAATTACAAATTAATCAAAGTTTAAGGATTATTTATAAAACATCATACTTTGATTTGCGACACCGACCACTCTTAGAGGGTATATTAAGGTGAATATGGGATGAAGGGTGAGTGTGATGAGTGTTTTGATGGATGATGAGGTGTAGTCTTGTTACAAACTGGGGCCGACTGTTCTTCAGATTGGGTCATTAATAGCCCAACGACCAATGGAATGGACCAACGTCTTAACGTGACTTCCGAACCACAAATATACAACTATATTTTGTATCCAACATTACGGTAAAGTTTAAAAACCCAATTTTCGTATTTTTTATTTAGGTAGATGTGAAGATCTTCCTTACAATTCATAAATTAACTTTTTCATACATTCTACTAATTTCATTTTACTTTGTATATTTGTGACCACTCTTTAGATAATATTTTTTGTCAGGTTTTCACGAAATTTGGAACCAAAATGCCTTTTGTAAAACTATAAATTTATAAGTCCGTTAACCAGAAAAAATCGGTCCGACCTTTTATATTAATATCAATATTTTATCGCACAAAACAACAAAAATACTTTTAATTGTTAAAAAATTAATCAGAATTTCCACTTTTTTATTCAGAGCATTGGGAATAAATTAAGCTGTTGGACAGCTAAACACTCAACCTCGACCTTTACCTAGCGTTACCGTATAGTCACACTACAAATGTAAGTGGTGACTGCGGGGATAGTGTATGAAGGAATTTCGTCTAATTTAAAATAGACAAATGAAAACTTGTTTTGTTTTATTGGAAATTCACTCAGATTCACCGTAGCGCTTGTGGCTGCGTGTCGGCTATGTTATAGATATTTTAACCAATAGCTAAACCTTTTATTGTATTAACACTGCGTCTCAACCCTACAGTCCCGTACAAGACGCCTATCAATTAAAATAAGCAGGTGCCCTACAAGTAGGCAGCTATAAAATTATAATAAGTCTTTGGGTATATTAAGATATAATATAAGTACTATAGAATGTACATAATTGTAACAACTAGGCACCTATAATAAACCAGTAGATACATTAAGAATTACAGCTCAATTATTATAGGTAAGTACCTATTAAGCATAATTAGAATTTAGCTATCAAATATAGCATAACATAACACAATATAATAAGCAGGTGCTTAGTAATAAGAATAAGTAAGCACCTATCGAGGTTTGGTAATATGTTGACAAAACGAATCCTGCCTGAAAATCGTAAACCAACAGTTTTCCTGCCTCTAGTTTCATAAACCACCTCTTATGGGAATTGGTTTTGAAGAAAACGCATGTCTCACATGTCAACAGACTGAGACTTTTGAATGACAATTGAATTCAAGTTCGCACTACCTTTTTGAAGAATAAAAGTATAGGTAAGTGTGGGTACTCTGTAATACGCCGTCTATTAAGCATTTGGATATTCCCTCAGTACATTGCCTGAGCTAAGCATAGACTGTCTATGGCAATCAAGTACAACAGGTGTAACATCTCAGTCTCATCCAATAATAGTTGTATGATCTCATAAAGTTTATGAAAATTATTTTGTTGGATTTGTTATAGCTCATTGAAATGTTGGATTGCGTTATAGAGCCCAATGAAAGCTACCTCTTCAGTTTTGTTTGAGGATTGATTTACTGAGTAGGCACTTAGGAACTCGTCTCCCGATCTGCGTCTGAGAAAAGATACGTTCAAGCCATATAATAAAGTTAAGTTTGAACTAAGGTGCCATGATAAATTATTTAAGGAGATTCCCGATACGAAACCAAATTGGTTGTTTGATAGTAGATTTTTTAAATATTAAATAGGACTTACTTTTGCCTTTTTTTTAGGGAAGTTGGAAATAACCTTGAGAAATTGATAAGTGTTCAAGGTGTTCTCAGCAAGTGTGAACATTCCACATTGAAAAGTGATTTGAATCGATTGATGGTTGGAAGTTTCCCCAATCTCTTCCTCAGTGACTGTGCTGCTGGACTCTGATTTTGGTTCTTGATGTTGAACTCCTCAGCTAGCACTGATATGTTCATCGCCTAAAATTCGTTTTTCTGAGGTGTGATTTTTTTTTATTGTTTATAATAAAAAAAAAAAAATGGCATGCGGTTTTGAAGTACGTGAGCAAAGCTTTGTGACATATATTCGCAGATTGTTCTTCGCTGTGTTGTTGTGCGTTTTTTGATGATAATAATTTTCTCTTGAAACTAGGATACCTTTGGTGATCCTTGGCTAATATAATAGTACTATAGAATACATAATTGTAACAACTAGGCAGTAGATACATTAGTTACAGTCAATTATTATAGGTAAAGTACCTATTAAGCATAATTAAATTTAGCTAAAATATAGCAGAATAAGTAAGCATATCAGGCAATAATTCAAGTATTATAGGTAAGTAGCATAATTAGCAAATAGCTATCAATACAACAAACAGAACTATAGTAGGCAAAGTATATAATAAACTATTAAATTTATTTAAGGATATTATTTTTTTAAATATTATAAAAGAGTATTTCAAAGGTGTTTCTCTTATGAAACCCCTACCAAGTGCAGTTTGATAAGCACTTATTTTAAAATAAACATGTATATGACAAGTATATATAATAGGCAAATGATAATAGGTAAATAATAGTTATTATAAGCTGGCTTGTACGGAACAGCATTCAGGCAGATAGCAGTGTTAAATTCCACGAAAACCTTTACTAAATCAAAAAAGAGTCTTGAATAATTCTTCTGTCACTATTATGATCAAAGCTCATACTCTCATAGTTCCATGTACCAAAGCAGTTTTATACATAATTACAAGGCCGGCACGCAGCTAAGCACTTAAGCGCCGCTGGCATGAGTGATTCGAATTTCGTTTGCTATTTGTTCTCTAATTCGCTCCGTTCACAGCCTCGCTTCGGCCTCAGACTTACGTGTTCTTTTACTGCAAGAATTACTACATATCGTGAAGGTAAAACGAATTTTAAATTTTATTCAAATCGGGACTACTCATAACGATGTGGTAGCGAAAAATCACTATTTTGGCCACCATTTTGAAACTACTCAATGAATCGTCATAACATTGAGGGATACCATAAAAATACATATTTGTTTTAAACTCCACCAAAACCTGATGAAATTAACTGTTTTTTAGTTCATCAAATCAACTTGTTTGACCAAAACTCCTCCCCAAGGGTCCTTCCGGTAACCTCATTTTGCTGGCTATTGAACTTGACCGAGATATTATCAAAATGAACCAAAAATCCCCGTTTTGGCAGCAATTTTGAAACGATTTAATGGGTTTTATAATTTATGATATATTGATTTATAACTTTTATGGGGGTGCGTTTCCAGATTTGTATAGCATAAATCCCCATTTTCGGAAGGAAACGCTCTCCAAAAGGTGACTTCCGGCCTCTACGTGAATGGAAAATTCGCTAGCATCACGGTACACTGAGACAAAACTTTATCCTAGATATCCAGTAAAAGTTGATTTTACTAGATTCTAGGGTATTTTACTAGATATCATGTCACTTGTACAGGTTTGGAAGAAAACTGTCTTGTACAAGTGACGAGGTCGGCTATTAACTAGAATTAGTACTTTTACAAGAATCTTGTTTTTTCTTACAAGACACGGATGGGTCAGAGAAACTATGACGTCATGACTAGTCCTATAGTGAAATGTCCCCTGATTGTCGTGTATCTTATACAGTCTCGTCAGGCAGATAAATGGTCAACAACTAAACAGAAAAGAAGTAGCCATTAGTACATTGAGGGACGTTCTTCCCAAGTTCGTACATCTCAGTTCTGCCCTGTTTGTTTTTGTGTTATATTATTATTATTCAAAGTAATTCCGATTGTTCAACGAAAAGCCTCCTTCAATGGATGGAACACGTAGGAATGGGGGTTGTCTTGTTTGGAATGTGACATCATTTTCCTATCATTCCTATTGGCTTTGGCAGGATAACTATAACATATGAATTATATTAGTAATAGAAACACTATTGGCTCAGATATTTCAGTAGATCATTTTAGGTTAAGTCCGTGTAATGGTTACGTTATTGTGAAACTATTTGCTATGTTTGCAATGGAGGGTTAAATACATTAAATAACCAGTGTTTACCTAACCTATTTTACAAAAATCTTAGCTGTTGCCAGTTAATCACCTCGTAATGATATTCAAAAGCCAAGTTCTTGTTAGTTATTTTAGAAATTAAAGTTGCATACTGTACTTAAGTTGTATAAAAGCCAGGGTAGTTCTGACAAAACGCTGTAGTTATTTAAATTAAACCACTCAAAACTAATACCGTTACTGTGCAGTAACTACATTGATAAGACGAAAAATAATCAATTGCATTTAAATTTTAGGTGAAAACATTAATTGAATCCGTTGATGGAAGAGCTCTGAAAAGAAACCTTCCCATTTGGATCCAGGACACTCTGTATAGTAGATTGATTATAAGACTTTCTCAGCTGCGTAATTAAACGTTGTGTTCACATAATCTTCACATGTGTTCTGTGTACATCTAACCTAGACCAGTCTTGTACGTGCAGACCAAGACATCGCCCGATATTTCCATATATATAGTTATTACCTCAGGCAGCCATTTCACGAATCGTAGTAACATCTGATCAAGCTTACAAATGTCATCCATTGCAGCATTTCAAAAATTCAATTACATACCTGTGAATAGAGTGGTTACATCAGACATTTCAAAATTCAATTACGGATCTTCATTTAACCTGGGTTTAAAAAGTGGTTTGCACCAACGCGCGTTGTATATTCGCACCAACGCCTGGGGACAGAGTTGAAAGGTTGGTCACACTGTTTCCCCGGCTATTTCCGTTGTCGCGGGTCAACCTGTGAATCGGCGAAGTGGCTTTGACTCATCGTCTATTTACAATCAGCTGACAGACTCAGAGTGTGTCTCTCAGACACTGTCTCCAGTGTAGTATCATCAATGAGGTGCGGTAATGAATGTGGGCGGGAACGGAGTGAGTTTTCTGCAAAAATATTACTGATTCAGTGTTATATGAGTAATCAAAGACAGTGTTACGGTAGGTTGATAGCGCATTGATGCCGCATGGCTGAGGCAGGAGACTCGACATAGTTTGGAATCTCGCGTACAGAATAAACAATGCGTTCCCGCATGCTATGTCTCCTGTGCGTCCACATGCTCGCTATCCGTGAATGAAGCGAATCAACAACAACAACAACAACAACGCTTAACATTAGTTTACCCGGAAGTTTGTTAGTCATGAACTGCAGTCAGGTGTACAACCTAATGTGGCTTGAAAGAATTCGGCATTCGACAGCGCATTCTGATTGCTTGGGCTGGCAGCCGAATAATAATAAGTGCATAATTAAGAGCCTCAGTCGTGAGACAATCTGCAGCTAGACACCTTACCAAATAAGCACAGCGATCTGATTGGGGTGAAGTAAGCCATAAGGGGACTTATAACAGTTGAGCCAATGGGAGTGCACCTACAATGAGGTTAGTGAAGCACAGTATCTGATGTGCTAGAGTTTTTCTGGCAGCCAATAAATTACAGCATCATGAGCCAATAAGAGCACAGTTGAGCAAATGAGAGTGGAGACACCTTACAATGAAGCACAGCGATCTGATTGGGCGAAGCTGGCAGCCAATAAGTGCATAATTAAGAGCACAGTTGAGCCAATGGGAGTGCAGAGACACCTTACAATGAAGCACAGCGATCTGATTGGGCGAAGCTGGCAGCCAATAAGTGCATAATTAAGAGCACAGTTGAGCCAATGGGAGTGCAGAGACACCTTACAATGAAGCACAGCGATCTGATTGGGCGAAGCTGGCATCAATAAGTGCATAATTAAGAGCACAGTTGAGCCAATGGGAGTGCAGAGACACCTTACAATGAAACACAGCGATATGATTGGGCGGCTGGCAGCCAATAAGTGCATAATTAAGAGCAAGTTGAGCCAATGGGAGTGCAGAGACACCTTACAATGAAGCACAGCGATCTGATTGGGCGAAGCTGGCAGCCAATAATAAACAATATTAAATGTGTGCATAATTAAGAGCGCAGTTGAGCCAATGGGAGTGCAGAGACACCTTACAATGAAGTACGTCGGCGTCTATTGGTTGATAGCGGCAGCTTCGTCCAATCGGGTTTTCTGTACCTCATTACATATGCGGATCTCGCAACTACGGTTGGTACACTTGACACAAGAAGGAAGCAGTTGGCAGCACTGCGACAGAAAGTATATACAAAAGAGCTACAGTCTCAGCAAGTCCACTGAGGATGCTCGATGCAAAATGAGCGAAACGTTTGGCACTTTAAATAGTTTACTGACGCGGTCTGTACGGAAAGCCTTACATGATAGTCGTTTGAGAATTTCTAAAGGAAATATATAGCGATTCATTTCTAACGTCCAAGAGAACGAAACGGAAAGGACTAAGCAGTTTTGACCTTCCCAACACCCCCTGACTTAAATGGCAGATCCGCGTATACATAACATTTGGGAACTCGCATTCGTTGTTTTCCAAAAGATTTGGTAAAACACAGGGTTTCCATGTTCTAAAATCTATATTTATGATCCTATTTCGATATCATTTGGTATAAAACATACATCCAAATGTGTAAAAAAACCGGAAAATCGAATGAGCCAAACCAAGATGGCGGTTAGCTGGTTTTGAGCGGGGTTACGACCCCGTGACCCCACCTGGGCCCGCCGCCGGTTTATTATAGTACACGCGAGTGAGTGACGGACACAGACAAGTACACAGTTGGCAGCACTGAGTCTGACTGTCAGCTGATTTACCACCGGTATAAAACCATCACTCAGCTGTTTGTTATGTGGTGTGTTTTCTGTATACTCTTTGTCCGGTTTCTGCTAGCTCGCAAATCAACATGGCTTTGCTGTCTGAACCCAAGCGGTTGTTGAACCTTTGAACTCTGACGTCACAGCTACAATTTAATTGCTAAAGGGGGCGTCCCCTTCACCAAAAACAAGACCAAAAGAAAAGAAAAGCCAAGAACACCGCCGTTTTTTTGTGTGTGTCGCCTTTTTGGCGTTATCTTTTTCCTTTTTTGGTCGTGTTGTGATGCCTCTCCTTGGTCTTGTGTGTCGGGATAATAGAGCCGACACGCAGCTAGCCACTCGAAACTATTTCCTTTTGCAACGTGTTATGGCCATTCACCGTGGTTCGGAAGTTACGTTAAGCCGTTGGTTAATTTCATTGGGCTATTAACCCAATCTGAAGAACAGTAGGTCCTAGTTTGTAACAAGACTACATCTCATCATCCATCAAAACACTCATAATACTAGACATTAATCCACGGATTTATCCTTTTCACCTCTAGGAGTTGTCGGTGTCTCAAATCAAAGTACTCTGATTCGCAACGGTCATCAGCCTCGACGTCTACTACCACAGGCGTTATGAGGCTGTTCTCTACGCTCACAGTCTCGTTGAGACCTTTGCCTCAGATTTACCTGGTCTTTACTGCAAGATTTGATACATATCGTAAAAGGATGTCGTATTTCGAATTCCATTAAAATTGGACTCATTATAGCGAAAACTTTCTACTCGGCCGCCATTTGAAACGAGAGAACGGGTTTTAATAAACGCTGTACTGTGAATTTCATTAAATCTGTGTTTATGTAAGTAAAACTGTTGTCCCTCCCAAAGGGAACTTTCGATTTTCCAAATTTGCTGGTTAACGAACTTGTCTGGGATAATATGCAAAAGTTTGTACCAAATTGAATGAAAATCGAATGAAGAATACGACTTGCCGGGAAAGCTCACACATATAGCCTATACATGTGTCTATAAAGTTTGGAAGAATGCTCAAAAATATTCTTGGGTTAGGATCGGTGCTTATTTTATGGCACCGAGTCTGGGTCTTACCATGCTGTAGGCGTGGATATTTCATTTTTCCAAAGGAAATCAGCTAAAAATGAAATAAACTAAAAGCTACTTTTATTGATGTTTAAACACAGTGTGCGTGAGAAAATTTTGGAAACAATTTCACCACCAGAAATGTTTAGATGGAAATACTCTGCGTGCGCGTGCGTTTCCACTTTGTTACATATAGCTTGAATCTGGAGTACAGTTCAGCGGCCTTGGGTTGGCACCACTGACTGCGGTGTGAAATATCAGCTGTGTGCTTGTGCAACATAACCTCAAACCTGGCACGTAAACACGTGGGCGGAGTGACTGTTATAACCTGCCCAGAGTTAACTTTAGGCCTCGAATCCAATGTTAGACCAGCGGGGATCTGAAATTGATCGAGGAACTTTTAGTGTTAGTATTTGTTGCTCGTCAGGGGAGACACTCGTGTACTTTTTATGTTTTGTGTGTTGTTTCGTGATACATCTTTCGCTATGCTATTTTTTTACTTTCGCGTGTTGTTTTTTATCAATTAACAGATAATCGCCTTCTTTCAGGGAATTTTTCGGTTACTAAGTAAGGTTTAGAGATGAGGACAAAACGTTATGAAAGGTTATCTATGGTGTTGATTTTCATGTCCTTAAAAAAGTGAATTGTGTATAGTGTATACGGTAGATCCATTTCTGGGACGGTTCCCTATCTCCGCTCAAATCTAGTGTACAACGTCCCTAAAACCGAAGTTCGCTAGGTAAATAAAAATCTTTCCGGAGATTATGATATGGTAGGTAAATTGAGCAGATGCTACATGGCTCAACATAGTTGCGGCAGCCCGAGCACAGAGAGCGCTGTCATCTCTCGCCGTCTTTCTCCCCCTCGGCTCCACATGCTCGAGTTTGTCCGATGTCGATGACTTAAATGTGACCAAATCGTGTGATTTTCGAGAACTAACTAACTTGCGCGTGCGTCAGTGGCTCCATGGTGTAATAAGTTCGTATTACACCATGAGTGGCTCTACTTGAGACTCTTAATACTGTATTAGCTAACTGTGCTTGGGCTGGCGAACTATGTTGATTTCCTGCCCCAGCCATGTGGCATCTATGCGCAATCTACTTACCATAACATAACCTTTGCATTCAACGAGCTCAATCTCAAAACAAATCCAACAAACTCAACTTTTATTCAATTTTGTCTGCGACAGACGGTCTCAGCAATCCAACAGTCATGTTGGACGATACTGAGATCGAAGAGGTCTACTCAGCAAGGTTCCTGGGGATATATCTTGACCGAGGGTTGACCTGGTAATGCCATGTGGACAGTGTCTGTTCAAAATTAGTCTCAGGCATTTATGTTTTGAGGCAACTGTCCGAATACTGCCCAATTCAGGTACTGATGACGGCGTATTACGGAGTAGTCCACCCACACCTTTCCTACGGATTGGCTTGGTGGGGAGGATGCTCAAAATCAAGTTTGGCCAGAGTTTTCATTCTCAAAAAAACCGTCTGAACCATTGCAAAACTGCAGTAGGCCAGCATTTAAAAATTTGAAATTGTTGACACTACCTTGCCTCTATATTTTAGAAACGTGTCTTTTTTCAAATCAAAATGCGGTCTCGTAAAGAGGAAGTGACATTCACTCTTATAAAACTAGAGGCAGGGAAAACTACCGAACTTGGAGACGCAGAACGGCAGTTCATGAACGTTTACCTTCTCAGGTAGTAGTTCAACTCGACAATAGGTTGCCAAATTCGATCAAAAGTGCCCAGGAGCTCAAGGCTTTTAAAACTTGTTTGAAAAAAGTGTTGGCAGCAGAAGCATTTTATAGTACAGACGAGTTCATGGCACATAACTGGGGAAACGCGGAACAAAATGTCTAATTACGGGACTAGAGTGGTTCAATTCGAATGAATGAGAGAGTGAATGTCAAAAATGTATGTATGAACGGGATTTCGATGTTAGAATGTGTGGAAAATTTTAGCTTCAAAATAGAACTGACGATTGCATAACATGTCACATGTTTTTCGCAATAAACCATTTATTTAATTTTTATTTATTAGTACAGTACGGTACATGTTTAGTGTAATAACCAACTTATTAACTGAAAATTAACGAAGCCCGTGTAGCCAGATTACGATGACAGTGGGTAAACTATCGGATTTTCTTGCATTTTTGTACACATTTCTAGTTACGGCAACATTAATATTTATGTTAATTAACGGATCGTTAAAAAGGTTTATATAAGATCGCCTAAACCCATTTTTCTTATTAGAAACGTGTGAAAAATTGTACGTTTTGGTGTAAATCATCCACTCTCCTGTGACTATTAATTCACCTTGACTCACGCTAGCGCTAGTGGCTACGTGTCGGCCATGTTTATAGATACCCTCACTACAGCTGATGTAGGCCTAGCTCCCGGTTTCCGGTTTCACTTGTTTACACTTCCGGCTCGACCTTAGCCTACTGTCTATAGATAGACGAAGGTGCATGTTGATAATAGAATCCACAGAGTATTATACTATAATCTCTTTCATATAGTATATACAATTGTGTACAAAGACAAGTTTCCGATGGATTGAAGCTCCTGTAGTTTCAACTTAGGGAAATTGGGCTCTGTACACGGGTCAAAAACCTCTCTAGTTTCCAAATATATCATGTTTATCACTGCAAAAAGTATTTTGAACAGCCCTTGGTTAGGCAGTTATAGGCCGTGTCAGTTGAAAGAAGGCCCGTTGTTTAGCCAGTTATTACGTGCGCGTTGTCGTGTGTTTCTCGTGCGGACGAATTTATAAAATAGTAGGGAAAAGATTAATAGAAAAATAGAAGGGGGGATTATTTTTTACTAATTAAATATATATATATATATCTAATGTAAAAATTTAAACATGTGTAAAACGTATATAAACAATTCTAAGTTAAAATAATTTTAATTTGTAAATGAACAAATCTACTGAGAAATCAATTAACAATCTGGTTAAGGTTAGTTTTAACTTTGAATTTTTACACTTCCTATACATTTTTATATTTTGAAATTACATATACATTTATGTTTATTTTTCTCTGTTACACAACTGACAATAGGTTCCACAGTATATACAACACTTTTTGTATTGTAAATGATTAAAATATTTTCAGTGGTTTTATCTCTAACGTGTCTTTATTTTTCGCAGTTTTAAAGTTTTAGCCAGCGAAAGCTATGCTGAGGTTGAGTTTAAACACGACAAATATTTTCTTCGATATTGGTATAATTTTCGGAAGAACAATCAAATAATTAAATACATTTTTTACGGGTTTTCGCCGTCAATAGTAGCCAAACATTATAAATGAGAATGAAAAATAGACAATTTATGTAAAATGTAACAATTAAACAAATGAGAAAAAAAGTTCCCCTTGGTCGGTTTAATTAAACAAAGGTCTTAGTAATTAATCGGCTTAACGCCTGCAATAACTGTGCGGCAGTTCAACAGCAGTAAAGTAGTGCTTGGCAGGGAAGGAAATGCAGGCGCTCAGAAAGATCCAATTTGCAACTAAAATTTTTAAGAAAATGCTGCGTGTTTAATAAATATGAAATGATTTATTTTAAATTGAAACTAAAATTATAAATTTGTAAATTGTAAATTATTTATTTATTTTGTAGGTTGAATGTTTATATTTTATACACATGAACACAGTTTTTGTTTGATTTTTAATTATATAACTATAGATGGATTTTGTCTTCAAGTTATTAAACTCAATAAATTTTCATACAACCTTAAAAATACACAAATTTTGAAAACATACAATTTTAATAATCTGATAAATTATCGGATTTCAAGTATATCGCATGGAAAACTTAATATTTTAGTTTATTTTTAATTGGTCTCCAATTAACTGTTGCCACAATATTTATTTGAATGGTTCTGTTCATTTTAGTTTGTATGCATTGTTTTGGAAGATGAGTTAAGGAAGCGTATTTATGTAAAATAAATAAAAGATAAATGAGGGTATTAAATAACACAATCGCTAGACATTTATTTTGAATATTATTGTAAGTAACTTGACACACAACTTGTAACACATTTAATCTCAATATAATATATATACATTCTTTAATTCTTTGTTAGAATTTTATTATGGACGATAAAGTGAAACGAAAAAGTCTTTATTTACGTGGCGAAGTTAGGACTTTATAGTCCTCTCTACCACTTCACCACGATGACTCAATTATTATTACGGACGTTTTCCATTGTTTTTGAGTAAACAAAAAGTACACGACGTTTCGCGATCAGGGATCTGGCCCCTTCTTCAGGGGAAAAGTAACCTAAACCATTACACAAAACGTAATGAAAAGAGCTAATCTAAAACCTAAAATGAGTAACCTATAAGTAATCAGCGCAAGCCGACCAGTCATCAACCAGCAAATAACCTTTATTCCCCCTTCTAAGTTTGCCAATTTTATAACAGCTGTATTGCTAGCTTATCAGTAGTGTGAATAAACTAACTTATTACTTATATATGTTTTTTAAGTAAATGCTTAGTTGTAGGTGAAAAAAATACCAGTAAATACTAACCTTCAAGTTTTACTTGTCTTTGAAGTAATTACTATTCATCACTTATGACATTTGCTCAGTGAGTAAAACATATGGGAATCTTCTTTTAAGGTTCTGACTTTGCACGACATCTTTCTTTGGAATAAGACCCGACCCAACTAAATAGACATGTCATAAAAAATAGTAAGGGAAGTTCCAGATATCTTGGTTGGATTCGAATAAAAATTCAGCCATTTGTCAACAACAATATGTATCTAAATTTTGTAGATCTTCATCTTTCAATGGGTTATCTTGATGCCATGTGACTCTGGGTCTGACGATTGACTTTTTATTCTCTGGTCACATAATTCAAAGGCTGTGAATAACTCTGGTGTTTGAAAACTCCGTAAACTATCAAGTTTTCTTCCAATTGTACTAATGATTTGGGCTATTAGCCCACCATTTAGTTTATGCCTTGTATCTGGGGATGGGAAAATACATTGGAAACAGCCAAAATATTCATCCTAAAAGCATTAGGATACTTTGAACCCTGTGATCTATGGTCATTAGAAATCTTGCAGAAAAAATCCAAAAATTCACATTTATCTATACTGGAAGTAGCATCACTGGTAAAACCATCAAAATTCCCAGTATGCCACAAAGTTTTTTGGGATAGGCTACGTAACGTACTGGTGACCGGTCCTTATTTCCACCACATTCTAGATGTTGTATCAAGTGGTACTAGACTGCACGAAAGTGTAATAAGATACCCAAATTTGCTAATGTCCTTAAGAAATTTAAGACACTTAAAGATTTTGGAAGAAACTGAGTACTACAGTGTAAAAGATTTTAAGAAGATTTTCTATTAGTATTTATATATAAAATGTTTTGTTAATTTTTACATCACTGTATCATTGTACTTAATGAATTTAAGAAAACAAACAAAGTAATCATGCATGTCCACGGCCAGTGACAGCTACACTGACCAGCCACCAGACAGCCCCATTGGCTGGCTCGGAGCAGTGGACGACCAATCACAGCCGTGAATCAGACTGACCAACTGTAAAAGAGAACACCAAAAATACCTATTTATGAACAACGTAAAACGTTGTTAGTTGCATAGACAAACAAACTGTACCGAATTTAACTTAAAAGTAAAACCGAAAAATAAAATAATTTTAATTTGTAAATAAACAAACCTACTCAAAATGAACAATCTGGTTTAGTTAATGTTAACCTTGAATTTAATTTCCTTCCTATACATTTTTATATTTTGACATTATTATATGTAAATATATTTTTACTCTTCTTTGTCTAAACAACACATTTTTGTATTTTAAATAACTAAAATACGTTCAATGGTTTTATCTGAAAATGTGTCTTTATTTTTCATAGTTTTAAAGTTTTAGCCAGTAAAAGCTAAAATTTAAAGTTAAAAATACCAATTGTAAAAAATTTAACACGTCAAAAGTTTTGTTAGATATTGGTGCGGTATAATTTTCGGACAAACAAGCAAATTAAATAAATTTCTTACTGGGTTTCGGCGTCAATAGTAGCCAAATATTAAAATGAGAAATAGATATTTCCCATAAAATTTAACAACTTAACAAATTAAAAAAGTATCAAACGGAAAAAAATCAGTTCCCATAGTTTAGTTTAATTAAACAAAGGTCTTCGTAATTAACCGGCTTAACGCCTGCAATAATTGTGCGGCAGTTCAATAGCAGTAAAGTAGTGTTGTAGCATGAAACTTATTGCAGGCGCTTAGAAAAGTCCAATTTGTAACTGAAATGATTTAAAAATCTGCTGTGCGTTTAATAAAAAGGAATTTAAACAAATGATTAATTTAAAATTATAATTAAAAATTAATTTGTAAATTATATTTATTTAGTAGGTTGAATTATTTTATACTTAATTAATCTTAGCACAGTATTTGTTTGATTTTTACAATAGATCTAGAGATCGACTAAGTTTTCCGGTTCTAAAAATTAATATTTTTACCAAGGAATAATACAACCTTAAAAATACACAAAGTTTAAAAATATATAAAATTATAAACATGTATTAAATCATTGAGTTTTAAGTACATAGTACAGAAAACTAAAAATTATGTTGAATTTATTTTTAATTGATCTCCAAACTGTTGCCAAAATAGCATTTAATACTTTGTTATTTATAAACAAAAATAGACTAAACAATTTTTTTCTGCGCGATTTTTAAACTTTAAAATAATTTCTTCAATAATTGTAAACGTGATATATTTTACACCTAGAGGAGTTTTACAGCACGCCTTTGAGTTTTTTTCGAGTTTATCCGTTTATGTGTTATTTAATCCCAACGGTTTACACATTTTTTAAAAAAATATTGAGAAATTACAATAACCAGAAAGTGACTTAAAAATAAGAAGGTTTACATATAAATAAAAAAGAAACGGAATTAAAATTATGAGCTAAATGAGTAACAGGTACCAAGATTCTCGACGGCGACGTGACGTAATACTAGTATACATTAAATATTAACATGAAGATCAAATTTATATATTAGATAACGAGCGTGAAATTACTGAGTCTAATAACAACAATACATATTTTACAAAAATAAATATTTTTGTATTAATTTATTTTGCGTTTGAAGTGTACACGATAGAGTTGAAAATCACTAAAACTTGAAAACTTTCTCAGTTTATTTGTGCAACTATTGAACAACTGATAAGAAATCGGGCTCTATACACGTGTCGAAAAACTCATCAAGCTTCCAAATATATCATGTTTATTATATAATGTATAAATAAAATAAATGTAGTACCCTGTAAATAGATTTGTATATTGGCGCGACCGGTTTCGACTATGAAGTCATCATCTCGGCGAGTAACAACAACCTATTTTATTTATACATTATATATAATTACAGTAACCCTCAGTGATCGATGTATGATAATCATGTTTATTATTTAAAAAATAAAAACCAGGCCGCCGTAAACCTCTGCAAGCTCTTGGTTTGTCAGTTAGGTCGCATCAGTTGAAAGATGGCCGGTTGTTACGTGTGCGGTGTCATGGGTTCCTTGGGTTTCTTTGGCCTTTCTCTGAGGTGATCACTGAATCAATCGGTTTTGGTTATTTGGTGTTTATATACTTTGGATAGACCGAAACTGGCGTCAAATAATTCCTGTCTGTCTATAACGTCTTTAAGGCGTCTTGGACTGCTTATAACTCAGAATCGACTGAAACTAGGGCGGTGAAACTTCCTTTAAGGGTTTAGCTCATTACGCAGTGTGTCTTTAGCTGTATTTTAAACCCATACATCATCCAAAAAATAAATGGCGAGGGTTCAAAGTGGGCACTGAACACGTTTTTTAGGCGTTTCGGACCACTTATAAGTCAACATTGGCTACAACTATGGTGGTAAAACTATGTTTAAGGGTTAAGCCCATCACGCATTGTATCTTTAGCTATATTTCATATCCATACAACATCCACAAAATAAATGGCAACACTTATAAGGAGAAGATGGTGAACCAACAGGCAAACTAAATGGTTTTATTAAGGATATATAGGAAACTATATTCTTTTGTTTATTTTACATTTGCAATTTCCTTAAAATATACACACAGCAATGTTAATAAAGCCCCGAGGCGAAGCGCGGGTACTCTTAGCTAGTCTCATATAATTTGGCATACAAATCTACAACATCTAATAAACCAGACAAACATGGAAACGAAAACAATTTTGGTTTCGCTGGTCGGATCTTGTTATCTTTTAGTAAACACTCTTAGGCTTTTGCGGTCGGTGTCACAATTATAATCTAGTTCTTTCGGTTCACACTGCGTCAAAAAATCATAACAATTGAATATTTCTGTCTCGCTTTGGAGTACCAGCTTCAGTCACTGATTGGCTGAAACTGATTGTTGTCTGCTATCCTATTGGTCACAGGGCTGCCAACCGTCCAATGGAAGCAGGGATGCCAATTCTCGATGTTCTCATTGGCTGATACACTATCGAAAGGATTTCTTCAGGAATGTTTGCCAGCTTCTTAAAAATTTGATGTTGCCTTCTTTGTTGAAGTTGTTATCATTTGTAATTATTTCAATGGGTTCTCGGATGACTCTCGGGGAATAATGTGAAATACTTTGTCGTTGTGAAATTCTACTGCATGTTTCGTGTTGTATCTTAGCTATTCTACGTCCGTATTTCCAACATCTCCGTGTTTTGTGTGTCCAATGTGTTCATGAATTCGCGTTGAAATTAATCTTTAAATCTCGCAAAAAATTGTCAAAAATAAACACTGACTAAATTAACATGTCTTAAGTCTAAGTGCACTTCAATGGAGGGGAAGGAACAAAACGTGCTTTATTAAAAATGGAGATGCACAAATATTACAATGAACTACATCAGTTTTCAGTAAGGGGAAAACTTAAGAGGGGCAAAAAGAGAAGAAGTATTAATAATGAAAACTTTGACGGTTTTAATAAAGCTTTGTATATATGTTGGGGGAGGTTCCTTTGAAGAAACTGAGGGGGGTTGATCACTTTATACTCTTGAAAGGGGAGAACAGGGAAGAAAATGGCTCTTTCTTACCGTAGAGGGGAGGTTTTGATTTCTTTTAGAGAAAACATAGGGGAATGAGCTTATTTGTTAAATACAGACAAACCATTTTGTTAAGAGTGCGCAGTAGTGGCTGTGTTAGTCCTGTAGGCGCAATGTAAAACATGAATTTTCTTGGGACACCTCACGCCTACAATTTTCATTAGATATTTTGAAATAAGTTTATTAAGAAAGATGACAACGTACTGCAGTGACTTCGGTGACCATTTTCGAAAATTTACCAGTTTTTTTAGTAAAAACCAGGCCAACACGCAGCTAAGCGCTTAAGTGCCACTGGCATGAGTGAAGCGGATTTCCTTTGCACTTTGTTACCCTAATCCGCTCCGCTCACAGCCTCGCTCCGGCCTTCGGCCTCGGCCTTTCCTGGTCTTTAATACTTCGTGGATTTCGTAGAACTTTAATAATTAAATTAATTTAAACGATATAAAGGATTAGAAGGACGCTTCAACACATAGATAGAGTACTTAACAGGCACTCGGTTTACCCGATCACACATCTAAACATTGAACTTCAAAAATTATATATCACAACAAAGTTATCTATTACTAAGTGATAGGTTACTGAATCAATATTTTATCACATAAAACAACAACAATACTCTTCAACAAGGGTTCGTTTAGATTATTTAACACTGATCTCAATATGATAGCTTCCCCGTACAAGACACCTATCTGCTAAAATAAGTAGGTGCCTATAAAATATAATAAGTCTTTGAATATATTAAGGTCAAATATAAGTACTATATATCATAATTATAATATATACTATAGTGTCAAGAAATCTAGAGGTATTATCATGCATAATCTAAATCTCAACCTAGAAAAACATGTATAAATTTTGTTACATACAAATAACACTACTGCCTAAATTTTTAGAGAGCACCGGTAGAGGTTATATACAAGTACTATGGATAAGGTTCCCACATATTGTGTATTTCTCAATTGTTAAAGGTATATAAAAGTGAGATACACTTGGAATAATCTATCACTATAACTTTGGTATGTGCTGTTACCAATTGAGAGTATTTATTCTTCAAAAGCTGCTATTCGTGTAATTTGGTAATGTAGGTCTAATTTTCAAATATAACCTAATTTATATAAAACTATGTTGTATGTGTTAATACAACAAGTACACGCCTCAAATACAATATATAGACCAGTCAAAGTCATCATGAAAGATTGCCAGTGCAAGAAAATATTTATCCAGTTGAAGTTAAAAATCTTTATACGACCTGTTCAAAATATAATATTTACTGTGCTAGGCACTGCTTTGCAGAATTTATCAATAAATAGAATTGTTATAAACTAAACCTATTTATTTTATACTTTTTTTCTTATCAGTGGTTAAATTTAATGTATTGCCATAAATTCATTTTGTAAATAATGTATCATTTTTCATATTCAAAACATGTCAACGCATGTATAGTTATGTTAATGTAAATATATACTATCACATAGGTTAAGTAAGTCGTTGATTATAAGGTCTAATCGGGGAAGTTATGCCTCACTACCATACACCATCCGGCCCAACTATTTTGCCTTCAAATAAAGACCTTCGTTCAAATATTTGAAATTTATTAGGCTATAATAAGTCATTTGACACTATTTAAAGAATATTTCGCTTGTTGATTAAAGTCGACAGTCACATGTTTCGGACATTCAGATTGTGCATAGTATGGTGTAGTGGTGAATAAGGGCAAGCACAGACCCGGTTCAAACCCGAAGTATTTTTGTCTTCATGTGAAATTATTATTTAGCGTTTAATCATATAAATTAATATTTCCAGCTTGTTGATTCTATTTGACAGTCAATATTCAATTAAATATTAATCCTTTTAAATATTTAAATGGGGTAGCTAACACAGATCAGGTCTAATATACATACTATGGATGGTACTGTATGTAATAACTAATAAGTTTATAGTAGATAAATATTTAGTTCAAGTAATGGTAAGGTACATGGTATAATTTGCAGGTCTATCAAATATAATAAGTATGTACCTATTTAAGTAAGTATAGGCACCAATAAAGAAATAATACATCATTAAGTGCATTATAAGTAGTTCAAGTACTATAGGTAAGTACCTATTCAGTATAATTTGCAGGTAGCTATCAAATATAATAAGTAGGTACCTATTTATAAGAATAAGTATAGGCACCAATAAAGTAAATAATACATCATTAAGTGCATTATAAGGAAAATAGTTTAAGTATTATAGGTAAGTATCTATTCATTATAATTAACAAATAGCTATCAAATATAATAGGCAGGTGCCTATACATATATAACATGTAGGCACCTATAAAGTATATAATAAACTATTAAATATATTAAGGAGAATATTTCAAGTATTGTAAGAAAGTTTAACAACAAGCAGGTAGGTGTCTCTTATGGGACCTAGCAAGTGCCGTATGATAAAGCACATATCTAACAAGTATATAAATAATAGCTAAATAATAATTAATATAATCAGGAAGTTGTCTTGTACGGGGCAGCATTCGGGCAGACAGCAGTGTTAGATTAGACGTATACGTTTTTAGCTTAGAGTTTGCATGAAAATAAACTTTAATTATTCTTCTGCACTATTATGATCATAGCTCACACTTCCATGGTTCCATGTACCAAAGAAGTTTTAAACATAATTACCAGGCCGACACGCAGCTAAGCGCCGCTTGCATGAAGTGAATCGAATATCCTTTGCAATTTGTTACCGTAATCGCTTCGACCTCAGACTTCATGTTCTTTTACTGCAAGATTTATTAAATATTTTAAAGAGATAACACATTTCTAATATCATTGAAATTATACTTCTCATTGCGCTGTCATAGCAAAAATCACCTTTTTTAGCCGCCATTTTGAAACGACTTGATGGATTTTACAATTTGTGGCATATTGATGTATAACAATAAAATTCATATTTATTTTAAATTTCATCAAAATCGGAAGAAACGTACGGTTTTTAGATTGTTTAACCCTTTTTGGTGAAAGCTCCCTCTTGACTGAGTAAAAAACTACGACTTTACGTAAAAATTTACAAAAGGAACATTTGTACAAATTGTTGTGAAAATCTGACAAAAATGCGACTTGAGGAGTACACATATACTCGTACATACATACAATATATAGCTTTGTAAACATGCCCAACACGTGTTCTGGGGTCAGGGTCGGTGCTCATCATGGTCCCGGGTCTGGGTCTTACCATGCTGACGGCATGAATATCTCTTTTTTGCAAAGGTAATTCGCTAATAATTCTTGCAAAGCCTTCAAATACAAGGAGAAATGCATCAGCACACCACACAGTTTGACAGATAATCATACCCACAATGCAATGCATCCACAAACAACAGCTGTTTACACAGATTCTGCTCTCCTAATGTTTAGACGAGTTTGATTGCATTTCTCAGTCAACAGACAACATTGATGTTAGAAAATATAAAGTATTGGAAAAGTGCTCAAAACGTGCTCTAGGATCGGTGCTCATTTAATGGTCCCGGGCCTCTTACCATGCTGACGACAGCATGAAGGTAGAACGTGGTTGGTGAATGATCTGCCAATGACGTATTGCTGTCTGTGTTATTCAACCAATAGGGAAACAGAAAATCATATGAACATAATTTATGAGCAAAGAATGGGCCAATGACATATCCTGCTTTTGCCTTTGAAATCACAGGGAGATTTTGCTCAGTTCACGGTCCCAGGTCAGGATCTTACCATGCTGACTGCACTAGCACCCCATTTGTCCAAATTCGATAACAAGAAATCCAAATACAAAATGTTTCCATTTTTGGATTCATGAGCGAGAAAATAGAAATTCGGCTCAGTGGAGTCACTAAAACATTTGATACACTTAAAGTAATATTATTTCATGATAGTCTGATGGAAACTGTATAGACGTGAAGTGTCCCAAGAAAATTCATGTTTTACAACGTTCTTATGGGACGAAATTCAAGGTTATTTTTTAACTTCGCACTCTTAATAATAATAATAATTCACGTTGTGTTGCAGCATTTTCATTGGACTTTACCCCAGTAAGCCATTGTATTTCAAATTATCTCTATAGCAATGGTAAAAAACGCTCGACGATAAAGGAATTTTATTTTAATTATTTATTTTTGTAGATCGGCAGATGGTAGAACCTTACACCGAACAGAATGTTGTAAATTCTAGAAGTATTTTCTCAATTAGATCCAATAGTACGCACCTGAAACAAAAAAACACAATTAAAAATCAAAATTTATTGATTTGTATTAATTTAAAATGTTTATAACGTTAAATACGAGGATTAATAGTACATTCACATTTATTTTAAGAAGAGTAAATAAGCCAGGCGTAATCTGTGGTTTGTTTTGGTTCGTACCTTATTGATTATTGCCTGACTGAACAGCTGACTCAGTAGCAAGTTGTTACATGAATGTTTACAATCAATAGTTTTCTTGTGCGTATTGAAAGTATTGGTCGCGAGTGTCTAGTGTGATATTTATGTTTTAAACGAAGTATTTTACATCTATACTATTAGTATTTCGGTTAGGGTTGTCCGGAGTGTTGAGATCTCGGAATCTGGCTGGGGTAATTCAGATTTTTTGAATAGAAATGGTCCTTAGTGTGTGAAGGGTGGGGGAAACGAATAAAATTACTGTATATAGATTTTTTATTTTTATGAGGTTTTTGAGGTCCCCAATTCCCCATGTTATATTTATTTTATTTTAGTAAATATTTATTAGTAAATATCAACGGATTTGTTTGAAACTCGACACATAGTTACCATTAACCCAAAGACCCCTACTGATTTTGGGGTTCGGAGGGCACAATATATGGATTGGGGGTTAAAGGGGGGGCAAGAAATAAAAAAATGTGTCCAAAGCAAATAAGCCATGAGATAGGCCGGCGGGATGGCCGAGTTTTACAAAGCGTGCCAGGGGTCTGGGGGCGAAGCCCAGCTAGTTTATTTTAAACTTTAGTGTTATGTGAAAGGTTTTCTACTGAGTTGTTGTGAGTAGCAGTTTCCAGTCTAGGCTAAATGGAATTCTACAGAAAGGTAAAACATTATTATTGTTTATAACTGATAGAAATTAGGCTTATTCTGGTTTAAACCATTTACGGTGTTCAACTAAGTATTTTCCATAGGTACGAGACGTATTTGAAGTATATTCGTATGTTACAGATACGCCGTAATTATGTGTTTCTATTTCTGTCTTAACTTAAATTAAGTAGTGACAAGTTAAAGATCTTACGAGATCGGTTTAGTATCAGAAAATTATGATTACAGGAAAATGGCTATATTGGGTTTTATACACTACTGTACCCGTGCTTCGCCACGGTTGAAATAAATGTTCCATTCAGTGTTAAAATTAAACTACCGGAATATTTTAAAATATACAAAATTTCAACAGTTTTAAGAATAAACCAAAACATTATTTAATTCAACATGTTTTCTATGATGTAAATTAATTTATGGACCGGTAAACCCCTCTTATGTAGATTCAGTAAGAATATTATTTTTTTACTGCCAGTATCTAGTCTTTACCCTGTATCTGTCTTTTAATGGTGATTTTGCCATACTTATTTGAATGAACGAATGAAAATAGTTAATTATATAAATGATTTCGTGCTACAAATAATTTACAATATCGAGTTAGATTGAACCAGTATGAAATAACATGTTTGACTTTTAACATTTAAAATCTTAAACTGATTTTCCCAACGAATAATTTAGTATCTGACGCAATATTAATAATAATGGTGATGAGTACAAATATTTTGACTTAAAAAAATTCAAAAGTGATTCAGTTGAGCTCCACGGCGAAGCGTCGCCGTTAGCGGATCCGTGGCGGATTGATATCGCACGCGACTCCGGAGCTCATCACTCCGGTGGCGCGGGTTCGATCCCCGCAGTCACCACTTACACTTGTAATGTGACTAATACGGTGACGCTAGGTAAAGGTCGAGGTTGAGTGATAGAGAGGTTTGTAGTCTTAACTTCGCCTCGTTAAACAAGACAAACTTTACCTTTTTTTAATGCAAGGATCTGCAATAATCCAAAATACGCCGACACTGTTAAAGACTAAATATTTACATTAGGTTAAAATCTAAAAAGCTAAATTCCTTCACGTCCATAGAGCGTTTCCTTCTAATTTATGCGTTTTTAAGTCAAACAAATTGAGTTGGAAAGCTAAAACTTGGAAATGTTCAATGCTTATTTGTGAAATTATTCAAACACTTGTGCACGTGACGGAATTATTTTCTAGTTTCCAATTATATCATGTTTGTTAAATAAACAATTGTTTTGAAAGGTGAAAAATCGTATGTTTGACAGTTAGGCCGCATCAGGTGAAAGAAGATCCGTTGTTTAGCCAGTTGTTACGTGCGCGGTGTCGTGTGTTCTTTGTGCGGACGAATTCAGCCTTTCTCAGAGTTCTTAAAAGACTTAACGAAATGGGAGATACAAATAAGTTAGCAAAGAAAGCACAAAATGGCCGATGCCAATTATTAACAAAGCATTTCCAAAAATAGGAGTGTGTACCATGATTAATTAATGACCCATTCTAAGAAAGAGTCCTCCTACACCTCATAACTTATTACTACCACTCAGAATACCCTTTTTAAATAGTGATTTAGTTAACTAACTATAAAAACTTCCATAATGATTCCCTCTTTATTTGTCCTTATAGAATACTTTTTTGAGTGTGTAACATTTAGTTAACACCCTGTATACACTCTGCTGTATATTTACAATTCCAAAGCCTTGGTAATAATCTCGCGAGGGTCTAACAAAAAAAGAGACTCCTTCGAGTTATTGATTATCAAAAAGAAAATGGATTTGTTCGTCCGCCATCGTGAAAAGTTGACTGATTAGGACAGGGGGAGGTGGGGGCGCCATTTTATATCCACCCCTGCACCCCAAAACCCACCCCTACGCTAGCGGGTGTACTTGTGCGGGGGGAGGGGTTCTTCAGAAAGCCAAATAATTGTTGCCCCAGGTCCTTAATTGTGTGAAGCGACCTTGAAAATTGCAATAAAAATGCTAAAGCCCTCTGAGATCGACTGATTTTTGCCCCTTCCCCCCTAGTAAATTAAAACAACTTCAAGATACCGGTGGGCTCTTGGAAATGATTTGGATAGATGGAAATGTGATTGAGTTCTTCAAGCAGGCACGTTATAAGAAATACGTATAAGTGGAATCGTGGTGGGTTGAAATCGCGTGCAAAACAATCATTCCGCTGGCGCGGGTTGATACACAAATTATTAATGTATTGACTATACGGTAACGGTAGATAAAGGTCGAGGTTGAGTGGCAGAGAAAACTTTATAGTTTTTACCTTTGTATTTGGACGAATATAAAACATTCATTATAAGGCCTATAACCAAAATTATTAATTATCGCATAACAAAACTTCGACACACACTTAGAAACTAGAACAGGGACAACTACCGAAACTTTATTTCTACATAGGGGCCTATTGTCTCTTTGCTTTATCTTGGAAAACGGGCAATTTCTAAGATTTAACATGATCACAGTGAATAGTGCAAGTAAATAGTTAGTGTATAACCAGCCAAAACGAAAAAAATGCTCTTAAATATCAAAAATTGAAGGATTTTCAGCCGAATATATGGGTTTTAATAGATGTAGTTGAATCGAAAATTTCCACAGGTGATGAGCTCCGAGTCGCGGATTTCCAACCCGCCACGGAGAAGAGAGAATCCGCAAATTGTAGCTTACTAAACACTTTTTTAACATAACACAACACACATTAATGTCATTGTATCTTGAAGTATAAGCTCGAATATTAGATTTTTATAGAAAACAAATTTGAAATAAGTAAGATTTTTTGGTGATTTGCGGGATGAACCCGCGCCACAGCTTTATTGATCAAAAGGCTCGCGTGATATAATCCGCCACATCCTTAGCAATATTGTTTACTTGAGGTGAATCGTGGCGTGGTCCTGTAATTTTCATGGAGGTCAGTTGAAATATTTCGGCTCAGAATACATAGTTTCAGTACTCAAGTTAAAACAAAAAAAAACGCTGTAAAACCATACTATAGTAAAACAGTCCATTAAAAAGCCAGAGTTATTTTATTTATTACTATAGTAAACGGCATGTCAAACACCAGTTATTGGTCTCCACAAATACCTATCTCATTGCCCAATAAAATATAACAATATCTAGTGAATTTTACTCAAAATATTAGGAAATGTTTTTATAATTAAAATAATATGAATGGCGATAAGTAATATATATAAACTACGTGTGGCTTGAACAAGCGTTTTTAATTTGAGCTTCTGTAGAAACAGGCAACAAACATGAATTAGATTTGATAATTTTAGACTGATAAAAGCCCAATGTGCAGAATATAATAGAAACATGAAGGTAAATAGATAGCATAACAAATGATAAATCTACAAATAACGATGAATAAATTGAATACTGCATGATGGGATATCCAAAACTGCATATAATAGACCATAATAGTTTATATATTTTGCGCTTTTGTAAAGGCGCAAAGAAGGGTTGATAGATCCGGTATGAGTAATAAGAAACCTAAACATTCATAAAATTATGTTTACATTAGATAAATTGTAGATAACAAGTTTGCACTTTCACTGAAACAAGATAGTTTAACTTTGACACTGGTATGTGGCTTAAAGGCACCACCTGAGGATACCTTTACCAGCGTCACTGAGAACTGGTCGTAGCAAAAACCATTAGGCCATTGCGGGGATCGAACCCATTCTAAGGAGTGATGAGCCGGACCGCGCAATTCCAACCCGTTCCGCTGTAACAAGACTACAGCTTTTTTAAACATAACACAACACACATTTATTGTCATGTATCTTGAAGTATAAGCTCATATATTGGATTTTATAGAAAAAATTGGAAATCAAGTAAGATTTTTGAGTGGATCTGAAGTAGACAGCTTTGTTTATCAAAATCATATATATTAAAATTTTAAATATTGGTTTACTTGATTTAAAATTTCTTTCTTAACACAAGTTGTACAAGAAACAAATTTTAATTTGGCTTAAATTAAGTTTACAGAGAATTTAGAAATGATAACATCCCCGGTACCGGAGTAAAGCCTAATGGTCCAAAGTACAATAATGGTAATGACAAAATAAAATCCAAACCTATTTGAAACTATACTTATATTTGCTCCAAACTATTTGCTTGAATTTATTATTTTCTATAATTGATTTAGGTCACATCCATAAATTCACCCACACTATAAAATAATTTGTTTAAAAGATATAGTTTAGTTTGAGTTTGAAAGAATAAAATTTGTCTCTGATCTTATACCCTCAGGTAATTTATAATACAGTTAAATAATAGTTATTAATAATATAGTTAGCTTTGAATAGAGCTTCTTAAAACACGTCCAAAGGTATTTTTTAAGTGATTTAAAACACAACTTAAACATCGGTATAAAAATATGGCTTAAATAATGTGCTTGGGCTACCGCAACTACAGTATGTTGATTTTCATATATGCGCAGTCTACCTACCTTAACATTACCTTTGGTACGAGCGAATGAAGTGAGTATGAAATGAATAAAACCGTTAATTAGTGATTGAAAGAGCTACCAACATTCCCGCACTAATTGCCCCGTCTCAGTGCTGGCAACCCTTTGTTGCCTAACGTTGAATTTCCCTGCGCCAACATCGGCGTTAATTATTTTCAAGTGCTGCTATATGTAACTGTACACGCTTCAATGACTGCTGGAGGATTCCAATTAGGAATATCCACAAGTTCGGTTCAAGTGAAGAGAAATCTGATTTGTTCCGAACTTATGAAGTTTCAATCGTATATAAATAAGCTAACGATTCAAAATTTTACTAACGAGATATACGTTGTCAAAAAGGGACAACAGCCTTAATATTAATTTAGAAATCGACCTTTAAGTACGCAAAACCGAAGATAATGTTATGGCGAGTAAATAGCGCATATGTGTCACGTGGTTGAAGCAGGAAACTCACATAGTTGAGGCAGGCCACGCACAGAAAGCGCTACCGCCTATCGCCGTCTTTCTCCCCTCTTCGGCTCCACATGCTCGAGTTTGTCCGATGTTCGATGACTTAATGTGACCAAATCTTGCGATTTTCGAGAACAAACGGACTTGCGTAAGTGGCTCTACTTGAAAACCCGCTTGCAGCGCTATCTGTGCATGGGCTCCCTTAGCTATGTGAGTTTCCTGTCTCAGCCATTCGGCATCTATGCGCTATCTACCTACCGTAATATAATCTTTGGCAAAACCCTACCCAGCGATAAAGTGATCAAACCCGAATGCAGCAGAAACCTTAGTTCTAAATAGAAAGACTAATTTAATCAAATCAAAAAAGAAAAATGGAAAACTGTTGTAAAAATATTAGGCTCTATAAACACTTATAAACAAAAAAACACAAAGGCTACTTATAATATTGTGCGACAAAAAAAGTAATTAAAAAAAGTATGGCAAAATTATAGTAATAATAAAAAACCCTCACACACATTAAGAAACAAACATGGAAATTCTACCCCATGTACATATAAATAGTGAAACGTTCTAGGCTAACTTTTTCGAAATAAAGCGAATGTATAGAAACAATTCGATGAATCGCGGCAGTAAAAGAGGTCTTAAAAGCGGAAGTATCACATAGAAATACATACATCTAGACAAAAGTGTATTTCCATTAGTCATTGGGCTATTAATTAATGACTCATTCTAAGGAAGAGTCGGCCTTAGTTTGTAACAAGACTACACCTCATAACTCATTACTACCACTCATCACACTCATCCTTCACCACATATTTGCCTTAAAATACCCTCATGAGAGTGGTCGGCATCTCAAATAGTGATTTAGTCTTAAAAGCGGGAAGTATCACCAAAACGGAAATTTATTATAGAAATACATTTAGACAAAAGTGTTTGGTAGGAAAGTTAGTATGAGGGAAGTTATTAAAAGTAGAGGAGTAGCCTGGACTGATGAAAGAAATAGAGCTCACAGTCCGAAAGGATGGAGCAACACTGGATACAAAGAAAATCCAACTTTTCAAGGCGACGTCAAACTACTTTGTGTGGTCCAACTGGGCATATACGTGAATAGTAATACAGTATTAATAAACTGACAATAAGAATTTCGCGTAGAAATATACACACACTTACTCCTGACTCTAAAGAAATAAAATTCAACTTATGATGTTCTCTATTTGACTCAAAATTTATTTGTATTTTTTATCATTGTTTTCGAATATCCTTTGGAAATAGAGCTTTTTATTTCTTTCGTTATAAAGAACGAAACGTCGTAGAACGAAATTGTTTACAATTTTGACCTTCCCAACACCTTCTGAGTCAAATGGCAAAATTCTTTGTTCGAGGCATTTTTTTAGGGCTCCAAACCCTGAACGGTTGGTAGTACTGTGACCAATAGGATAGTAGACAGCAAACAGCTCAGTTTCAGCCAATCAGTGACTGAAGATGGTACTCCACAGTGAGGCCGAAATATCTCAACCTAATTATGAAGTTGGACGCGGTATGAACTGGAAGAACTAGACTATAGTTATACTGTTTGTTTCTTGTCTACGATTGCACAATTTCTGAGGTGTATGTATAATTATTGACGATTAACCATAGTGTTTGAGTGAAGAAAAAATGTACACGACGTTTCGGAATCTAGAATCCGACCCCGTCCTCAAGTGAAAAGTCACGTAGGAGCTATATTGTCAAAACGTAACCAACTAAAGGTTTTCACGTGCAATAATAACAAGTAAAACATTCCTATTTAATAAAAACTAGCTGACCCATCCTGATTACAAAAACCATATGTTTACTAAAGTTATTTAATATTTGTATCAGCTGTGTGCTTTGTTTATTAATATAGGCATATGAAAAAATGTGCAAAATGAAATCATTAACGTTTTCTGTAATTATCTAATTTTCTCTATGATTTTCTGAATTTTCCTTTCCGTAAGAACATTTTACAAAACAAAAAATGTATCTGAAAAAGATCAATTAAATTTTTGAGTTTCAGTTATGTGATAAACTTCCTATTGAAGCCGGTAGAATTCTGTACAATAAACTTCCTGACAACATTAAAAGTTATTTTTCAAACCAATTTAAATCCAAACTCATAAATTATCTTGCCCAAAATTATACAACAATTAGAGAGTTTATAGATGGTAAAGTTTCACTAGAAAGTATATTTTCAAAAAACAATGTAAAATTGACATTAAACAATTGTTATTGAGTTATGCCATTAAAATAACTGGATTCATTTTTACATATTAAGATTGACAAAATTATTGCTAATACAGATGTTTTAAACCCAAAATATTAAATTTTCAAAACCTTTTACAAGCTCTAAGATTTAAATTCCACGACACAAAATTCACTCACCTCCAAGCCCCATGTCCAGGTGAACACTGACCCACAACCCTAACCTACCCCTCCCCCTTCCACCCTGGACACCCCCTGGCACATCCCTTCCCCCACGACATTTAACAGTTTCAATTGTTTTACCGGGCAAAAACTAATCATAATTGTGAAAACGATTTGAATGATAATGTTCTAGTGCGGCAGTACAGCCCCTGCTTTGCATGTCTTGGAAAACAAAAGCGCTTCAGTAAAAGGGGTGATGATGGAATAATTAAAAACTGGAAGAAGGGAGACCGGACCAGTTCTGAAAGCGTGTGAGCCAAGGGGTTTCTTGGACCTTTTGGTTTTGCTGCTCCGGCCTTCCTCAGGGTCGACTGGTAATTTAGGGCTACGCGAGCCGAGGGCACTTGTGTTGAAATTAAGCATTCAGAAATTTAATTTAATTTGTTTCAATATATAGGCAGTAATTGTAAACTGTTTTTTATTTGTAACGGGTTAAAAAAAGAAGGGTTATAAACTATTTTGAAAAGACTGTTGCAAGGAACATACTGTATACGAAATTTGTGTACGACAAAGAAGTTAACTCCATGCCTGTACTAAATTACTGTGTTAGGAAAATTATGAATTGAAAAGATTCAAGGCTACATTCTGAAGTTGTACCAAATTTTATAGTAAGCTATAAGTCGAGTTAGGCGCGTTAGGCCGTTGGTCCATGCCATTGGTCGTTGGGCTATGAATTAATGACCCAATCTGGGGAACAGTCGGCCTTAGTTTGTAACAAGACTACATCTCATCATCCATCAAAAACACTCATCCTCCATTTGAATTCACCTTAAAAACCCCTCTAGGAGAGGTCGTTGTCTCAAAGCAAAGTAAATTAAATTATTAAAGTATACCCCTATTTCGGTACAAATATTGTCATTAACTCTAGACGTTTTTATTTATTTATTTTCCAACGGCAATACACCAATTTACAATAAATACAAGTTTGAGAACCAACGCAGAACCTAGTAGTTTGAGAACCTACTATTTTGTCTAAATATTAGGTAACATCTATAAAACGCCTAACTGTCTATTACTGTGTTGTTACGAAATTGGAGTATTAAATCCTTTGGTTTTAGGTTGAAATGTCACCTAAAATGCCACAAAACCCAACATTTAGCAAATTTTCGAGAGAGGACCACTTTTTCAGTAAGGGTATGGAACAAGGTTAGTTTATAGGTATATTATATACTACTTACCTGATCTTCCCATATACTAACCTTGGGTATGGAATACCTAGGCTTCCCGGCGGGTAGCGCTTAGAGTGGACCTTATGATCATGGAAACTCCCCTCAATTCCAAATTGCTGTATACTTCTAGAGTAATATCTACAAATACGAGTACATAGCCTCAAAAACAATAATTTTTGAAGCCCCTGTGTAATTAGAGCTCGTATATTATTTTAACAACAATATAACACAATAAAAATGAAGGAGTAAAGGCCAGTTAGATAATTTGGCTCTTATGGGTGTTGAAACCCAGCCACTCTTAAATGCGAATGGTTGGATTTTCACTATTTTCGGAGTGGTTTTTACACTTTCATAATTATAAAGTGTTTAGCTCCAATATTAAACTTAATTTACGATTCGATTTTGATGCCATTTTTGTGTACACGTTATGGAACTTATAAATTAACATGCGTACTAAAAATAGACGAAATTCGACAGACCAGACCAAGATGGCGGTTTTTAGCCGCCTATGATTAAACAACCTTTAACTTAAACCTAATTTAATTTAATTTTTCATAGAGACAAAAACTCACACACCTACCTATACAGGTATCTACCGTAAGAAATGCTGCCTTACCGAGTTATAATGAAGACCTTCACTCCGCTAGCAAAGAAATATACAACAATATCTTGCTGAAGCGCAACCCCGTAATTACTAAAGAACCTGAACCCCTTTATGAAAGCGAAGGGGTGAGACAACCCTTCTACATTGAAACAAAGCTGCGACAGCTGATTGGAATAAAATTAAAAACTGTCGACAGACAGGTTCCCGACTCACAAAAACTGGATGAAACATAACCCAAGGGTCGGAGTAGGTTATTGTTTCAACCTAACTGTCGTTTAGGAAGGGGCTGTCCGTGTACGGTAGTTGAGTTGACGATTAAGGGTGCGTCTCAGTGGTCACCTTGAGAAAACCCAAGGAACACTCAACACCTAGTTTCATCGTAATAAATCACTAAATCACTATTTGAGATGCCGACCACTCTCATGAGGGTATTTTAAGGCAAATATGTGGTGAAGAATGAGTGTGATGAGTGGTAGTATTGAGTTATGAGGTGTAGTCTTGTTGCAAACTAAGGCCGACTCTTCCTTAGAATGGGTCATTAATTAATAGCCCAATGACCAATGGAAATACAAGGACCAACGGCTTAACGTGACTTCCGAACCACGCAGGTGATGGTCTGATATGTCTAAACGATGGTGGGAGTTGATGCGGGTATCATCAGATGATCACTGAGACTATCTGAGCCGCTTTAGACCTGTACATTATATTCAAATGTCACTCATACCATCTGCATGTATTTACATATAGTATATTGGCATTTGTTGTTAAATTAATAAATTATACAATAAGTAAACAATGAACCAGTAATAACCAAATGAGAACATCGCTGGACGGTGACAGCCATATGACCAATAGAAGAGCAGACAGCAAATACCTTAGTTACAGCCAATCAATGACTGAATATCATACTACACTATACCGGTATTTTAAGGGACAAGCTTAGGAATCGCCGCTTGCAAGTAAATTTATTAGCATTTTGGTAACACACATTTCAAAGAAACTCAGTTGTGAATTTATGTATTGAAATTTTCATATCAACCTTCTGTTGACTTATTATGGACTCATGGTGTGGTCTGTATCCACTTTGTACGCTGGTTTTGAGGTGTGTGATATAGTCCAAAAATAAAAATTTTTGTTCAATAATAATGTGAGGACTATTTTTTCCTTTAAAACGTCAATCCACCATTGTAGAGATATTTTTCGGAAGCACGTTAAGATCTTGACGTTGCCTTCCATTTACATTTTGGAGTCGTTATTTCAGGCTGAATTTCTCCCATTTTTGACTCTCCACCACAACCCCTTACCAGCTCCGCAACACTCACCGACAATGCATCCAAACATTCCACATCTTTCTTCAAAACACTTAACCTATAACGCAATAAAATTATTTAACAATTTCTTTCAGTTAGTCACACCAAGCCATAACATATTAGATCAAAATTAAAACATTTTACAATAAGTAAATTTAGCCAGTTACAGCCAATGAGAACTTTTTCAAGTGACAAATCATCTCAGTTAGCCAAACGTCAATTGCTGAATATGAATTTTTTAATGGTTAAAGCTATTTTAGTTACTATATGTATTATTTTCATTACCTAGCTAATGCAATGTTAATATTTTCTTAGCATAAAGACTTTTTTGACTTTACTTGTTCGCTCCCGTTCACAGCCTCGCTTCGGCCTTTGGCCTCAGACTTATGTGTTCTTTTACTTTACGTTTTATTACATATCGTGAAAATATTAATGCTGTTATAGCGAAACAGCCATCCCTTTTTTGGCCGCCATTTTGAAACGAATCAATGCGTTTCACAATTTTTAATACACTAGCGGATACTTTAAAATACATATTTATTTCAAATTTCAACAAAATCGGATGAAATTTATTGCTTTTAGATTGTTAAAATAACTTTTTTGACCGAAATCCCCCAAAAGTGAACTCCTGAGTTATCTCTTTAAAGTATTATACTTGTTTATTTTGATCCTGATTTATACTTATTCATTTAAAGTATAGCCTGATTTTGCTGGCTAACGAACTCGACCGAGATATTTACAAAAGGAACATTTGTACCAAATTTCATGAAAATCAGACAAAAATGCGACTTGTAGAGAGTACAAGTCTACTGCGTTAGTTCTCAAACTTTGTATTTTTTGTAAAATGGTGTATTGCCGTGGAAAAAAGTACATACTTCTATACCCATGTTTATAAAGTCTTGTAAAATGCTCAAACCGTGTTCTGGGGGTCAGGGTCGGTTTAATTGTTATTTATCTGATGTTTATTTATTTAAAGTTATATATTGTTATTTATCTAATCTAATATCTAATATTGTTAAAATTATTGTTAATTATTGTTTGTTCCACACAATTTAGGAAAATGTTAAAATACAATAGACAAACTTATTTATATATTTGGTTGAAGTGCCTGAAGAAGAAATACTTTTAACGTAGTGCTTCAGTGTAACTGGTTGTTTAACTGTATTGGAGCATGAAAATAAAATAAAATAAAAATAAAAAAATAAATGATCAGTGCACATTTCATGGTCCCGGGGTCTTACCATGCTGACGGCTTGAATATCTTATTTGTCCAAAGGAAATTCGATAATAATGATGTGTTGACGTGGGATGAACCGGAAGAACTAGATTATAGTTGTGACATCGCCCGCGAAAGCCTAAGAGTCTTTGTTCATGTACAAAACTCACTTTTTATACATATGATTTTATTAATATTTTTTAACGTTTCACTTTTCGTGTTTCTTTGTAGTAATATTATATATCTTCAGTTGTGGTTTTGTTCTAAAAATACATTTTGTTGAAAAGTCTCATGCCCAAAAAAATAAAACTTCTTGAATATTTGTCTCGTTTATATTTTGAAATAGTACTTCTCTTTCTTCGCGTAGAACCTGTCTCTTCTCATCATTACGGGAGCGAAGCAAAGGGTGAATGTATAATTGTACAAAAACACCCCTCAGCTTTGAAACAAAGCCGCGACAGCTGATTTAAATTAAAAACTGTCGACAGGTTCGCCAACCCTCGGCGACAAAAACTAGATGAAACATAACCCAAGGGTGGCAGCATTGTTTCAACTATAACTGTCATCCTGTGTGCCTTACAAAACAGTTGGACTCCTAAACGCAAGTATAAACTGAAATTGAAATATTATTGCGAACGTTGTCTATAGATTTTAATGGGGAAGAAAATCACGACGTTTCGGGATTTGGAATCCGACCCCGTCTTCAGGTGAAAAGTAATCAAAACATAACGCAAACATTAAGGAATGAGTTAGCCTAAAGTAATCAGTGTAAGCTGATTAGTCACGCCCGCCACTAAAACTGAGCTTTTTCTTTATATTGTTTTTGTTGTTTTTCTTTTTTCTTAATTTTTTATATTTGAAAATAACTGTCCTAGAAATTTATACAACATACATAAAATCTATAATATATTTAAATAGAGAAATTAGACACGTTTCGGCCAGTAATAGCTGCTCACCGACTGGCTGGTTGGCTGGGAGCAGCGAACGACCAATCACAGACGTGTACCAGACTGACCAACTGTATCAGAGAACAAAAAATACGTCCAGTGGAGGGGAGGAAATACTTGGAAGTGTTGTAAATCAGGATATTCTCCTAAAAAAAAGAAGTTAAAGTGACTAAAAAGAATTTAGAAAATTCCCTGCAAGGTGAATCACTATAACTGATTATAGGCTCAAGTGGAACGTTGGGTTTATGATTTTGGGGCATCAATTTTGGGGTAATAGAGTGGTATTTTTTGAAGTCCTACAGTGTTCTACAGTATTCTATTTTAGTAGGTTATACAGGGTCAGGCAAAAGTGTGGAAACGCCTTTATAACTTTTTAACCAGTTTTTTTCAGCGCAACCGAACTCGGTACATTTTATTAAAGGTACCAAAAGTACCATAATACAAATCTGTGTAACTTAAAATCGACGCCATTTCTTTCTGCACGCATTGATCAACATTTTCTAAGACCTTCGAAATGAGGTGTCACTCGATGGGGGTTCCCTGTGAAAATTATAGGGCTACCCCCAATCCTCAATTTTGAAAACTGGGACAAAGTGTCAGTATGCATTAAAAGGTAGTTTAGTTTCCTCTAATAAAATGTACCGATTTCGGTTGCGCTGAAAAAACTGGTTAAAAGTTATAAAGGCGTGTCCACACTTTTGCCCGACCCTGTATAGTTGACTTATGTCGTTTTTGCTATCTCAATTTAAACATGGTAGATTTAAATTTTCATTTTATTTACTGATTGTACTCCCTATTCTCTGGGCTATCTGGATTTTCTGGTTTTCATATATGGTTATTTCATTCATTCAAACATCTTAATAACCATCTTAATAATAGAGTGGTATTTTTTGAAGTCAGGGTTTTTATAAAACTAAAATGTTCTGCATCCCAATGTTTTAGCCATTAGACCACCAATACCCTCAAAATAATTAAACAAAATTTTAATAATATAAAAATATTATTTACAAACTGCCCATCCCCAGTTCACAACGACAGCTGCATTTAAGGGTCAGACGGACCCCAAATTTGCTAAAATTAAGGGCCTAGGGCTAAGCCCTAATCACCGTAACCCACTGGTAAGGATTAAAGGCTTCATTTGCCCTTCACATGCCGGACCTAGGTCAATGCGTAACATCTGCCTAAAGGGTCGCCCTTTGTTTTAACCCGTACAATGAAGAGCCGCCCTTTTGAAACAACAGAAGGACTAAAAGGGTGTGAGAATTTTTATAGTTTTTATTTTCGCTTGAATGAAGGTTTTTTGTGGTTGAAGGTCCGGTTCCGCAGCTGTCATGGCTGAAATTGTGTCTTTTATTTTGTATACCGCTATGGGCTGGTGTCTCCGACAACGTTTATGCTCTAGTTTAAATTAGAAATGTTGTTAAACTAAAAATGCCTACGAAACAATGCTAGTTCAAATTATAATACTTGTATATCCTAGAAGGCGTTTCCTTAAAAATGATGCGTCAACTATACCGGAATATTTTGAAAATTAGAAGGGGCATGACCTCCTTAAAAATATTATAATATAACAATTTTGTTTGTTGACCTGACTTTGGTACTGATTTGAGACACCGACCACTCTTAGAGGGTATTTTAAGGTGAATATGGGATGCTAGTGGGTGAGATGAGTGTTTTTGATGGATGATGAGGTGAAGTCTTGTTACAAACTAGGGCCGACTGATCCCCAGATTGGGTCATTAACTAATAGCCCAACGACCAATGGAATGGAACAACGTGACTACAGTTGA
This sequence comes from Matsumurasca onukii, assembly GCA_018831715.1. Classification (NCBI taxonomy): domain Eukaryota; kingdom Metazoa; phylum Arthropoda; class Insecta; order Hemiptera; family Cicadellidae; genus Matsumurasca; species Matsumurasca onukii. The sequence continues at coordinate 22,312,486 of CM032067.1, read as the reverse complement.
AACTTTGTATGAACCTAAGCCAAAATGTGTACCAAACATAAATTAATCCAACTAGTCGGAGTGAAATGGTAGTTACACCAATCTTTGTCGCAAATGCCATCAACATTATAAATACATTTTTTAGTGCATGAAACAAAATATTTTTGGGGGGAAAACGCCATCCTTTTGGGTCACTTAGCGGATCCGTGGCGGATTGGTATCGCACGCGACTCAGGAGCTCATCACTCCGGTGGCGCGGGTTCGATCCCCGCAGTCACCACTTGTGACTAATACGGTTACGCTAGGTAAAGCTCGAGGTTGAGTGGTAGAGATGACTTTGTAGTCCTAACTTCGCCTCTTAAACAAGAGGAACTTTATCTTTTTTACCTTTACTTACGGTGGGACCGATTTTGCTGGTTGACAATTTTAATCTAGAGATTACAAAAATAACATTTGTACCAAAATATAATTATGAAAATGGACAATACATATATGACCTGTAGAGAGTTCACATGTGTATAGATATTTTCCATTTGACTCAGGAGGTGTTGGGAATCTCAAAATTGCTACTACGTTATGTTAAAGATTATGTTATGGCAAGTAGATTGCGCATATATGCACATGGTTGAGGCAGCCAAATCAACATAGTTGCGGCAACCCAAGCACAGAGAGCGCTGCTGTCTCTTCCCCTCAATTTCACATGCGACCAAATCGTAAAATTTCGAAAGGGGACGAACTTGCGCGTGCGTCAGTGGCTTTTCTTAACCCTCTTAAAAAATTCCCTCTCAGCGCTATTTGTGCTTGGGCTGCCAAACTATGTTGGTTATCTTGCCTGAGCGATGTGGCAATCTACCTAACTTAACATTATCTTTGGTTATAGTTGGTGGTGGAAATGAATAGCTCCATTTTCTTCACTAAAAACTGGAATATATTTAGAAGGAGGGGCTGAACGAAACAACATTATCTTACAAAAGGGAAAGTGAGGGGAGAAGTTTTAATAGTGGAAACATTATTGGTTTCCATCATACTTTGAGAGGGAACCAAAGACCCTTGCGAAGGGGAAGTACCCTTGATCAGCGTTCCGTCTTATTTGGAGGGGGAGTGAAAATGGGGCCGAGAATGCCTTTTCCATTTTTAAAGTGTTAATTATTATTTTTCAGAAGCTTTAAGGTTTAATATTTTCTTAGAATAAGAATTTTTATCGAATTTCCCTTGGAGGAGATATTCATGCCGTCAGGATGGTAAGTCTCGGATTCGGGACCATGAAATGAGCACCTGTCCTGACCCTTAGAACACGTTTTGAGCATTTTTTCAAACCTTGTTTGTAGTACTCTCTAAAGGTCGCATATTGTGTCCAATTTTTATTAAATTTGATACATGATCCTTTAGTAAATATCTCGGTCATGTCCATTGATCAGAATAATCGGACCACTGCAAATCCTCTTTTAATGGGCGGTGATTTTCTCAAAAAATACGAATATCTCGATCGATTTTAAAACAATAAGTTTTATCCGATTTCTACGATATTTTGAAATAAATATGTAAACGGTAATGGTAAAGTTTGTCTTGTCTAACGAGGTCTTGTCTACTAAGTCCTCTCTACCACTGAACCCTCGACCTTTACCTAGCGTCACCGTTTAGTCACATTACAAATTGCAAGTGGTGACTGCGGGGATCGAACCCGCGTCACCGGAGTGATGAGCTCCGGAGTCGCGCGCGATACCAATCCGCCACGGATCCTCTATGTATTTTGACTGTATCCAGCAATAAAATACCAAAGATTATGATAATCCATTTAGTTGTTTCAACATGGCGGCCAAAAAAGTGATTTTTCGCTATAACAGCTAAAGAAAGTCCTATTTCAATGACATTTCAAAAAGTTTCAGTAAAAGAATACGTCAGGGACCAACGGCCAAAGCGAGGCTGAGCGTAGCGAAAAGTGGCCTATAATATAAGCAATAGTTACAATATAAATTTGCCTAAGGCGACAAAACATTGTGTAGCGAGAAAAAAAACCTAAAACGAAACATTCACACTCACTCGTGCATGATTTCCCACTTATTCCACATTCACAGTTAACATCAGCCTGACATTTATGCGCTGTTTTGGTTATTCAAGGAGGTAGGGAAACGAAAAGTTATCTTAATTATAGTGGGAAAATATTCAAGCAAAGTTCATGGTCAATTGTATAGTCAATGATTTTAATCCTTGCTAAATTTCGTGTTTTTCGCCGTTAATTTTACTCCCTGTGTGTGGGGGTAGTGTGGTGAACATTAACCTTTGTTTATCACATGTTAGTTTTGTTATGTATTTTTGTAAACATTTTGTACACAATTTTGTAAACATTCAATTCAGTAAATACAACTTGATTTTCGTTGAACTTATTTTATTAATTCATTAGGTATGTTTTGATACGTACACAATCCCACCTTCCCTCACCTAGCTGATACTAGTTATCTTCGATGATGTTCACCTTCCTCCCTGTTAGGTTTTCTTTCATCTCTAGTCACTGAGACAAGTCTCCCATGCCACATCATCCGTTGCAGATCTCTGGTCACCACTCCTCACCGCAACTGTCGCAGCTCCCCGAAGATGATTGGTCCACCTGCTCCACCGTTCGGAAGTCACGTTAAGCCGTTGGTCCTTGTATTTCCTTTGGTCATTAGGCTTTTAATTAATGGCCTTTTAGTCGGCCTTAGTTTGTAACAAGATTACACCTCATAACTCATTACTACCACTCACCACACTCATCCTTCGCCACATAGTTGCCTTAAAATACCCTCATGAGAGTGGTCGGCATCTCAAATAGTGATAGGGATAACTTTGCCGTCACCCTGGCAAGGGGCCCATACAGAGAAACCGTCATCCGGGCCAGATGACCTCCGGTTTTTTATCGAGGTTGATACTCCTCCGACTCCTCCTCCTCGTTGCCGAGTCCCGGGCTTGCCACCGGCTTAGCGGAGTTAAAAATTAGGTTTTTTGTTTATTTTATAGATGTGTAAAAACCGTGAAAACCCACATCTCCGCGGCGGGGGCGTGAAGCCCGGTAGCAATCCTCTGTGCAAACCCGACCTGCTTGTTGCCCGTTTCCACCGACCAAGGGACCTAATAGGGTGTTATCAACACTCTAATATGAAAGAGGGAAAAGAGAGTGACTCGATTTTCACTTTTTCATAATTAGAGTGAACGCAGACCCGAGCGCCAAGCAAGACGGGTGACCACGGTGTAACCTCCCTTAACCAAGGGACCTAATCGGGTGTTATTAGCGGACGTTACAGCGCAGCGGGTCGAGGAGTGCTACCTTATGTGTGTACGAAATCGTTCTGTCTTGAGTTGCCATAGAAATTATACGTTGCACTTTTAATTTTATCGTTAATAATTTGTGAAATTATGAAGTAACTATGGAGATAAAATGTTGAATTGTTAAATTTAATATGAATAAACCCTTGAAATCTAACCTCTTCAGCCAAGGCACCAAAGCTATACCTGTGCGTCTGAAGACAAATGTATAACTGAAAAAATGAAACCTGTTATTTTTTTTACAAAACATCCATTTAAAACTATTACAAATTGATTTTAAGTAGTAACTTTTAAAATTTAGAAGTACGGTACCAACGTAGTACCGCATATAAAAACAGGATTTTGAATTCGCTTTACTGTTAGTAGAATATCCGTCCGTATACAAACGGAAAATGAATGTTTGTGTCTAATTTGTAATACATGTATCCTTTAACACGTATCCTTCATGGAGGTCAGGTTTTGAGGATGATATAGGTCTAAAGCAGCTCAGATAGTCTCAGTGATCATCTGATGATACCCGCATCAACTCCCACCATCGTTTAGACATATCAGACCATCACCTGCGTGGTTCGGAAGTCACGTTAAGGCGTTGGTATATCTATTGGTCATTGGGCTATTAATTAATGACCCATTCTAAGGAAGAGTCGGCCTTAGTTGGTAACAAAACTAGACCTCATAACTCATTACTACCACTCATCACACTCGTCCTTCACCACATATTTGCCTTAAAATACCCTCATGAAAGTGGTCGGCATCTCAAATAGTGATTTAGTGATTTCACGTATCCTTTAACTACAAAATCACGAGAAACTGGATAGAATCACATTGTGGCCAATAATTTTACTCTCGCTGTAGAAATCTTTCTACACGTTGTTGGGCTATTAATTAATGACCCAATCTGGGGAACAGTCGGCCCTAGTTTGTAACAAGATTGGACCTCATCATCCATCAAAAACACTCATCACACTCCCCCTTCATCCCACGTTCACCATAAAATACCCTCAAGGAGTGGTCGGTGTCTCAAAGTACTGCTTTCAACCTGGAGGCTTTTATAACGGGACAACTAAGTTGTAGGTTTCTAATTATACATAATATATTATTACATGGAATTGTTAGCTTAATTTTAGGTTAAGCTATCTATATAAATAAAATAAGACTTTTCTGTACATTGCAATCAGTTTTGGGTTATTTTGTGTTTATATACTTTGCTAAGATTGAAACTGGCGTCAAAAAGATACTGAACTGGCGTCTGTCTGTCTGTAACGTTTTAAGGCATACTGGACCGCTTATAACTCAAAGTCGGCTAGAGCTAGGGCGGTGAAACTTCGTTTGCCATTTGTCTCAAGTTTTGCCATTTGACTCAAGTTTTGCCATTTGACTCAAGTTTTGCCATTTGACTCAAGTTTTGCCATTTGTCTCAAGTTTTGCCATTTGTTCAAGTTTTGCCATTTGACTCAAGTATGTCAAATTTGTCTCACCAAGTTTGCATTTTCTCAAGCAAAAGTTTTGCAGTTTTGCCATTTGACCAAGTTCTCTTTGGCGCCAAGATTTTCCAATGCATTTGACTCAATTTGGACTCAAGTTTTCTCTATATCCTATAAAAATTTGCTAGTAAAATTTGCAAAACTTCCACAATGTCTTGTAGCAAGAAACATCGATCTCAATAAATACATTATACTTACTTTATTTCATTGTTACCGACTTTGTACGTGTTTACTACGAATTTATTTTAAGAATAATATATTTTGTAATATTTTAACAAGCATATACTAAAATACGCGCCATATTTTTCAAGAGCTGAGTTCTATTATTTCCTTTCATCAAGGTTCGAAGTTAAATACACCCATTGAAACAGTTACGTTCAGTTTCAAAAGTAGAGTTGAAAGCCTAAAAGCTAAGTTGAAAGTCGTCAACTTGACTCTGTCATTTAGACTGAGTTTCATAATTATAATAATTATTTCAAATTGCTTAAGAAAGATTTAATGTCCCAAAACTTTCCTACCCTTTAGAATTCCAATAATTCGTCATAATTAGCCGTATTTTTATTTCAATCTACGTTCACATTTATTAATTGTCATAACATAATATTAATTGTCAATCACCGTAAAAAATAAAATCACATATATCCTTTTTTAAATTTATAGTATATATGTCACGATATTTAACGCATTTTACAGATTTACTGACCATTGTTTTACACGTATAGACGAACATTATGACTTAGAATAAATTAGTAGCCATGTAATAATCAGAGTGGTAAATTTGGCAGAGTTATATCTATACCTAACTTCACGAAGCAGATTAAGGAGTTTAGGGAGCTGGAAACCTTAAATTTTTAACTAATTGAATACACTACACCCCTGGTGACAATCTAACTTTATTTACTTTAAATTGACTAATAATACACTAGCAGAACCCGTAAAGCAATAGTGTCAATATTGGCTCTTTTATTTAATAAACATGCGGTCACTAATAAATAACTAAAACAATAATAACTTTCGACGATGTCACAGAAAATTTATAAAATAAGCCTAAAACTATTCCTTGGTCAAATTTCATTTAAGAGCATTGCAAAATTTATAGATTTTTAAATTGCGTAAGCTGTTTTACTTAATACTGATTGTATACATACTCGAAAATAATTTATATCGTTGCCACTTATTTTATTTAACTCTTTGACTTTCGCGGCCAGTGTTACCACTATAATATAGTTTTTCCGGTTCACAACGCGCCAAAACAACCAAATACAACATTACAGTTAGCCTGAAATATTTCGGTCTCGCTGTGGAATACTATGTTCAGTCACTGATTGGCTGAAACTGAGATACTTGCTGTCTGCTGTCCTATTGGTCACAGGCCTGCCAACTGTCGATGTTCCATTGGCTGGGACACTATTGAAAGTATCTCAGTTTCGGCCAATCAGTGACTAAAGATGATACACTCCACAGCGAGACCAAATAAGTTCAAGCTATATTTCGAAATGGGACTTGTGGCGGTCCTGTAATCCAGCTTCATGGAGGTCAGGTTTTGAGGATGATATAGATCTAAAGTGGCTCAGATAGTCTTAGTGATCATCTGATGATACCCATCAACTCCCACCATCGTTTAGATATATCACCATCACCTGCGTGGTTCGGAAGTCACGTTGCCGTTGGTCCTTGTATTTCCATTGGTCATTGGGCTAAATTAATGACCCATTCTAAGGAAAGTCCCTTACCTTGTAACAAGACTACACCTCATAACTCATTACTACCACTCATCCTTCACCACATATTTGCCTTAAAATACTTACATGAGAGAGGTCGGCATCTCAAATATTGATTTGGTTCTGTCATGATAGAGCATAATCTTAACTCTTAGGCTTTCGCGCCGGTGTCAGCTTTGTGACGGTGCCTTAGATCTTCTTTGCTCGATACTTAACAATCACATCTAAGTAATCGATGTTATGTTTCAAGTCGAATATGTTGTCGATACTCGATGTAACGACTGTGTTTTTGAACTCGACATAAGAGACACCTAGCGTCGTTTTGTGAAAGCTCGTGTTCTGTGCTGCCCACTGTGGACGTTATTAGAACCGGTTATAACAGTCGATAAAGTAACTATAGCTATCGATACTAGATGTAGGCTTATCGATTATGTCTATGACCTCGGCAACAGAGAGCAGAGGCACCTAGACAAAACTATCTATATAAATTATTGAATGTGTGACCACTCTACTGGTTGACAAAAGACACATTTGTACCAAATTTTGTGAAAATCGGACATCAAATTTGACTTGTAAAGATATGTACATAAATACATACTACATATGTTTTAGCGGATCCATATCGCGCGCGACTCCGGAGCTCATCACTCCGGTGGCGCGGGTTCGATCCCCGCAGTCACCACTTACAATTTGTAATGAGACTATACGGTGACGCTAGGTAAAGGTCGAGGTTGAGTGGTAGAGAGGACTTTGTAGTCCTGACTTCGCCTCGTTAAACAAGACAAAATTTACCTTCTATGTAAGTAAAGTGTTGAAAAAATGCAGAAAACGTGTTCTGGGGGTCAGGATAGGCCCTCTTTTCATAGTCCCGGGCCGGGGTCTTACCATGCTGACAGCACAAACATCTCATTCGTCCAAAGGACATTCGATAAAAATACAAAGCCAGACAACGGCACAGTGCATTAACAAGGGTAGTTTTCTGAGGAAGCCATTGGAAAGTTGCGAATGGCGTTTTTCAGCCATCACAGACTGACGTGTCGGCTTCCCTGGCGTTGCCATGGCAACTGAGAGGGGTTGATGACTGTGGGGGGCAGAGGGTGGCTTCCCCACACTCACCCCCCGACAAGGTTTGTTCAACAACCGTACTTTTACGCTTCAGTGGGCTTTTCCGCTAATCAAACAAGCCTTGGTCAAGAGTTTATCTCAATTTGGAAAGATACAGAGTTGTTAAAAACAAAATGTTTAAGTTTTGAATGGTCTGTTTGAAATATTATCGTACACGTATTCCATCGTAAGTGGACAAGAAAACAGGACGTTTCGAGATGTGGAATTTAATACCGTCTTCAGGTGAAAAGTAATTCAAAACATAACACAAAACATTAGAACATTATCAACACTGAAGTAGTCAGCGTAAGCTGTCCAGTCAGCCAGTTACGCTGATTACTTTAGGCTGGCTAATTCCTTATGTGTTTTGTGTTAGGTTAATTTTCACCTGAAGATGGGATCAGATTCCAGATTCCGAAACGTTGTGTTGTCCTTGCTCACTAACGGCGGAGAACGTCCGTAATATAACTCAGAAGTTTTCCAGTCTTCGTTAGAATATTACATCTCATTTAGCGTCGTCCGTGAGCGAAAACATTTACAAAATGATTTAAATTTGTGCGTGTGAATTTTTTATCGTTAGGGCCAGAAATAGTTCAGGAATATAGTTTCCTTTATCTCTAGAGTATTTTTGTGTATTAAACAATGTAATTTGGGAACCACAGGAAAGACATTACTGTATATTAAAATAAAAACTATTTACAACGAAAATACATATTAGTGGGTAACATTTTATTTGGTACATAATATTATTAGAACTATGGCAAATGGATTTTATTCATTGGTATTAAACACAACAGTTAGCACGTCAATTTTTTTAAATTTTTAAATAAATAAAAAATGCACACTTGTATCCACATAAAGAGAGGTGTAAAAATTGTATTAATTAAGTATTTTTATGTAAAACTAAAGTAATAATTTCGTGAAGTAGTATGTAGAATACTCTAATAATTATTTGGTAACTAAACTTAGTGGGTGGGACATTTTTAAATTATAGCGCCTGCAAAAAAGAACCTTACATTTTCGCATCACATTGCGCAAGCAGTGGAGTTTGTTTTTGAAGGCGCCTGTTAAATATCAACTACTGATTTACTAAGTTTATACCTGTATGCTAATAACTTATAAGAAGCCCCAAACTTAGTGTGTGCAAGTAAATAATTATTTTAATATTCAACAAAATTATTTTTTTGTATATTTAATAAAAATACGCGACCAACCATTTCGTGATTAAGTTGTAAGTTTTTTAAGTTGCAAGTTAAGTTATTTCAGCATGATTAATACTATGTTACAATAATACAGGTGTACTTAAACTTTAACAATTAATTACTAAATAAATTATTAAAAGCTGATTGGCAGCACAGCTTTTTTTATAATAAAAATAAAACTATTTTTAATTTTTGAATTACATTTCGGTTTCTGAACAGAAACCCTCTTCAGATAAATAAATATTAATTATCTTAATAAATTGCAATGCTAACATACTACAAGTGGCACGTGTCTTTGGAGTGGTTCTTTTACCATAAATAAACTTGAACAAAATAACTTAAAAGCCTGTATTTAGTACCACATTAGAAGGAACAATTTGTACAAAATTATTTATATTTTGCGTTGTAGTTATGCGTTTCTTTTTTTAAATCAGATGTCCTCGATGGTGTTGATAGCTTTTTAAACGGCATTAAAAAAGGCTACTTTTTTATTTCAGAAATATGTATTTAGTTTCAGGGTAATATAGGGTTATTCAAAAAGAATATCCTACTTTCAAACAACATCTATTTTTGGTTGATAATTACTTAGATAATTATAAATTGAATACAGTACTAGTAAAAGAGCACTTTTCAAAGTTTGTCTTCCTCGGTACACTTCTATAAATGCTCACCATGTCCCCCTTGACTGCTTGGCGAAAATCTAGCCGATAATCAAACCCTTTTCCCGTAGATCACGAAGTTAATATTGATTTAAGGAACTGACTGCAGCTCTGATACGGTTCCGTAGGTCATCTAGTTTTTTAACATGGTGGGTACGTAAACCTTCCCCTTACATAGCCCCACAAAATAAATAAATGAGGAAATCACTAACCTACGACGAAACTCTCGCTGAACTGAACTGACTGGCTTTTTGGAAATTCAAGAACGCAAAATATCTTGTGTTGAATGCGCAGCCATCTTGTTGGTAAATTAAAAGCGGAAATCACTTCTCAGTATATGTAAACGAAACTTTGAAACTTCTTCTTTTCAACCTTATGTAAATTATTCATGAACCACTTATACTATAAAGGTTACAGACGAATGAAAGAAGGACATTCTTTTGAATAACCCTGTATTGTAGAAAATGTATAGCACGATAGAGTAGTAATCATTCTTTAAATAGAAAACCCATACATTATGTTATATAATTCTGATGCCAATTAAATGTAAAATATTACGTCTGCATATTATTTAAAGCTTGATTATTTTACTTCGTGACACAAAAGCCAAACTTTATTTTTAAGGGAAACTGCCAAACAATTATCGAATAGGACACAAAAATCGTGCTTTACGCAATTAAAATTTCCGAAAAATATATGGTTTGATGTATATTTATTTGGGAATTTGTTTATCATAAATATGAAAAATAAAATGACGGTTTCGTGTCACACAAGACGTATTGTGTTGTCGGCTTATCGTCTTCTGTTCAGTGCTGCAGAGGCGGCAAAGGCTGGAAGCTTTAGTTGCCTGCTCTGCCGCTAGAATGCGTGCAGCGCTCGATTCTACTCCTCAACCCACGGTTCCCTAACACCTAAGTGAATGCAATATTTATGAAACTAAATACCAAATATAATTATGGTGTTTATGTATACAGGGTGCCACAAAATGTGTAGCGCGCTATGCAGAACCGGATTCTACATATAAAAGTAAGTTGAAAATAACGAGTAACATTCTTTTTAAATCGGCTTAGTTATAATCAACAATTAAAAAACTGTTTGAGATATTTTTGTGAAACTTGGTATAAACCTTAATTGTTTTCCTAATAACATTTTCCAAAAATACTCGTTATCTAACTTATCAAATTTCAAAATGTAGTCTATTTAAAAGTTTCGAAGTCTAATTCCTAATTGATTCCATTTGACTTTGAAACTTTTAAATGGCCGCCATTTTGAAGTTAGATAAAAAATATTTTACGGCGTATTACGGCTACACTAAGCCAAAATCTAAAAAATCTTACTCTTTATTTTCGACTTACTTTTGTATGTATAATCCGGGTCTGTTTAGGGTGCTACACATTTTTGTGACACTCTATATAATATGTTTTCGTAATTAATTTATCCATAGGCTCATGTATAATAATTACGGGATATGGGTTTTATTTGGAATTCTCGTAAGCATTATAATATAGCCATTATTTAAGTAATTAGATCAAAACCCGTATATTGTTTGAAAAAATAATTATTTAAAGATCTAAAAAAGGCTTTTAAAATCTTTGTCGATTGTTAAACTTCTCTCCTTGTCATATGTTTTATTTTGTACCTTTACAAAAAAAGTAGCCTATTAGTTAAGTTATTCTAAAGTTTTAAGTTTTTTGTCTTGTTTAACTAGACGAAGTTAGGGCTACGAATTCCTCTAACATTCCACCTCGACCTTTACCTAGCGTTAGTCTCTCAACTGTTTGTTAGTGTTGATTGCGGGAATCGAACCCGCGGCACTGAAGTGATGAGTTCCGGTTGGAGTCGCGCGCGAAACCAACCTGCTACGGTTCCTATAAATAGGTACCTAAGTAATGTTTTTCACGGAATAAATTTTGACAATAAATTGGTGTGTTTTGAACTCCCCGTTAGTTTATTTATTTATTTACAAACGGCAATTACAATATAGTGTTACAATATTGAGTAATGTAATTGTACATAAGTTATTTTACAATGACTTGTGCGCACTAGAGAATTATAATATTTGAATAGTTTACATGAAATAATAATACAATGTAACAATAACATGCAAATATAATGTACAAGACTGACATTGTTTGTCGTGATAATAGACGATGATATGATAGAGATAACAATACTTTCAAGTAACAATGGTGTACAGTACATTTACAAACCATTTATCATAAATTTATATTTATAATACCTATCAGTCAATGGTATCGGTATTTTATAGTCGGTTTATTTTGCCTATTTTGTTGTGATTTCTTCTCATCTTTGTTCGAGAGTGCACAGTACATTTCGGCCATTTTGTTTTTTGGCCCATACGAAACACAGTAAAACAAAACTTAAGACATCATACAATTTCTTATCAGATTTTCGGTTTTATCGAAATATGATGACGCAGGGACTTTTTTTCGGCGAAATTTCGTTTCAAGTAAAAACAAGGTTCAAATACAAAATATTACGGAGTGTTTTTCGCATTTTGAAGACGTTTTAAGGCAATTGGAGCCGCTAAAATAATATGTAATTTAAATATCCGGTGGAAACTAGGTGTGTGGTGAGACTTTGTTTGAGGGTTCAAGCTCATCAGCCACCAGTGTATTAAATAAATTGTCTTTAGCTACATTTTTTATATCCATAAACTATCCACAAAATAAATGACAAGGGACCAAAGTGGACTCTGAAAAGGTTTTTAGGCATTTTGGACCGCTTATAAGTCAAAATAAACTACAATGAAACTTTGTTTGAGGGTTAAGCTAATCACGCAGTGTGTCTTAGCTACATTTAAAGTCCATATAACATCCTCAAAACAAATTTGAATGCCGACCACCTCATGAGGGTATTTTAAGGCGGGCTCTGAAATATGGCCAAAACGGCGGATGGTGAAGGATGAGTGAGTGGTAGTAATGAGGAGAAGATTATGGGGTGAACTAGTCTTGTTACAAACTAAGGACTATAGAAACTGGGTCATTACTCTATTAATAGCCCAATGACCAATGGAAATACAAGGACCAACGGCTTTGCTGTTAACGTGACTTCCGAACCAGCACGGTGATGGTCTGATATGTCTAAACGATGTGTAGTTTTAGCCATCAGATTTGAGAGGATTATTTTTAAACTACATGTAAAAATAAATATATAATACTTGTTTAGCATAACCGTCCCGGCAAGCGGGAGACCCGGGTTCAAGTCTTTGTCGGTCCAAACATTATTGTGTTCAAATTTCTCTAGTAATACACTACTTTAGTTATATAATACTTAAGTAATTGAGTGACCGGACTGAGTGAAATATTGAGCCACAGCCAAGTTCTGAGTGGGGGAAGTGCCCAGGGAAGGTAATTATAACCTCAGATCACATTTCATATCATATTAGTCCCAGAGTGTAAGGGTCTGTCTGCCCTCGGGGAGTTGAGAGACTCAGCCGTCTTACATTAGGTAATTGCGAGTAGTTGCTACCGTGAAGCCTAGCGGATTTCATATAAACGGGGTGAAAATTACACCGGAAGTGTCCATTTTGACGATTCTCTAGGTCAAATTTTTGTTTGATTTTCACGAAATTTGATACAGATGTTTTATGTTAGTCTCCAGATTTAAAAATGCTTAAATTCAAAATTTTACGACAGCACAATTTTATTTTTTTAAATACTTTAATAAAAATGATAAATTTGGAAACTGGAGAAGTTTTCCAACACGTGAATAAAGCGTGTTTTTCAAAATTATGCATTATACAAATAGATTTGAAAGGCACTAAAACTTGGACAATTTAAAGTGTATTTGTGATACGAATAAACAATTTATAAGAAAACGAACTCTTTAGATGTGTTGGAAATGTCCTCTAGTTTTCAAATATATCATGTTTATTAATGTAAAATTATTTTGAAAGATGAAGCACGGGCCGCCGTAAACCTCTGCAAGCGCTTGGTTTGACAGTTAGGTCGCATCAGTTGAAAGAATGCACGTTGTTTAGCCAGCGGACGAATTCAGCCTCTTCCTGAGACGTACCCTTAATAGTTAAATCAAAGTAAATTAGTAGATAAAGTGGTTTTGAGCAAATTTTAACTTGAATATGGTATTAAAGCTTTTACAAGATCTTCGCTCTATAGTGACTGTTATATAATACGACCAGGCTGAACACAGCGCTAAAGCGCGCTGGCGTGAGTTAAAATTTCCTTATAGAATTACGGTTCATCTCTGAAGCCTCGCTTGTTATTCTAGTACTTTTATTGTCTCATGAAAGGAGAACTTTCAAATTCGCATACAGCTCATTCCGCATAGCCTCGCCTTTTGAAACTACTTAACTGAGGTACGATTGGTGGGTAACAAATTATTTTACACATTTCGGATCTCGCAACTTGTTTACCTCCTTATACTAGTCCAATGGCGTTATGGGCTGTTCGCTTCGACCCTATCGTCAAACTTACGTGGTATTTTACTGAAAATAGGCTATCATGAGGGGGACATTTCGAATTTCATTAAAATCATACTACTCATTCTGCTGTTATTAACTTTTTTGGCCGCCATTTTGAAACGACTTATCTGACTTTCATAACTTTTTTGTAGTGATAGGTGAGATACATATTGTTTAAAATTTCATTAACGACGGATAAAATTAGTTTATTTTAGATAATTAGAACCACTTGTTTGTAGCAAACCTCCTTCTAAAAGAAGAACTTGATATAAATTGGAACTTTCGGTAGTCCAATTTTGCTGGCTAGCAAACTTGTCTTGAGGTCCGACTAGGTTATACGTGAATAATAATAAATAAAACCTCAATCAAGATTATTAACAGCATTTAACGACAACAGCCACATAACTACATGCAAATTAAGAATGCAAAACAATCCATTCAGTTTAAACGGTTTCGCCCAAAGCAAAATACATTAGTTGTCACCTGCTTATAAAAGCATTTAATAACACCTGCTCCTTCCCTAACTGTTTAACTGACCTGACCTAAGGCGAATCCGTTTCCTTCTCACCCTGTATAACGCCTGGTTGATATCTGGAACCAGGAACAGCTTTTGATACTTTGCTTCGAGACACTGACCACTCTCAGAGGGTATTATGTGATGAGTGTTTTGATGGATGATGAGATGTTTCGCAACAAATTAGGGCCAACTGTTCGCCAGATTGGGTTATTAATTAACACAACGACGAATGGAATGGGCCAACGAGACTTCCGAACCTCTTCCATTGTGTTGTGGTATAGGATGTAGTGTTCCATGAAAAACTGGCCGTTTGGTATATATTAATTGTAAACCAGGTCTAAACGAAGTACTTATGTGGTACAAAAGTAAAAATTGTATCATCGTGTAAAATTAATTTCGGTTTAATAATTTTGCAGACTCTCAAACCACAATTCAAAGTGGTGGCCAAGAAAGAGTTCAGTTTTAATTTTGAACGGTTCTTATCGCATTTTGAGTTTTAACGTGATTTTTTTCAGACGAGTTGGAGGTTTCCAGTGACTGGAAGAATTGCGTCTTCTACAAAGTTTAAGGTGAGTGAGAATAAATCTGGGTAAACTTAACTCTTAGGCTTTCGCGGCCGTTGTCACAACTATAATTTTATGTTTTCAGTTTACTAACTGGCTTGATCTAAATCACTATTTGAGATGTCTCTGGAAGTAGTTTAAGGCACAGTCCTCAAACAGTTCTTCAGTTTACTAACTGGCTTGAAAATATAGTCTTCATAAGGTTCTGCCTATTTTGTGGGAGGAATCTTTTGTTGAGAAGTATCTCAAGGTTATAATTATGATGTTTTGGCTTGGTGTGAACCGGAAGAATAAGATTATAAATTTTAGTAAATTGTCAAGTTTAGCTTTAAGCCGTCCAGAAAATATTGTCGACTTAACCATCCTGGCAGAGGCCTTCTTTCAGGATAGTAGGGGAGTTTTTGAACATAAATCAACAACCGTAGACATAATTAATATCTAAGACTTTCGGTTTACACCGCGTCACAGTTGAAATACAAATACTGCTAAACGTTTCGACCTCGCCGTGGAGAGTCATCCTCAGTAGCTGGTTGACTGGCTGAGACCGTAGACATAACATAATCGTGGACATTACTTGAGGCTTTTTGCATGCGATCAGCGTTGTTTTGGTATAGTTTTTTAACAACTCCTGTTTCGGGTTACGCTTGTAACTTAAAATCTAAGAAACTTGAAAACATAATATAAAGTAATTTCTATAGGACATAGATATATTCATTTCCATAACCAGACCGAAACGCCGAGAACCAAACGGTTGAGCTCACCAACACCCTCCTGAGTCACATTGTAAAATTTAATATTTGTATATTATTGAGAAACTTGAAAACAAAATGTGTGGACAGGATTATTTAGCGTGTATAAAATTAAGATTTATACTGTATGTATATATAACATACAGTACATATTATTTTATAGCACATATATTATATACGAGTGTGACCACTCTGGAAGTCGCATCTTTTGTTCTGATTCCAGGAAACTTAGGACAAATGTTTAAGTAAGTCAACCAGCAAAATAGTTTTGTTTGGGGATAGTGAATTGCCCTGATGTGTTTATTGTCCTATTTTGAATGACTTCTTATAATAATCTGTGGTATTAAGCCTAACATGTTACCAACATAATTAAAATATATTTAACTAGACCAAGATGGCGGCGAAAAATAGCTTTTGGGAAAACGCCCTCTTTCCAAAAAGGGCTTTTGATGTAAATTTTACCCCGCTATAAAAGAAGGTAAAGGTAAAGCTTGTCTTGTTTAACGATGCGGAGTTAAGACTACAAAGTCCTTTCTACCACTCAACCTCGACCTTTACCTAGCGTCGCCGTATAGTCACATTACAAATTGTAAGTGGTGACTGCGGGGATCGAACCCGCGCCGCCGAAGTGATGGGATCCGGATTCGCGTGCGATACCAATCCGCCACGGATCCGTTATAGAACATTTGTATCAGGTTTAATTTAAAAACACTTTATATAATAATTAAATTCACACAGTTGTAGAAAATTAAAAAAAAATCCTGTAGTTTCGAGTGAGCCGAATGAAGATAATGAGGCCTCTGCGTCTCCAGGCGCCATTGTTGATACAGTCCGGCCAACATCGCGAGCTTTTGTACTTCCGCTTTCCTGAGGGCGCTTTTTTAATTGTCCGTCTTCGTTACCGGGCGCAAATTAAAACTGGAAGAAAATGAAAATCACCGGAATTGTCTCGGGACACTTCTGTTTGTTAAGTCTTTTGTTGTGGATTTGTGGAGGTTTTTGGAAATGAAAACTAATCTACGTTGTGGTTTGAGGTGTATAAATTTCAACAATACACAAAATGTGTAGTAAATAGGACACGAATTTTATTTTAAAAGTGGTTAAAAATAGAATAATTGTAATTAATGGTTTTTGGAGAGGCTATAACTTTTGGATTGGATCCACTATAACTTTGCATCTCGCTTTGTCAATGTGTACCTAGTGATGGAAACACTGTTCAACTATACAATATATTAATGATTAATTACCAAATAAACAAGTTTTTTAAAATAGGTGACCTCCCCGCAGTTACCACTTTTTAAAGTTCCTGGCGTTGTATGTTTTTATGTAAGCTTTTTAAAATAACTTTTTTAAATCAAAATCTTTCTCTCTCTCGTGTTATGTTAATTTTGTGAAGGAAGGCCCAACTCGGACTGGTCTACGGGTCCCCTATTATTTTTCATTAGGTAGTTTTATTTGTTACATATATAGTGCATTTTATTTTAATTTATTACTCTCCTATGTAAGTTTTTTTTCTAGTTTAATTTTAATGTATATACCTTGTATGAAAGTATGCAAAAATGTATAAATATGTGCCTATTGAAAAATAAACGTATTTATTATTTATTATTACTTACATTTGTAATGTGACTATACGGTAATGCTAGGCAAAGGTCGAGGTTGAGTGGTAGAGAGAACTTTTTAGTCCTAACTTTGCCTCGTCAAACAAGAAAAACTCTACCTTTCCCTTTTTTACCTCAAACTATATAATATAATTTATTATTGTAAAAAAACAATATTACTGTAGAAGTTTTGACATTAAACATATTGTTGTTGTTGTTTTTATATATTGCTAAACTATTAGAAGGCCGATAAAAAGTATTCTTTGATAAGGACACAAAAGAAACATTACAAATCCGTTAAATATTTAAAAGTGTTTAAAGTTATATAAAAACTGCGTCTCATACATTGAAAAACTGTCTCAGTTGGTACTCATATCTAAACCGGAAACGGCCCTGACTGCATTGAGCCCAACTCTGAGGTGTCTTTGGAAGGGCCAATATTTTTTTCGAAAACATAAACTTAAAATTTGTTTAAAGTACCGTACAGTAAGTCATGGTGATGACTAATAGATTTCTTCTTTTCAGAATTATTTAAAATTTTCCAAAAATAGCTGCAGAAATGAGTGTTAAAACTATAATCTAGTTCTTCTGGTTCACACCATCAAAATCATTATAATTTGCTTGAAATATTTCGGTCTTGCTGTGGAGTACCATCTCCGGTCACTGATTGGCTGAAACTGAGATACTTGCTGTCTGTGCTATATGATATTGGTCACAGGGCTTCCAATAGGATAGCAGACAGCAAGTCAGTTTTAGCCAATCAGTGACTGAAGATGGTACTCCACAGTGAGATAGTAATATTTCAAACTAATTATAATGATGTTTTGACGGGGTGTGAACCGGAAGAACTAGATTATTGTTGCGACAAAGACCGCGAAATCCTAAGAGGCAATGACAGTTTAAGCTTGAGGAAAACGATATCGTAAATGATTTGTAATTTTATAAATAAGAAAAGATGGCAAGGTGGAATGTTGTCATATCGAACAGACCCCAGATGCAAAGCTATAGCGGCTGTATGTTAGCAAAGTAAACCACATGATGTAGTATGGTTTTATCAGCTGTTTTGCAGGCACAGTTTCACCATTCTTGTTAAAATAATTTAGTTTCGATCCATGAAGTGTTTAAGAATAAGAACGTATAAAAGTTGACTGGTTCGTCAATAACATAGCAAACAACTTACTGAACTTTAAACATTTAATCTAGTTTTTTGAAAACTCAAAAATTATATCAAAGGCAAATTGAGAAGCTGTGTATAACTTGTACAGTATAGCATAAGAAAATATACAATTTCTCAACATTGAGAACTAGTCAAAACTTCGACACCCGGTCCCAATAAGATATGTTCACAACTAAAACAGTACATACAAATAAACTGAAAAGCGTTTCTAAAAGTTTTAAACGAAAATTAAAACCGACACCAAAAATCTCAAACGAACAACAATAAATCAGTCTAAAACAAACCGTCGCCCCAGCAGCCCTAGTTATCCTACCTGGCCGACCCGCGGGGCCCGTTAGAACACAGAGTACAGACCGGTTAGTTAGCATAGAGTATAAAAAATGCAAATCCGCCGTTTTGCATAGAGAAATGCGATCCGGCGAGAAAAAACACAGCGTCCGCAGAACAAAAGCTAATTGATGGGAAATGTAAATGGAGGAAAAGGGGGCAAAAGCAAAAACATAGGAAGTGTCTGTGAGCGGAAGGGTTGAATGCAAATAAGGGTGTCTTAGCGCTGACAAGGTCTAGGCCAGGCGAGTTGCTATTGCGTCGTTGAGGCATCTAGTTCTGCTGTGAGTAGATTTATCAGTTTTCGTTTACTGTTTGTTGTCTTCCTTGCTTTTGGTTTGTTTAAAAATACTTTGTTTACGTTCGTTTAGTACTCGGCATAGTTGAGGTTTCTAGTTCTGTTGAGAGTAGGTTTATCTTTTTTCGTTTTTAATGATTCCTCGGTTTTGGTTTGTTTAATAAAATACTTTGTTTACATTATTTTACAACCTTTTATCAGAAACAAGCCTTTTATTCCTCTATTAAAATATACAACCATTTCCCTGATAGAATAAAAGAATGTTTAAATTTAATTTCTTTTAAAAAGTATTTTAGTTGATAAAGAGTGCTATAGTGTAAATAGCTTTTTAATGGATAAGACCATATTTTAGTTTTAGTTAGATGAAAACTGTACTCTGAAGATTATTGATGATTTGTTATTTGTCGTGTGTTATTGCAATGTATTTGTTAACAATACAAAATTTTGACTTTGACTTTTAATACTCGGCATTGTTGAGGCCTCTAGTTTTGTTTTGAGTAGATTTATAATGTTTCATTTGTGTTTTTGTTGCTTGTCACACTTTAATTTGCGTTTTTTGACAAATTCTTGCTGTGCTCGATTTTGTTACTTTTGACATTAATCTTAATTCTTGTTGTTGCTTTGCATTTTTGCCTGATTCGTAATTTCTTTTTTTGTTTTATTTTCTGGATGTTGAGTTCGTGATATCTTATTACAAGATTAATTTACAATATTAAATTTCGGACGTTTCGGGCAGTTGGGGAACTCCATTCGTTGTCAAGAGCCTTGTCATGTAGAATAGGCTAGGTCTTTGAGTACGGGTGGAGTTTCCAAACCGTCCGTAACGTAGGGAGCGGTTTTCTTCTGAAGTGACCAAAAAAAGTAAAGCTATAGTTTTTATTTAGTTGTTATTTAGTTTTTGAATGAATGGGGAAAGACGAAAGAAGAACGATAATTTGATAGCTCTAGTAAGATAGATAACGATATATAGAATAGTTAGTATACCTTTATATCTAATTATTCAAATACTGTTTGATGTCCAAAACTTTTAAATGTTTCCAAAGTGCATAGAAAAACGCTTTTTAAGATCAGCCAAATTATTACTCCCTTTTATATGTAAGCAAGACAAGTTACAAAAGGTAAACAATTAAAATTCATCGATGATCAATAATTATCTAAGAAATCTTTTAGGAGTGTTGTATTTTAATTTAACCTTTACAAAAAAAATTGTTTCCGGTATAAAAACATTAGAAACCCCTACACGTTGGAAATAAACCCTATTTTGTTGGTGTTTAATTGTTCAAGGTTAGTTCGGCACGTTTTGACGTAGGATTTTCATCAGTTTAAAAAATTTGAATGAAAATCATAATACCAGTATAATGTTCAGTGAAACATTTATTTTACCCTTGGGTCTTTCATTGAATTGTAACTAAGCCTAATAGACATCATTGGCATATTGTTTTCTTTCTGTTTTAACAGTTTGGATCAGCTTATTTATTATTTAAATAAAGTGTTAATTTTTAAAGATGTACTTCTTAACACTTTTTGAGATAATTTAATTAATAACTTTTATACGTTTCCTGGCAAATACAAGAGCTTAACTATTTTTCAAATTTGCGTTAATTACTTTAGTTTAACATGGTTTCTAGTTTGAATATTTATTTCAAATATAACTGAGCACGTGACCAAGATAACTTAAAAGCATTGTAAAGCGAAGATTTACAATGTAATTAACATTGTCATCATTACAATGCGTATTAAGAATAACGCTTATCATAAATAGACAATGCATACGACCTGGTAATATTGTTTAAATAAATTCGTACTTGACCAGCATTGTTAAGTAGTCTAGCGGTTTATATCACTGAATCACTATTTGAGATGCCGACCACTCTCATGAGGGTATTTTAAGGCAAATATGTGGTGAAGGATGAGTGTGATGAGTGTTAGTAATGAGTTATGAGGGGTAATCTTGTTACAAACTAAGGCCGACTCTTCCTTAGAATGGGTCATTAATTAATAGCCCAATGACCAATGGAAATACAAGGACCAACGGCTTAACGTGACTTCCGAACCACGCAGGTGATGGTCTGATATGCCTAAACGATGGTGGGAGTTGATGCGGGTATCATCAGATAATCACTGAGACTATCTAAGCTGCTTTAGACCTATATCATCCTCAAAACCTGACCTCCATGAAGCTGGATTACAGGACCTCGCCACGAGTCCCAGTCAAATATACCGTACATGGCTCTACATTTCGAAGCTAAACTGAGAAAAACACTAAGACAATCTTTTCATTTGCAACTCCTATTCTCCCCGTACATAACACAACCGAAGCAAAAGATAACAATAGCCCCTCCTTAGTAGCGAATTACCTTTGGAAATGGAGCTATTAATAAAGAAATAAATAATAAAAAAAGTAAAATGTAATAAAAAAGTATTTACATTGATTTGTATTTTTGTTTTGGCTCCGTTGAAGGTTCGAAAGAACCGAAATATAAGCCTTTTAAACAAGTGACTTGTTATGTTTTTATAGTTTTGTGTTTGTGTGTAAGAACTAAATAAATTGTTATGTTTTATTGCGTGAACATTTACAATAAATACATAGCCATCGTCAGAATAATCGCTAAAATTGTCCACTCATTCTTACATCGAAACACATTCAAACATACAGATTTGATTCACTCTCTCTTATTCATCCGAATCATACCACTATAGACCCTAGTTAATGCAGTGTCTCCCAATTAAATGTCAAGAACTCGTCTGTGCCATAGAATGCTTGAGAGATCAAAATAGCGTTCAGACGAGCTTTGAATGCCTTGGGCATATGGCCATTTTTCAACGAATTTGGTAATATGTTGACGCCAAATAAAACGAAATGACGTAGAACAAAACGGTTTGCATTTTTTGAGATTCCCAACACCCTCTGAGACAAATGTCAAAACTTCCGTTCAGGTGAACAGAGTTGTACAGTATAAACCCCATTTTCGGGGCAAAGGCTTCTGTAATGGGCATTTCCGATGGCCAGATTCAAACTTGATCTAGATGTCTACAAAAGGAGCATTTGTACCCAATAAGTTGTGAAAATCGGACGAAATAATTGACTAGTAAAGTTGTTAGAAAGGTCCATAAGGGAACTTTCCGTGTTATTCTTACCCAGTTATAGGAAATTCGCAAAGGTTCACGTAAGCGCTCGTGGCTATGTATATCAGATGAAAACAAGATTCTTTCCTTTTTTCGCTACAAATCGACCATTAAAGATCCATTTCAAATTAACGTTACTTCCTCTATCACTTCTACCCTCTAAAACCGCCATAAAACACAATTTCCCAAAACTCCCTCCCAACTAAAGCCCGTCTATCACAAACATCACACATTATCATGCAGGCACCCCTCACGGGGGGAACAAAATCGATAAAAACCCTGCAGTACGAAGCGTCGTGCAGTTTTCTAAGATATTCTCAGCGTTTTTCCAACCCTCCGCGTGAGCAGGGGAGGGTATTGATTTTGGCCGCCATTTTCCTCACTTCTTCCCGGTTCTTCTTGTTCTCGTCTCTGTGTGCAGCAATTATAGCAGTCGAGGACTAGGTTGAAAGGATTGTCGGGCCTAATGAGGACGGACGGTTTGTAGACGATACGAGAGTTTCGAGCAATCAGAAGATTAGGAGTTTGATTGTTGAGGGATTTAATTTTTGTAAATTTACCTCCGAGATGTTTACTGATTATGGTGGAGATTTGTAAGGGAGAAATTACGGATGTAATTGTGCATGATATCTAATGAACATAGTTATGTTATTTCTATGTACGATTTATAACTTGGCAAAATAAAGATTTATTATTTTACGTCGTAAGATATACGACTGGGACTCGTGGCGTGGTCCTGTAATCCAGCTTCATGGAGGTCAGGTTTTGAGGATGATATAGGTCTAAAGCGGCTCAGATAGTCTCAGTGATCATCTGATGATACCCGCATCAACTCCCACCATCGTTTAGACATATCAGACCATCACCTGCGTGGTTCGGAAGTTCCGTTAAGCCGTTGGTCCTTGTATTCCCATTGGCCATTGGGCTATTAATTAATTGCCCATTCTAAGGAAGAGTCAGCCTCAGTTTATAACAAGACTACACCTCATAACTCATTACTACTCATCACACTCATCCTTCACCACATAGGCTTATTTGCCTTAAAATACCCTTATAAGAGTGGTCGGCATCTCAAATAGGTGATTTAGTGATAGGCTTATTTGACTCGGGAGTTTGGGGTTGTAGGTTCGACTCCCGCTCTAGGCACCTCAAGTATAGCCTTGCAATACACTCAGCTGTGTGAGGCAAGTGAGTAGCGCATCCTGGTAACCAACACTGGAACCAACACTGTGTCGGGTTCACAGCTAACTCACCACTCGTATATCGGGTCCAACCGCGGATTATAACTGTTAAGTTGAATTATAACTTGAGCGAAGTAACCAAATACCCTTAAAAAATTAATGGTTCATAAATCATTGAAATCACTTCAAATATATCGAAGAAACGCCTAAAATAATTTTTTTCAGATCTGTAATGATCGATGAATGGTTAAAATCTGAAAACTGATTCTAAACATATCTCAAAAATATTAAATAGTGTGATTTTTACTGGTTTTTACTTGTCTTTTTTCGTCTGATTGTGTCAGGGTTTTAGGTTTCGGAAGGTAGCCGAAGATGCCCGAAGACTCATTCGTCCTCTTGCGTAATAGGCCTACATGTCTATGATCTAAAGAGCTTGCGCAATGAGGATTAGTTTGACCACAGAGTAAGGTCTAGGGGAGGTTTTAGAGGACGAAGAACCGGTCAGGGGTGAAAATGAGGAATATACAGGTTCGGCCTTGTCGTTGTGAGCAGGGGGAGATGTCACACCCTGAATAAAGTTGAGCATAGAGTAGTGAGTTCATGGTGAGTGATATGCTCTTGATGATGCTTTGTTTGAAGTTTTTTGTTGTTGACGATGGTATGATTTCTGAGGTTGAAACATTATTTCATCGTTTTGAGTGAACTAATACACGACGTTTCGGGATCTGGAATCCGATCCCGTTTTCAGGTGAAAAGTTTAGAAATGAGCTAGCCTAAAACCAATCAGCGCAAGCTGACCAGTCTCCCACCACTAAATAGCATTTGTGTTTTTAATGTATTAAATTGTAGCCTATAACAATTATTCTAGAAAACAATAACAAATATTAAAAGTTCACAAAATTAAAAATAACTAGCTGCGCCAGCTGGGGGCTTCGCCCTCAGACCCCCTGGCCTACAGACCTCGGCCTACAGCCTCGGTACCCACTTTGTAAAACTCAGCCATCCCGCCGGCCTATCTCATGGGTTTTTAATGTTTAACCTCCACTTTTCACCCCCTTCCTCCCCCAAACAATTTGGTAGGCAACCAATATATTTTTGGAATCAGCATAATATTCCCTTTTTTGATACCCCCATCGATATTTATGATTTTATTTATTTCTTGCCCCCTTTAACCCCAAATCCATATATTGTGCCCCCCGAACCCCAAAATCAGTAGGGGTCTTTGGGTTAATGGTATACAACTATGTGTCGAGTTTCGAACAAATCCGTTGATATTTACTAAAAAAAGAAATATAACATGGGGAATTGGGGACCTCAAAAACCCCATAAAAATAAAAAATCTATATAATTTTATTCGTTTCCCCCACCCTCCACACACTAAGGACCATTTCTATTCAAAAAATTCTGAATTACCCCAGCCAGATTCCGAGATTTCAACACTCTGGACAACCCTAACCGAAATACTAAAAGTATAGATTAGAGAAAGGCCAGGGACAAATGCACACGGACTGACTTGGCCAGTCACTCAGTTACCCTTTGGCTGGCTCAAAGATGGGGCGACCAATCACTACCGTGAATCAGACTGACCAGCTGTAACAGAGAACAAAAATACTTTTTAAGCACAGCCAAAGGAAGGAATCAGGCTGCTTATAGTATCTTAATCTACCTATAGTATAGAAGCATATTCCTTTTTTTTAGAGGAGTACACTTTATAAAATAATGGCTTGGAAATATATCAACACAAAATATGTTTATTGAATTAGGAAATGTAAAATATCCATATATAAACAATACTAATGTGTTATATATTGATATTAATGTATACAGTAATTAACATTCATAGCGTAGTATAGTCAAACGTAAAGTTATCCGCAAATGAGTTAAGTCATTTAAATTGTTAGAGATATAATAATGATTATGGTTTGAATGTCTCGTACACAAATACATGATTTTATTTAACTCCCTGATAAGTAGGAACCCATCAGTATACAATGAACAGTAATTACTTACTCAGAGTTTGTTTATTTAACTCAGCAATAAAAACACAATAAAATTACAAGTTTTTTCTAAAGCTACCGGAGCAAATTACCAGTTGAAGTTGTCTTCAAGCCAAACTGAAGTAGGCTTGTTCATTATTAAAAGACAACGTGAAGCCACTTAAGCGAGCTAACACCTTGACGTGAAGTTTACAGATTAACTAAATAATGTTGCAACTCGCCGTGCTGTTCCAGCTGATCATTTATTCACCAGCAACAGCTGGCTGCCGAGGAACAGCTGATCTTGCAAAACAAAACACAGATTATTATACTCTTCTAAACATTCTCGTAAGTAGTCACACTGTATCAAAGTGTAAGGGGTTTCAACAAGGTAAAGTTTGTCTTATTTAATAAAGTGAAGTTAGGACCATAGAGTCATTTATACCACTCCACCTCAACCTTTACCTAGCGTCATCGCAAAGAAAATTTACAATTTGTTAGTGGTGACTGCGGGGGTCGAACCGCGTTACCGGGTGATGAGCTCCAGAGTCGCGCACGATACCAACCCATCACAGATCCGCAGTCGAGGGTTTTGTTTAAAATTAAACAAGTGAGCTACGCCCTTTTTTATTAAAAAAACAGGCTGCATATCTTGGGAGGGGGGGATCGTAAAAACATTTGTTCATTTCCAGTTTGTTGTTGCCGATTGTACAATTTCTGAGGTTAAAATATTATAACTGACGTTTTCCACCGTTTTCGAATTTAAAAAAATACATGAAGTTTCGGATCTGGACTGATTCCGTCTCCAAGACGGAATAGTAATCTAAACATAACATAAAACATTAGGAAATAAGCTAAACTAAAAGTAATCAGCGCAAGCTGACCAGTCACCCTCCACCAAATAACCTTAGTTTTTTTGAAAATGAATTTAATTTTATAATAGCTAGCCCAGAAAACGATACAAAATATACAAACACTTTACGAAAAAAAAACACAAATTGAGAAATTAAGCACGTCCGTGAGAAATTAAGTGACAGCTGCACACAGAATGACTACTTGACCAACCGTGAGATAGCCCCATTGGTTGGCTCGGAGCAGTGAATGACCAATCACAACCGTGAGTTACACTGACCAACCGTAACAGAGAGCACAAAATACCTATTTATGCACAGTCAATGGAATAAATTATAGTGTTATTAGATAGTCTGCGACGTGTGGTCGGCTTGAGACGGGCTCGCGGTTTGGCGGGAAGCGCTCAGCTGACTTGTTGTGAATAAATCAACTGACAGCGAGTAATTATCAGCTGACACACGAGATCACGTGACTTAACTTGTCAGCTGTTCTGACTCATCAGCTGTGTGTGAACCACTCACGATACAGCCCCTTCAGAGACCCTTTGAAGTTGAGAAATCGCGAAGAAAAAAAGTTTTACAAATCATTACAATAATTTATTTAAAATATTTAGAAACGATTAGGCTGCTTCCTAAATTATTGGATCACTGAAACATACGCTATCCCCGAATCAAACTATGTCAAATACTTATTTATGATTTTTCCGGAATTTACAAAATATCTATTAACGATTTTTGTATATTGGACAAATGAGCAGACATTTTTATTAAAGATTTAAAGAACGCCTTACTAAGAAATGGCAATATAAATGACAGAAAATCCAAATTTTTCAAGATCTCACCAATTAAAACCACAACCACACAGACATCAACACTAACATGACAGTTAAAAAAACATAAAAATATTCAAATCATTCTAAAACATAAATCAAACAAAAAATCGATTAAGCATTATATCAAAAAGATAATGAAATATTTAAGACATTATTACGCATTCCAGAAAATAAATTCCATTAAAAATTAATCTTATTTTGAGTTTAAATTTGCCATACGAATTTTTGCAGATTATCTTTGTTATTGTTTACTTTTATTTTATTGTTTAATTTTACCGTTTGCAATGTCGAAACCGGTAATGGAAATTAAAATTCAAACCGATTACTAAATCTATAATATTTTATATTTACATACGAGTACAATAAGTGTAAATATGAGGCTATATAATGAATCAATAAGATATCTTACCGTTAAATGTTGCAACATAGTGAATGACAAAAGTACCATCCCGGTATCGATTTCACATATGTTTTACGTCAAAGTTATGTTGAAAACTCCTGAACATTTCTAACTTTTGCTTTGATACCTGAAGGGTTTCGTTTGAGGATGGTTTTGTCTTTGTTACAATGGATTAAAGATCTATTTAAAGGTGCGGTTAGTGGAAGAGGCAATTTTTATCCATTAAAGTAAAACTTTGGGATGAATTTCGAGTTTAATTTTCCGTGTAGGGTACTTTTGATGTTTTATATAAGTTAGTTGGGAATAATTAGGCTCTAGGAAACCTCAAGAAAGGTTAGTACATATTGATTTGGAAACTGCCAGGAGGAAGCGAAGGTCATATTTTAGCGGATTAGATTTTTATTTTACGTTTATTTCTCATTAGTTCCAGTATGATCGAATTCTTCCTTCTGAAAAACGGAGCAGCGATGCTATAGGTTTTTTCTTTCTACGCAAAAGACACTAGTGTTTTTCTAACAGTTTGCTAATCTGGACAATATCAATCGAGTATTTGGTGAACAACCTACACCATATTTAGTGTTGACTAAGAAGCATTGAGGAGTATAAGTTATTAATTTATGAAGATTATAAACTACATCATTCGTCAGGGCTTATTTTTTCAAATATTTTCATCACCTCCATGACCCCTCCTCCCCTCACCATTGCCACCAACCGAGCAACGTCTCAAAGGCTAGGCCGTTGTCCAGTTTTTTCCACCAGATCTAGATCTCAACAGAGGTCTATTTGTCCAACCCATTCAGAAACCAGATTGACTGGTCAGATTCCCACGCAGACTAGACCATCTACTAGTTCTACTACATCTACTAGTTCTTCTACTGGAGCGTCCATTGTCCCCTGGTCTCGCCTAAGACAATACTAACACACAGATGGACGGATAAATGCTTGTTTATTCTCAGCTAGATCTGAAGACAGGATTATTCAACTTCCGGGAGGGGTCGTTGCACTCTGAATAGAAGGTCATGAAGGAGATAGAGAAAAGAGGGTTGAACGATGGAAAACGGTTTTTTTTTAAATTATAGACTAAATTTTTGTTTGGTTTGGACGATGACCGAATTTCCATAGGAATTTCTTCATTAGTGAACGAGAAGAACACAATGTTTCGCGATGTAGGATCTGATCCCGTCTTCAGGTGAAAATTAACCTAAAACACTCTAGACGAGAAGAAGTAGGATTGAAAGTTGGCGGATGATTTTTGAACAATTGTAGACTTTAATTATTGGTTTTAAGTTTGTTCTGGACGATGATGGGATCTAGAATCTGGTCTCATCCTGAGGTGACAAGTAAAAACACTGCAGACGAGAAGAAGTAGGATTGAAAGTTGGAGGAAGACATAATCTAAAACCTAACACAAAACATTAGGAAATGAGCCTAAAAGTTATCTGCGCAAACTGACTAATCACCCACCACCAAATAAGTTTTGTTTATCATTAATCTATATCGATAAAACTCTTTTCGGTGGGCTAATAGTTTATTTTTTATGAATAAATATTTTAGACGCTGTCAAATTTCTTCTAACAAAAGTTTCTTAAAATTTGATAATACACTTTTGCCAAAAGAAAACACTATTTTACATTTTCCATAGTTTTTGAGTAAAAAAACACGACGTTTCGGAATCCAAAATTTGACCCCGTGTTCAGGTGAAAAGAAACATCAAACATAACACAAAACATTAGGAAATGAAGTAGCCTAAAAGTAATAACTTCAAATTTTCTTGTTGTTTTTTACTTAAACTGATTAAATTTGATGACATTTAGCCTTAAACAATAAAACAAGTTGAAAAACTTTAAGAAATTAAAAAAAACATACAGTGAAATCAAGTAAGTTGTCGACCAGTTAAAAGCTGCACACTGACTGACTGCCCAGCTAGCCGCCAGGCCCCATTGGCTGGCTTGGAGCAGCGGACGACCAATCACAGCCGTGAATCAGACTGACTAGCTGTAACAGAGAACACACAAATGTTTACTTCTTGACGTTGCCTTCCATTTACATTTTGGAGTCGTTAACTTTTCTCTGGCTGAATTTCTCCCATTTTGACTTCTCCACCACAACCCCTTACCAGCTCCGCAACACTCACCGACTGCCCATCCCCAAACATTCCACATCTTTGTTCAAAAACACTTAACCTATAACGAAATAAAATTATTTAACAACCTACCCCATTCCTTTCAGTTAGAACCAAGCCATAACAAATTTAGATCAAAATTAAAACATCATTTGTTAAATTTAGCCTGTTACAGCGTTTAGGAATTTCTCTCAAGTGACATGTCTGTAAAGATTGAGGAAACTGTGTAACACTGTAATAGCCTGTAAACGTTCCTTGCTTGATATTAATATTAATGTTTAATTGTTAAAGCTATTTTAGTTACTATATGTATTATTTTCATTTGACCTAGCTAATGCAATATAAATATTGTTAATGTGGCTTAATAAAGACTTTGAATTTGACTTACGTATGCGCAGCCAATAGAAAGAATTCTTTCTATTCATGTTTACCTTAAAAAAATTACCATAATCAACAACAAACTTCAAACAAACAAACATTCAGTAAGACAGCGTTTATGATAATTTCAACATCAAACATTAGAGTTCGAGTATTTAGTCAAATATTATTTAAACATTCAAATAAATTATATTTTTAATAAGAAAAACTCTTTAAGTAAAAAAGGAAACAATTACAAACGCAATCTCGGGTACCCATTGGGTCGCATGATGCAAGTCAGCGACGCCGGCCTTCAAGCTAAATTGAACCTTGGCGCTACTAACTTGCGTGGACGTTAAGGTCTATAATCGCTCAACACGCTTAGCTTAGCCTTAATCACGTATAAATATTCATTGACTGTTTAACACAATGGACATCCACTTGGGTAAATATTGCGGCCTTGTTTATGGCTTTATTTAAACGTGTTGTTGAGTTAATGTTTTTGCTGTTTGAGCAGTTTTATTTATCTAAATTGACTATTATTTAATAGTTTTGATGTTTATTTCTGTAGTTAATACTTTTACTGTTTACATTTTTGAAAGTGCTTTGTTCAAGATTATTATTTTATTTATTTTTCAATGTTTACGCCAATGGCATTTTTAATGTGTTACTTACCTATGGTTTGTGGGCATCACAAAAAGCTTTTAGGGAAACGTATTAACTTTTATACGTGCAATATTTTAAAATTATGAAATAATTGTTTGGTAACAACCACTACGTTACATTTATTACGTGTTTTGTACACACATTTTTATTTTGAACAATTGGTTGCTTTGTAGTTTTGGTATAGTCGTTGTCAAAAGGTACAAAACATGTAATTGGCCACAGAAGAAAATTGGCGTATAAACAGATAGCCTACACAACTGAAATAATAACAAAACATAATTCTTCCTTGACATCTTGCTTCAGCTGATCGGACCTTGTTAACTTTTAGTGTAAATTTTAGTGAAAAATGTATGCCAAGTTTAATTGAAATCGAATAATAAACGTAGTTTAAGAACATAAACCAATGTTACAGGTAAATTATCTTTAGTAAATAGCAATTCGCCTGGGTTCACGGTCGCGCTTGTGACTTAACGGATCCGTGGTGGATTGGTATCGCGCGCGACTCCGGAGCTCATCACTCCAGTGGCGCGGGTTCGATCCCCGCAGTCACCACTTACGAGTCCATGTCGTGATTATTTAACATCGCTTTTCCATAGTTTTTGAGTGGACAAAAGTAGACGACGTTTCAGGATCTGGAATCTAACCCCGCGTCTTCAGGTGAAAAGTAACCTAAAACATAAAATTTCTGTAGAACCAAGCCAACTCCAAGAGATCAAAACCCAACACAAAATACTCCAGACCTCAATTCTCAGACTGTTAGCTGCAGCTGCAATATTAATTATATTTCCAGTATGCTAATGAGCGGGAATGTGATCCGGTCTACTCAGATGTGCGCATTGTCTAACTGTTGATTGTTTTTTGCCCATTTTTTTACCCCTTGGGCGCATTGAATAGCGAGATAGATAAGCATATCGTTGCGCGCTTTCTACAAGAGTGAGAGGGGAGAGTAATGCTCCAGTGTTTTTTTACAAATTTTTTCTGGTTGATAACCACAACTATTCATTTTAGCATCTGCTGTCTGATTTGGGGTTTTTGGATGGTTGTTTAGTTTAGGGTGGTTTTTGATTTTGGGTTGATTTGAGGGATTTTTATTTTATTAGCTGACTGCAGAGGAACGACAAGGTTGTACAAGTTTATTTACGGCGATTTTGTTGATTTTATATTTTTACTGAGATTATGTTTGTTATGAGATTATGTAGATGCCTGCATGAAGTCGTTATGATGTGTTGCATTATAGCATCAGTTTTGCTAGCTTAATAGAAATAACCAGTCTAAGCTGGCCAAATTTACAAGTTGCTAAGAAAACAAAACACAGAATGCACAAAGCTCAAAACCTTTTCCCCATTGGCTGTGCGTAATTAGGAATTTTGTGATCTCTGTTACGGTTGGCCAGTATGATTCCCGTCTGTGATTGGTCCTTTCGCTGTCACTCACCGTGGACTCGCATGATTTCTCTGTTTGTTTTCAGTTTCTTAGAGTTTTGGTTAAATTATTTTTATAAAAACTAGAAAAAACAAAACAGTATGCACAACAACTCAAATTGCCAGTAACAGACTGCCTGGCTGACTGGGGACAGAGGACGGCCAATCACAGTAACTCACCGTAGACTGATTTCTCTAGTTTTATTTTTAGTTTCTTAGAGTTTTGGTTCTTTTATTTTGATAACAACTAGCCAAAAACAAGACATTATGCACAAAAACTCAAATTGCCAGTAACAGACTGCCTGGCTGACCGGGAACAGAGGACGGCCAATCACAGATGAATCAGACTGACCAACCGTACATGCCTAATTATACACAGCCAATGGCAATTGTCCTTAGCAATATTTTAACCTAAGAGATTCTACAGCAAAATTCAAACAAAGAATTACGCGAATGGTTAGTCCACTCTCATATTTTTACAATTACAAAACTCATCCCGTAAAAAATATCACAAATCTTTTAGAATCTCCTAAACGTTTAAAAATTAAAACTCACTCATCACATACCTGTCTCCCCCTTGTATCCGTCTAATCATTGACAGGTTATTTATCGAGGGTCCATAGACTCACTATCAATAGCACCGGTCCTCCATATCATTAGCGGCGATCAATCCATCGATATCGGCACAGGTAGGGAGGCGAGGCCGTCGCTACACGAGTATACAGGGTGTCACAAACTTTGGGGTAAGGTTAATTAAGCCAAAATAGGGAGAAAATAAAATGAGTTCAAAAATGCTTTTTATACCAAATATTCACCTTTTTTGTAATTATTTCCCACACTTTTTTATAATTTGGTTAGAGTTTAATATAAATTCTTTGTTTGAAGTTTGCTGTTGACGATGGTACAATTTTTGAGGTTAAAACATTACGGACGTTTATTAAGTGGACAAAAAGTACACAACGTTTCGTGATCTGGAATCTGACCCGTCTTCAGGTGAAAAGTAACCTAAAACATAACATTAGAAAAAGAGCTAGCCTAAAAGTAATCAGCGCAAGCTGATCAGTCATCCACCACCAAGCAACCTGGTTGTTTTGTATAGTTTGATATAAATTTGTATTTAAGCAAGACCATGTATGGGAATTATTAGCATGATATAACTTATATATCATTTTAAAATTTTGGCTATTTTATGGTGTTTTTGGTGTAACACCTTAATTAGCCAATAAATGGCGAATAATTGTCACCACTGAGGCGGACGCTTAAGTAGAAATTTTATTCTTTATTTAAACCTTATTATAAAAAATAATATTATTAATTAACCATTGTATACTACGCGTATAGCAAGAATCTTCTTTGTAAAAAGAGATAAAGTTTGTCTTGTTTGACGAGGCGAAGTTAGGACTACAAAGTCCTCTCTACCACTCAACGTCGACCTTTACCTAGCGTCACCGTTTAGTCACATTACAAATTGTAAGTGGTGAGTACGGGGATCGAACCCGCGCCAACGGAGTGATGAGCTCCGGAGTCGCGCGCGATACCAATCCGCCACGGAACTGCTTCCGTATACATTGTACTCTCAAAGCTCAACATTACCTGCTTGTTGTTTTGTAAAAAAAATTTGAAAAATGGACTAACCATCTGAAACATATCAGTAACCTTTACTGTAATAGGGGTATCCTAAGATCATTAGTCGTGGACAAATTATGATTAGAGTTCATCATATGACTTCTACGGTTATCGCTGTATCGACTTTCCCCTATCGAGATGACGTAACATTTTAGTGCTAATCACAATTGTTCTGATGTAATTAATAAAAGTTATAACGTGAACAGGCAAAATGAGTATTGGAATTAAACAAAATTGAATTGATTAAACAGTCACTAAATCATTATTTGAGATGCCGACCACTCTAATGAGAGTATTTTGAGGCAAATATGTGGTGAAGGATGAGTGCGATGAGTAATGAGTTATGAGGTGTAGTCTTGTTACAAACTAAGGCCGACTATTCCTTAGGATTGGTCATTAATTAATAGCCCAATGACCAATGGAGATACAAGGACCAACGGCTTAACGTGACTTCCGAACCACGCAGGTGATGGTCTGATTTGTCTAAACGATGGTGGGAGTTGATGCGGGTATTATCAGATGATCACTGAGACTATCTGAGCCGCTTTAGACCTATATCATCCTCAAAACCTGACCTCCATGAAGCTGGATTACAGGACCACGCCACGAGTCCCAGTCAAGTATTTTTAACATAAGCTCACGTCAAATTTTTTCATAACCTTGTGATAATTTAGTTGTTACGTAATTTCCTGAAC
The DNA here is from genome assembly GCA_018831715.1 of Matsumurasca onukii. Lineage (NCBI taxonomy): Eukaryota > Metazoa > Arthropoda > Insecta > Hemiptera > Cicadellidae > Matsumurasca > Matsumurasca onukii. Next base: position 22,278,107 of record CM032067.1, on the reverse strand, counting down.
TTCGAGAGTCTTGAGCTGTATTTGAAACCCTGCAACGCTTCAAATCAAAAATTATCCCCATCGAGAAAAGAACACAAGCTCGCCAGGTGCGTCACAAGCCCCTTCTAACTAATTGCCTAAATGCAAATCACTCGGCGACAAAGAGTTGTAATAAAATGATTTAATTGTCTACCGTGTGAAGGTGCCTCAACCGTCTTTACAGGGCTTGGGGCTGCTGCATTACTGAAAAACACTGGGATTTGCATGGGGCGGGCCTCCTCGGATGCAAATTTGGGCTCACAATGTCCCCGACGTGTCACTGGGAGCCCCCCGCCCCTTGGCCAGGAGCCCCGGGAAGTGATTAAATAGAATATACTAGACGAAGAAATGCAAAGTAGACTAGATTAATCAGGAGTAGAAGAGTCTGTGTGGAGAGATTAAGACCGGTTGATCTGGGCTTGGGAATAACTCTATTTTCTATTGCGTCTTATTTTTCGGAAAGTTGGTATTGAAATTACTAATTAATATGGCTTTGTTTAAGTGTGTAAAGAAATCACGTGATTTTGTTTAAACACATTTAAATTTACATCGCAAGTCGGCAGTCCTGTGACCAATAGGACAACAGACAGCAAGTATCCCAGTTTCAGCCAATCAGTACTAAAGTTGGTACCTCAAAGCGAGAACGAAATATTTCAAACTAGTTATGATGTTTTGACGCGGTGTGAACCGGAAAACTAGATTATAACTGTGACCGTTTTACAGTTATTTATTTGAAAAATAAAAGATTCACTTAAAAGGGTTAACACATATGTAAATGTAAAAAAATTAAAATTAAGTACGCTTGGAAAAGTCGGAATAATGTTTTTCTAAGTGTACTTTGTTTTAATTTTATTCTTATACGATCATGAAGTGGTCAAATTACACACATTTGAACACTTAAAACTGTTACTTTGTTATCTAACTTCCTGCAGGGACATATCTCTTATCGCCTATTATCATAATATTAAAAAACTGTAGTAAATCAATAGATGACTCTTCTTGAGAACTGGATGTTAAAACGCTTTCTTTAAACCTCTTTTGAATATACAACTAAAGTTAAAATATTATTACGGACGTTTTCAATAGTTACACGACGTGTCGGGTCTAGAATCTGACTTCGTATTCAAGCGAAAAGTAACCTAAAACATAAAACCAAATATAATGGAAAACACAAACGTATTTGCACGTAACCGGTTTATAAAAAAGGCACAATCTCAACTCAACAAACTATAGACCCATTTCGCTCATCACCCTTTTCCCAAAACAATTCCAAACCGCTCCCCAGGAGACCCGAGACGCATCGGAAATCTTCCTGTCACTCACCGTACTAGCGCCGACCTCCCATTTAATGAGCGGTTTGAAACATTTCCGACCTGACGACGCCCCTCGGGCGCTCTTCGAAACGTTCCGTGAGAGAGTTATGCAGATGAACCCTCGCGCGTATGCAGATCTAAGAACAATGCTTAACCCTTGCTCGGGTAAAAACTATTACACTCTTGGATGAAATGAGGGGCTGGGCCCCGGGGGGTCTGGACAGTCGGGCTCATTTGCTTACTGCTCCGGCACCTGGCCGCTCCTCTGGTATGTAGCTTGTAATCTGTGTGATTATTTTGTGTTTTCTTGTGGAATTTATTACTAATTTTAGGTTTTCAAAACAATAATTAGGCTAGAAATTCATTCAAACTCGTTGCCATAATAAAGTTTGTGATTTATTCGATTTAATTCCTGATATGAGGGATTATTTTCGTATTTTAGTTTGTCGTTTGTGTGATTATTTTGGGTTTTTTAAGCTTGGTAGGTTGTTTCGTTTATTTATTCATATTTAGCATCCCGAAAAGTTTTGACGGGTCGCTCCTATATTATGACGCTTCTTGTAGTTTGTCTTCATTTTGTGTTTTCTTTGTTTTCTTGTTTGGTTTATGACACATTTTTTATTGAGTTTTTTATTATTTTGAAACTTAATTCATAGATTGTTTAGTTTATTTATCAAAATGTATCAGCCTGCTAAGGTTTGATTGGTCGCTCTCATGGTATGTTGCTTGAAGTTTACCTGTTGTGGAATTACGATGTGTTCTTTGCGAATTTGGTTGGTTTTATGACTTATTTTGTAGGGTAGAAAGTCTTTTTAAACAATAAATAGGCTATATAGGAATCCGTCATATAATCAAAATACGTTAAAAATATCGAATTACATTGTAGATTGCAGTTTGTGTAATTATTTTGTGTTTTCTCTTGTGTTTGTGACATATTCTTAAGGGAATTTGGTTTTTTAACAATAAATAGAATATAATTTGGTTGAAGTCAATACTGGAGAGCATTAAATTCAGTTGACAAATTCTACATTCAAACATATGTTTGATTACACAAATTTAATATTTGATTAATATACCAATAGCGCATGGTTTGATATCTCCTGGGACTTTTCACCAATCAAAACTATTTCGCGTTTTTATTGCATAAGCCTAGTATTAGAACATCCCAAATAATTCCAAATATAGTTTTAAATAATTTTTCTCGAATAGGTTTATAAAAAGATGATAAATTCTCCAAAACGATGAGTTATTTTGGGAATATATTGGAGCTCAGCTGCTCGTAGTACAATCAATTATGTAATCAAATACGATTAGAAAGAGACACTGAATTCATAAATTAAATAACATAAACAGGAGTGCCAGTTATCCATCCCAACTTATTTGTCTAAAGTTCAATGTCTTCATCAGTAAAAATTTACATAGGGTACCCCAAAAAAAGAAACAACTATTTTAAATAAAAATAACCACTAAATTGGGATGGCAATCAAATATTTTTGCATAGAAATATGTAATACGTTTTTGATTTTTACTAAATTAAACCACCCTAGATGAAACCCCCTATTACTATTCTAAACATCATTTACACACTTATACCAATTAAATGCTGTTTTCATTGTGATTTGAAAGCATTTAAATTATTTGCTACTAATGAGTATTTATTCACTAATCAACGGTGTTTTAGAAATAGGTTTATTCGAAAAGCAGAAATGGGTTCAGTTATTTAATCAACAAATCAATGAAACTTAATGGAGTTCGTTGAAACTTGGAAATAAATTACGTTTCGTGCTGTTTTCCCATTGGCTGTATAAAACATTGAATATTATTGGTTGTTAATAATATATTAGTTGGAAAGTACACAAATAAATATAGTTTGGTTAGTGTACTATTATGTTGTTGTAATCGTTGGGAGATATTGGTTCCAAGTTCAGCTTTTTAATCAAATGTGAATGAGTTATTTTTACGCTTTCACAGTACATTGATATCATACAAGTATAGGTTTTAAATTTTATTCAGTTGTTTTAGTTCAGTTGTTTGCAAGCTTACCAACATATATTTGAAAAGTTAATTGGTGGTTTTTACACATAACTTAAAGACACTAACATATTTTCTGTTAAAATAATTATATTTTCATGACGTTAGATCCAAAAGATTTTCTATCTTAAAAAAAAAAAGATCTTATATCTTTAGTTCTCTAATAAAGCAATTATTAGTTAACCTGCAACATAACTAGGGACCCCAAAATTCGAACACAAAACGTGTAAAATTTCTAGACAATTATAAGGGGGAGGTTTAAATGGACTAATTTAATCCAAAAGGTTTCTAAATTATTTTTAAAAGTGATTGTGTTTTTCATAACTATAAGAGTGTTTATAATCGACAATATTCAAATATTCTACGCATATCGTGCTTTTCGACAACAACTCAAACAATACAGAATGTAAAATCTACATATTAACAGCTGTTTAAATAATTACGAGATTGTGAGTGTTATTACTAACAAAACATGTTTAAGATAAGAAAAATAAACACTTAATTATTTGCTGAACAACATGCAAGTGCTTGATGTCGTGTCTATGAGTTTCTAAACAAAGTGGTGAAATAAATGTTAAACTATAAATTAACATAAAATTACAATTCAACTTGGAAAATATTATTTAATTTATGTCTTCGTTTGCTTCTACCGAATTTTGAAATATAATATGCTCTCGAGTAGACAGCTACGAAAAAAGTTAAATTTCTAAATAAGTTTGTGTTTAATATGTTTTAGATGTAATTAATTTATGTGCGTATCTCCAAAAACATAACTAACCGATATGTACTGTAACAGTATTTTAAACAACGACCATACCTTATGAAGTTTAAATTTGTAACTCGACAATAGTTTAGTATTAAAATTACGTTTTGTATAAATTGTCTTTAAACCATATAATGCAATTCGTAATTAAATGACACGTTCATTTGATTTTTTTTCATGCCCATCTAGAGGTTCTAAGATGTGTTATTAACAATGCCCCTTCCCCCAAAAAATAATTTTCGGTGGACAAATTTTGATAGCTACTAAATTTTGCCTTGAAATTGACGAAACCTCCTTTTTAGGCCTACCAAACTTTGTAAAAATTGGGGAAAAATGCAACCTACGATTTGTAAAGTTTTACGATTTGACAGAAAGTGTTGGAAAGGTCAAAACAGCGTTCGTTTTGTTCTTAAAGGTAAAGTTTGTCTTCTCTTCCACTCAACCTCGACTATTACCTAGCGTTACCGTATAGTCACTTTACAAATGTAAATGGCGACTGCCGGGATCGAACCCACGCCAGCAGAAGGATAAGCTGCGGAGTCGTGCACGATACCAACCCGCCACGGTACCGCCCTACGACGTTTTGTTCTGTAGAAATGAAAAGCTCTATTTCCCATAGAAATCACCAAATCACAATTTCAGATGCCGACCACTCTCATGAGGGTATTTCAAGGCAAATATGTGGTGAAGGATGAGTGTGATGAGTGGTAGTAATGAGTTGTGAGGTGTAGTCTTGTTACAAACTAAGGCCGACTCTTCCTTAGAATGGGTCATTAATTAATAGCCCAATGACCAATGCAAATACAAGGACCAACGGCTTAACGTGACTTCCGAACCACGCAGGTGATGGTCTGAACTATGGTGGGAGTTGATGCGGGTATCATCAGATGATCACTGAGATGATCAAATACCCCAAAACCAAACCTAGAACACCACCCGAAGCTACAACATCGCGTTCCGAGCGCCGTCGAAATCGAAAAATGAATCCCACATCGTACCTCAGTGTCGACCGGGTGGAAGGGGGGGGGGGACACGTAAGTAATTGAAGAAGGGATGTGGCATTATCAAATCCAGCGAAGAAACGAGAAGAAAGAAACCTCTTCTACACGCGAGGGAGAGGAATTCCATCTCATCTCGAACCAATATCCACGTCTGCACGAGGTATTGTAAGGGGAAGCCGCTTTGTAAATTGAAGTTTTATATTAAATCCAAACGTAAGATACGCGGCGTTGTGAGCTCTGCTGAGGGGCTTCGTCAACGCTTGTTATGATTGGGTATTTTGCTTTTTGTGGGGTTGAAATGTGGACGTTTCGGGATTTCACGATCTAGAGTCGTTGTCAGGTCGCTTAACATAAACATTAGAGAAGGAACTAGCCGAATCACTAATCACTGTTTTGATAACAATCGCTCAATCAACAAAAACACTATACAAATTTTAAAACGAGTTACTCAACCAAAATACTTAAGTCTTGGGAAACATTGTACATAAACAAGAATGAAAAAGAAGACTCACTGAACGACGAAGATTATACGTTCAAAATTACTAAAAAACAAGTTTCTATCAAGAAGTTATTTATATATATATATATATTTTGCTACAGTATATTCACTTTATTGTTTTTTTAATCCTAAATTTGTGTACCATATTTTTAATGATTATACTCTTTAAAACGTTTAGGTTTAAACACTTTTATCTTTTTGAATTTTTGAGGTTATCTGACGTAGACAACTTTGCTGATCAAAAGGCCTCATGAATTAAAATTTTAAAAATTGGTTTTGTTTGACTTTAACGTTCTTTTTTAACAATCTAAGACTAAAGTAATCACCTCAGGAGTGCACAGTACATATCGGCCATTTTGTTTTTTGTCCCATAAGAACAATGTAAAATCAAGCATACTCTAGGGACATTTCATGTACACAATTTTCATTGGATCTTTTTAAAATAAGTATTAACTGACATCTGTTGACAAAGTGTAGCCGTGGCTCCGCTGACTACCTTTTTGAAAATTTCATTAGTTTACTAGTAAAAATATAATATTTATATACAAAGTCACAGTCTTATAAATAAATCCGACGAAAATTGTAGGCGTGAAATGTCCCAAGAAAATTTATGTTTTACTTTTCTCTTATGAAATGAAAGGTCATAACCACTACTGCGCACCCTTAAGTTGAGCGGTTAATGACGAAAATGCTGTAGTGGATCACGACGTTTCGAAATATAAAATTCAATTCCTTCTTCAGGCTGCATAACACTAACATTGGAGAAAAACTAGCCTAAAGTAATCACCGGATGTTGGAAATGCTGCGTTATTATGATTGAACGGATTTATATTTTGCAGATTTTAGCGTTGAAATGACGTGTAATGTTTTTAACATGTTGTGATTCTTTGTATGTCTTTTACTCGCCAAACAATGAAAAAAAGAAATATAACTTCAAAATTGTCAACAACAAACTTGATCCAAAACACAACCAATTTGTAGTTAACAAAAAAACGACGTTTTCGTGCTACGATATAATCCGTTTTTACATAGTATGTATGTAGCACGATTAAAACATTAGTAGTAATAATGGCGTTTTTTATTGGATGGGATGATCTAACTTGTAATAATAATTACCAGTTTTTAGTTTCACATGAAATAAATTCACCCAATTATTCAAAACTAACCAATTAGTCAAACTTCATTCCGAGTCCACGGTAAACAACAGCTATTATTTATTAAAAGCTTTGTTAAATATTACCCAATATTTACAACTCGTTAAAAAGCACTCGAATGAAACAATCATAGACGAAACAATTCCAACATTTCATTCTCATTACACCTTTATTAAAACCCGGGAATGTCATTTGTTTCATAAAACCTAAGCCGCATTAAAACTCATTAAATCACCAGCTGAAGTTACTTAAATTGGCTTTCCACTTTTCAATTCATCCAATTTTTACACCAATGATTGCTAATTTAACACTCATTACTGGCGGGTAATTACAAAGCAAATACATTAACTGTGAAAGTATAATTAATCCACATAACTGGTTTTAGGGGATTATTTTTTGGTTCATTAAATTGCGTTTTATTATTGGTGACGCTTTTTAGTTTTGAGTTTGCTGTCGAAGATAAGTGTTAGGTTTCTTTATTCAATTGGGAATTTAAAAAACATAATTATTGCTAGTAAATTAATTTATCTCAAAACGTAAAATAAATTTACGTAATTTTTCCCAGTTAACCAGTTTTAACCTGGTAGTAGGTACGAGAAAGAGGCATTGTAAAACCAGTTGAGTAGTTCGTTGTTGTTGTGCTTCTTTATTTTTTTATACTAAAAGCGGTAAAAAAAGGCTTTATTTAAAACCCCCTTTTTACTTTAAATTAAAGCTGAACTGTTTTTTAAAAATTAAGTCGGAAAACAATTTTTTCACTATTTACGCCAATGGAGGTTTTTACGTGTTAACTTAACATATTGTTTGTGGGCATTCCAAACGCTTAGGGAATTGGGTCCAACTCCTTGTGCCTGCGCCGGGAATCGAACCCGCGACCTAACGCCGTGACTCTACCCACTGAGCCACGGACCGCTCAATATCTTTAGCACCTTACTAACAATGCTGAAAAAAATGGAAATTAGAAATAAAAATCAAGCACACGAAACTGATTACCCGGAGAAGGTTTGCTTTGCCTGCTTAAACAAAACAAATGGGTGAAGGTGGTACCGCGGGGGTGAAAACGAAGAACGATGATTGAAGATGAACGATGGCTAACGAACTTGATCGTTTTATCGTTTGCTCAGAGCTTCCACGGGAAATCAGCATTATTTGAGCAAATAACAAAATCACGCACGGAGGAGAAATTATAAACCAAATATTTTTTACTGCACTGAAAACCACAGGACGTTTGATTGTTTTTTACACATTTTGTCACCAAACATTGTTTTTTTAGTAGTTGGTTCGCTGTGAACCCGTCACAGTGTTGTAGCTGAAAGGACTTCTTCAGTTCAAGCTGATTATTAAGAAGTTTTGATACAGCGTGAACCGGAAGAACTAGACTATAACTCTTGTAAAGTTGTTGAATAGGTACTTTAACACTCGCGTACCCTTATTTATTAGTTGTGAACTTTTATTGTAAAAACTATTAACTTGATAAGAAAATTTAAGAAGTAATTAAAATGGTCTATCTTTATTCTCAAGATATAGTTAGGAAGAAAACTAGTTCATCGAAACCATCGCATTTAATTTCGGGCCAAACCTACCGATGCATTTTTAAGAATTTAGGTTTTAACAGTGTCGTCTCTGTACATATTTACATGTAGGATGAGCTACATACAGAAAGAATAATATAATTCATATTGGTCTCCTCCATAATTACTCGAAGGTGAAATATTCTGGAAGAAATCCCTCCCTCAATATTTAAATTAATAAATGAAAAGCGTAGTCAGTACTTTTCAAAATGTTGGATCTTAAAGATTAATAATTATTGATACACGTAAATAAATTACCAAATTTAGCAGAACAAAAGCCGAACTAACAAAATGAGAGATTTAAAGTCACAGATTCGCAGAAACCAACGTCCAATCAGCTGTTTTCAATCGCTCTTCAAATTTAATCCTCTTTGTCGTCCGCTTCTTCTTCTTCCTCTTTGGTCGGCAAAAACAGCTGATTGCGTCTCTCAATACCTGTCGAGCGCCTCTTATTTCATTCATTAACTCTTTACCCCTCCCTCTTCCCCCTTTCCAGCGACCACGATTGCCATTTTCCGACAAATTTCACTGACAACTTCTAACTCTAATTTAATAATAAATTATTCGCTCCAAGCAGAGCCGATTTCCGCTGTCCAAGCTCTTTGTTATTCAGGACGTTATTTTATTTAAGTGTTTCTAACAGCATTGACAGGTTTTCCTTCGGTTAATTTGTTTTTTATTTGACAGGTGGTTTTGTTTGGGGTTTGATTTGATTAGTTGTGAGAGGTTTTAGCCGTCTGAAAGATGTTGTGATTGGATTTAAGCGTTTAAAAGTGTCTATCAGCTGTTGAATTTTAACAAAAAATAAAAATGTCACTTGTCAACATCAACAAAATAAAAGTCTTTTTCGGATGGTTTTAATTTTCTGAAGTTGTACCGTAATATTTTGTCAGTTTAAACGCGATAAAATGTAACAAAGCACTATATTGTTTTTTATGTTTAGTGTACATTATTAACTGAACACTCTCAATTGATCTATTTTACCTTGGAGTGTATTATTTTATAGTAATGTTGATAGTTTTATACTAATAGCTTCATACTAACTCAAACAAATTTAGTAACTATTAATACCTTTGGCGTCAGTCTTACGAGGTATTATTTTGCAAGTTATATTTTGTACTATTAAGATAAACGCATTTTAAATTTCAATATAATTGTACTGCTCATTCCGCTTTCATAACGAGAAACCACTTGTTTGGTCACCATTTTGAAACGTCTTGATAGATGTTCATAATTTGAGTACAGTATATTGATGTACAACAACAAAACGCGTATTTATTTAAAGTTTAATCGAAATCGGATGAAATATACTGTTTTTAGATAATTAAAACAGTTTTTGGGTGATAACTCCTACCAAAGAGGAAGTTACCGGTTAACGAACTCGACCGATATATTTATAAAAGGAACATATGTACCAAAGCTTATGAAAAATTTGACAAAATACGATCTGTAGAGAATAAACACAAATATACATATGTATATAAAGTGTTGAAAGCATGCTCCAGACGTGTTCTGGGGTCAGGATCGGTGCTCATTACCTTATTACCTCTGATCGGTGACCAGCTCTGCTGGATGGATAGCGTCAATTAATTTAAAATCTATATACACTATTTACAAGATGGCAAGCCTAGAACTTTTCGACAAGGAATTGCCCAGCGAGTAAAATGGCCTAAGTAACCAAGTCTTCAGGCTGCTCCTGAACTCCGCAGGTGACGAGTTCTAATATCCACCGGTGTTATTATACATCGCAGAGTGAGATGTGGGTAGCAGTCCTTTTTACTGAGCCTGCAGTACGGGAGGTCCAGATGATCATTTCATGGTCCCTGGCCTGGTCTTCCATGTTGACAGAATGAATGTGTAATTTTCCAAATTCTAAAAGAGGAATTCTTCTGAAGCACAAAACATCTGAAGCAATTGTACTCTGAGTGTATTTACTCAGAGCATATTGTAAGTAAGCCTGGTTTGGAGTAACGAGGTCTCAAAGCAGTAACAAGACACAATTACGTTTCTCCAGCTTCATTCCAGTTAGCAGCCAATTACTGGACAAGCTGCTGGAGAACTCACCGTGTAAACCTGCCTTCAACACTCAGTGTAATCCCGCCTTTACTCAAGTACTGCTCACTTCGTCTTACAGAGTCTCGATGTTACAAAGTCGAGAATCGAAAGTAGAAAATAGTTGAAACTCCACGATGGCCACTCCCCGTGCTTCGGAAATCATGTTATGCCGTTGTGCAATTAACTAATGACCCGAACTGGGGAACAGTCGGCCCTGGTTTGTAACGAGACTACACCTCATCATCCATCAAGACACTGATCACACTCACCATCATTCCATATTCACCTAAAAATACCTTCAAAAAGCCGTAGGAGTCTCAAGTCAAAGTATCAAGGTAGGCTCCTATGAATTTCCCCAGGTCAGTGTTAATTCTCCAAACGGTATCTTTTTAAATGAAAACAATTTTTTTAATTAACATTTAAACACCATTTTCGTAAACACCATCAGAAAAATATATTTCGTAAGAAACTTCATTAAAACAAACTACCTTTAAAAATCACCAAACCCTGCTCAACGCAGACAGGTCACCCTTATTTCTTTTTCCACGAACAGCAACTCGAGTTTAATCATTTGTTTGCACTCAACTCGCCCCTGAACACACTTCTTCGGAGAAAACGAATAAGAAACCCTCCCCTCGATTCCAGTTCGATACCGGTGCGCTTTTCCCGCGCAAATTGTATTTCTTTAATAAAAGCGAGACCAGCTGGCTAAGTAACGCGGAGAGAACAGCTGATCTAATAAAAAGCGTCTTTGACAGTCGATCAGCTGTGAGTTTTGATACTTTGTAATATTAATCAACACTCCAGCTGTTTTCCAAGGAGTAATTGAGATTAATTTTTTATTTCTTTGATGTACCTGAACCGTGAGTGTTTTTTGCTGTGATGAAAGTATTTAATAAAATGGTGTCGTTAACGGTTGAAGTGAGTTTGAGTTTTTGTCACGTTTTGTGAATTATTGAGATTTTTAATTAATTTTGTTATAGGTTAGATTGTTATTACGGATGTTTTCCAAAGTTTTAGTTTTTTAGAAAACAAAAAGTACACGACGATTCGGGATCTGGAATCTGACCCCGTCTTCGGGTGAAAAGTAAACTAAAACATAACACAACACATAAGGAAAAGAGCTAGTTTAAAATTAATCAGCGTAACCTGACAAGTTACCCACCATTAAATAACATTAGTTTTTCTTCCTTATACTTGTTAATTTTATAAAAGCCAGCAGAGAAAACAATAAAAACAATTTGTACGAAAATATGCACAACCGCCTTACGAATTAAAAAAACAATTAGATAAATCAAGCCACACAGACTGACCATCCGACAGTCGAATGGGGATTGGCTGGCTCGGAGCAGTGGACGACCAATCACAGCCGTGAATCAGGCTGACCAACTGTAACAGAGAACACAAACCTATTTATGCGCAGCCAATGTAAGGGAAATTCTTAAGAGTTGAGATGAATGAATCAGGTTTTACTAACAAAGGAGTTGAAATGATTAACCACTTTAGAAATGTCCCTACCCGACGAGTCACAAAAACTGATTATAGGCCTTAGCTGATCGTTAGGTTTTTGAATTTCGGCCAACTCATAATTTTTTGTGTTAGGATTATTTAATATTTAAAACTTTAGTCGAAACAAACTAAATAAGTATCTTAAATATACAAGTTTTTGTCATAATTGTATAAAACCGTTTTAGACCAGATTATTTTCCACCGTTCGAAGGTATTACTGCATGTGTTCAGCAATAATTAAATAAATAAAATCAAAACTATTTACTAATTAGTTCATTTAAATTTTACCGTTCGCAGGCTTTTTGGCACGTGCACAATAGTTTATAAGCGCTTAGCTGACATTGTATGTTAAGACGAAACATACCAATTAAATAAAACGCAATTTGAACATCAGCTGGTCTAGTACATTTTCTCTATTTGCCTAATTAATTAACTAATTTATTTATTTATTCTTTTGACTTAATACATTTTGAATTTTGTTTAATTCTGTTTAATTTTCGACATATGATAAATACAAAAGCACAAAACAAAATATACAGTATAAGACATTTTTAAAAGGTAAAGTATTTTTTAAGTCAAACAATTACAGATTTTATAACTTTAAAGAAACAGATTTTTTGTTACTTTTTAGACTAAACCAGCATAATTTTTTTATGACACACCTAAACCGAGTATTGTTTGCAATTTGTTTGACTTACTTGTGTTGAATTTTTTATGCCGTACTAAGTTACCCCAAATTAAAACATGTATTAGCAAATCTACATAATATAAATGTAGACTGTTAAAACGTTTATAAATAACATACCTTGAGTACAAAAAATATTCTGATAACGTGTAAAAAGGGTTTTCTTGAAACCACCGTCTTAATCCTTTTTCGAAAACATTCTAATTTTGGTTTTCAGGTCTTGAGGCAGGCTATTCCAGAGTTTAGCTCCAGCGTATGTTGGTTTTCGCTCGGCAGCTGTAAGATGATGGACTGGAATGATGAACATTTTGAAGCGTATCTTGTATTGTAGTTGTGATTTAACACTCCATTCCTCACTTCCTCTGATGACATAAGTTACTGCTCCTTGGATATAAAGGTTTATTGCAGTTAGTATTTTTAGCTTCTTAAACATTTCTCTGCATGACTGTCTATTGTGGAAGTTTCCCTAGGATTCTGATCGTTTGTTTCTGGTGAACCAGAACACGTTGCATGTTTCCCAGGGTAGTACCTCCCCAAACGATAAAGCCATATCGCAGATTATAATCGTAAAGAGCTTGGTTTGCATTTTGAACTGTTGCTAAGTCACTTATAGCTTTCATTATTCTTATGATAAAAATACTGTATCAAATAACTGTCTATAAATATCTTATAAATGTTAAAACGTAATAAAACATTAATTTTTTCTACGAAATATAAGTGTTTTTTCAGAAACAGCTGACCACGAATCGCCTCGGTCATCGCACGCAACGTTGTCCCAGTCTGAAACATAATTAAGCAAACAATCACTCAAACACAAAACCGTGTGGGGAATGGGGGGTAAAATGCATCCCGGATAAGCTGATTAAGGGGTGGAAAAATTATTAATAATGGAAAAGCGCGAGTGACGGACGCGAGACGTGCTTGCGCGCGCATACGCGTTGTCATGGCAACCGGCCCACTCGCTCGCCGGATAAGCTATTGCCAATAACAATCTGATAAGAATAAAATGGCGGCTCGCGCGCGGTCGATATCGTGATATTTCGTCCGTTACAACCCCCTCCTAAAAACTGCGCCCCCACCCCTCCCCTAGAGCCGTCAGAGGGGGTTGTCAGGGTCGTGTCGGGGTGAAATTAGGTGCGTTCTGCGAGGTTTTGAAAGTTTAATGGAGATAAAGTTGATTTTTGCCGTGTGTCAGCGGGCTGCTCATCAAAAGTGAGTTAGCTGAAATGTTTTTGGCGGGAAGAATTGGAAATGACCCGTGGTTGCGTTGTTGTGTAAGTCTTACCGCCTAAAAAGGGGTGATTTCGACCTTAGTGACCGTTACAACGATCAGCTGTTTTCGTTTAATAAACCAAAATATTATTACCCTCTACTAATCTGTACACTTGTGTACAAAATCTTTTCAAATTTTTAGAATCTATCTACCAAAAAAATATTTTATTTATTTTGATTATAAATTGTAATTTTTGGTATAACAATGACAACAAAATACGTTGAAAATAAATATATCTAAATTAAATATAATTAGAAAGAAAAGAAAATATTTCGTGGCATACTAGGTGCACAGGAAAAAATGTAATACAAACAAAACAAAATTAAAAAAATAACAACATAAAAATAAATCAACGACAAATAGAACGAGGAAAATATAGCTAATCTTCATATATTTCTTTATAAATTTTAAAAAAAGTTATAGCTATACAAAAAAGACTACGAAGAAAATAAATATTATTTAGGACAAAACCTCTGGACCATTAAAATTCAAAGTTAACAAACTCTTCAGGAACTACACAGACAAAGGTATTGAAACATCCCAATTCGTCGAATCCACACTTAATCACTAAAACCACAAGTGAAATTTAAAAATGTTTAAATGTTTGCAAATAAACCCTTCTTGGAGTCATGTATAAATTATAATGTGATTTCACCAATCATAAAAAAACCTCCACAACCTTCCATAGTATTTAACACAATTTGTAAACAAGAAATTAAACTCCTTTAAATCTCTTTTGTAGTATTATTTTTTTATCGTAGTTAAATCTTTAATATGGTTACGTTTGTTGTGGGTGATTGGCCAGCTGATTATATACTTTAAGCTAGCCCAGTTTTATAATGTTTTGGGTTATGTATGTATAAGGCACCCTATGTTTAGGTTTCTCCTGAAGGTCTATTTGTATTTAGCTGCATTACCATTCTATACATGTGTAGTAATCATGTAATGGAACTTTCAAATGTTTATTTAAAGAAGTTATGCACGTTGTTGTTTGAGAAAGAAAATTCAGCCAAAACGTTTGAATAAAAACAATGCAGTTGTGTTTGTTTTACAACACGTTGATATAATGAATACGTTTGCTTTAAATAACATGTTTGTAGCTTTTTGTTATTTCTTTTGTGCTCTTCGTGAATTTTCATTTGAACAAAGTTTATTTTGGAATAGTTGGACAAAATTTGACTTTTAAAATCATCAACGTTTTTGATGTGGAATGGCAAAGTTGTTTAACATTTTTGAGGTTAAATATTAGTCCAAGGATAAGCTATGCTTAAATACTCTCATTTATTATAATTATTGTAACTATAATTTCTATTAGTATAGTTAGATAATACATGTATAAAAATAGAACATGAAAATAAGGAGATATAATAAGCCAACTTTTGTTTTTGAGGAGGTCAGGTTTTGAGGATGATAAAGGTCTAAAGCGGCTCAGATAGTCTCAGTGATCATCTGATGATACCCGCATCAACTCCCACCATCGTTTAGACATATCAGACCATCACCTGTGTGGTTCGGAAGTCACGTTAAGCCGTTGGTCCTTGTATTCCATTGGTCATTGGGCTACTAATTAATGACCCATTCTAAGGAAGAGTCGGCCTTAGTTTGTAACAAGACTACACCTCACAACTCATTACTACCACTCATCACACTCATCCTTCACCACATATAATACCCTCATGAGAGTGGTTGGCATCTCAAATAGTGATTTAGTTATACAAACGTTTTCAGGCTAAAGAAGAGGAAAGGGTTAGCGACACAAAGTTAACAAAAGTAATAATAAATAAAAACCAACAGTACTTAAAAATAATTTTGAAACCTCAGCTGATCTAAAGCCCTTATGAGTACTATGTTTTCTCAAGACAAATAGGCCCTACTATATAAAGTTCAATAATCTATTATTTAAGCCGAAAGGAGTTTTTTTTATTTCAAAACCAATTAATTGATGTGCCAATTTGAATTTCGAATAGAGTAAGTTGGGTAAAAGCTACACTAGAGGAAGGTTCAATTTTATGTAAAGCATTATGAATTTAGCAATATAGTTTGTCTTTGTATAGTAAAGAATATTCATAGCCTTTAACTAAATAGGCATTAAAAAAATATTATGGTTTTATTAATATAAACACAAGGCGGAGATAGTATTGTTAATTATTTGAATGTGCCTCTACAAGAATATTTATACCAAAGTTTTGAAAGCATCTTTAAGATAATAAATACAGCCTAATCTTGGTGGCAAAAAATATGTAGGTAAAAACCCGAAGTAGGCCTAATCATAACGTAGTGTCCTTTTTGGATGGGTTTTAACGATTGTATAAATATTTACACTTTTGAAATTGTATCCATTCTTATTTTCACCAAAAAATATTGGCGCTAGTAATGCAAACTTTTGAAATTCTAAAAACATACAAGCAAATAATGGGTTTAAAATATATAGTGTTACAATATTTTAAGATCGAATCCGTAATAGAAATAAGTCTTTATAAAAACTCAAAGCTCACCTTTTGAATCATACCTTAAGTAATTTTTGACATATTAGGTAAAAAAGGTAAACGTTGTCTTTTTATCGAGGCGAAGTTAGGACTACGACGTACTTTCAACCTCGACCTTTACCTAGCGTCCCCGTATTAGTCACATTATAATTATTGTAAGTGGCGTCTGATGGGATCGAACCCGTGCCACCATAGTGATGAGCTCCAGAGTCGCGCGCGTTACCAATCCGCCACGGATCCGCTAACATATATAGTGCGATTAATAACACAATTTCTAAATTGGGTTGAATAGATTTTGGTATATTTCGAAGCTACTACTATTCCGCTAATATATTCCACCTCAAGCGTTAGCAGGCCTAATAATCTAAAGATTAAACAACCCTGTATGAGTAACATAAATCCTGAACCAGTTTTGACCATAGACAATTTCAAAAAATTAATTAAAAACCTTAAGCGTCTTTTTCTGTGAAGTAAGGTAGTTCTTCAGCTCACTTTAGACCTTTAAAATACTTTGGTTTAACACGCCGACCCCTCTTTTAGGGCATTTTAAAATGAATGTGGGATGATAGGTGAGTGTGATGAGGTGCAGTCTTGTTACAAACTAGGACCGACTGTTTCCCAAATTAGGTAATTAACACCCCAACGACCAATGGACCAACGTGACTTCCGAACCACGAGGAGAGGCCATCGTGGAAAAGGTAGCACCGCCGGGAGTTCAACCCGGGCCTATTTGGGGCGAATTATGACCCCAATACTTAACGTATATTACCAATTTTTATACTGACAATATATAAAGCCGCATCAATGCGGCATAATCATAACTTTCCAACTCTCGTGTAGACACAGACGTCTTATTATCCGTACAAAAATGCCTGGGTGGAAGGGGTTGAGGGGGATCTGAAGTATAAAATGTAAGAAACGCACACGTCATTATTCTTCAGTAACTCAATTTCACCCCTCCTTCACCCCCGCCACCCTTATCGCGAGGGAGATCACCCCCCACCCTCTCCCTGGCACTTACATTTCGTATCTCATTTTCCGTATTCGAAAACATGGAAAGTCCACCCCCAGGAAATCGCAAGAAGGGTCGCTATCTGATATCGATTTGTAGCGAGGGCTGACTTGAGTACTAATTACGTACTTGGCGGTGTTTATCGGTCATTAGGAGTCGATCTTAGTGACAATCGAGTGATTAGTCGATTAGTGGTATCGGTTTAATGGTGGTTAAACAGGGTCTTGGTGGGGTTTCTCGTTTTCTCTTGATTAGGCCTATGTTTTGGCTCTTTAGTTTAAGGCAATTCTGAGGAAGTATTGCGTTTTCAGTATCACTCATGAAATAAAAATCTAAATTATTTCTGTTTATTTTTCTATTCAGGTTTAAGAATCTAAAGTTTAAAATATTTTACGAACGTTTTCCATTGTTTTTAAGAGAAAAAAGTACACGACGTTTCGAGATCTGGTATCTGACCTCGTCTTCAGGTGAAAAGTAACCTAAAACATAACACGAAACATTAAGAAATGCGAGTTAGCCTAAAAGTCATCAGCGCAAACTGACCAGTTACCCACCACCAAATAATCTTTTCTTTTAACCTTTAGAAATTGTATCGTCAACAACAAACTTCAAACAATTTAAGAAAGATGATGTAATACAACAAATCATAATTAATGCTATGGCAATGTATTAGTAAATAATCTGTTGATAATGTTTGCACCGTGGAATTGTTCTTGCAAACAAATTTATACAGAAAGATTATGACTGTGCCATGTTTAAGTGAGAGAAATTATACAGCTTGAAACTTCATGCACGAATATAATACAAGGTTCAAAAATAATTTTCAATACCCTAGACACCGACTTAAAATCGTATATGGGAAAAGGTTTTCAATAATTACCTGACAACAAAAGTCTTTAAAAATACAAACAAATTCAGAGCCTTACTAATCTCTTGAAAAAAAGTTTATAAAATAAGTAAAATCTAATAATAATTTATAACTAATTTTGAGAACTAACTTAGCTTCAAAAAGATGTATTTTGTGGCAATAAAGTTCAATGACAATGACTGTGTAGTGTGGTCACATTTGTACACAATTAGCTTAAAAACATTTAATTAACATCTTATCCACGCGATTTGTTTACTTCAATAACAGTTGTTCAATACACAGAATAAAAACCCACCCACAAAAACTCACCTAATAAACATAAGTTGAACTTCGTTTCACTGAGGTTTTAGTCAAAATAAACATACAAACAAAACAAAAGAACAACCTCCAAAAAGCTTCATCAAACGCTTCAATCACAAAACCCTCGTTCACCCCAACAAACATATTGTCTCTAATTGCACGGGAATACTTTGTTTTAAAACATCTGGATGAAACGACATCAAAGAAATGAACGCTGGAACATGTTCTCAACAGGGCTTTGTGAAGGAACATTAGGTTTGGGTAAAACGTGTCTTTTATTTGAAAGTTACGTCAAATGAGCTCGTTGGAGTCAAAACGTGTCCTTTTCATTCAAACGTTTCGCTGGAAAACGCTCGTCGTCAAGGATTTGTTTAAACGATGTGTCGATTTTGTAAAGTTTCGTTATGAGTTTTAGACTGGGACTCGTGGCGTGGTCCTGTAATCCAGCTCCATGGAGGTCAGGTTTTGAGGAGGTTTAGATATAGGTCTAAAGCGGCTCAGATAGTCTCAGTGATCATCTGATGATACCCGCATCAACTCCCACCATCGTTTAGACATATCAGACCATCACCTGCGTAGTTCGGAAGTCACGTTAAGCCGTTGGTCCTTGTATTTCCATTGGTCATTGGGCTTTTAATTAATAACCCATTCTAAGGAAGAGTCAGCCTTAGTTTGTAACAAGACTACACCTCAACACATTACTACACCTCATTACTACCACTCAACACACTCATCCTTCACCTCATATTTGCCTTAAAATACCCTCATGAGAGTGGTCGGCATCTGAAATAGTGATTTAGTGATAGAGTAGGTTTGAAAGCTGTTGCTGCACGGCGTTTCGGGATATGCAATCTGACCCCATCTTCAGGTGGAAGGTAACCTAAAACATCACAAAAACATAAGACATATTTGGACTACATTTCGCCTAAAGACGAAAAACTCAATACCAAAATCCACTATAAAAAAGTCTTTGGAAAACTCATTTTAGGAGAGAACTATGAAAATTGTGGATCGACCCTATAGACAATATTTTTGGCATCATGTAAAATCATCACATGAAGGCAGCGTGGTTAGGACAGAAAAAGCCATAAAATGCACGTGAACAAAGTTGACGTGAGGTTTAGTTTTTAGCCACTCAAAAACGTGTCATTTTTCATGTCCTTGGACTGGAGAACATTGGTTTATATCAGATTTTACTGTCATTTTCGTCGCCCAATATACAAATATGCAATTAAGCTGTTTGAAATCAGGCAAATATCTATCTAAAGCAACAAATCTGACTATCTAACCTATTCAACGGACCCGTGGCGGGTTGGTATCGCACTGATCGCTCCGGTCATGCGAGTTCGATCCCCGAAGTCACCACTAACAATTTGTTAGGTGACTGTGCGGTAACGCTAGGTAAAGGTCGAGGACAAGGATAACAAGGTCATTGCCTCGTTAAACAAGACAAACTCTAAACTTTACTTTGTCATCGAGACCAGGACCCTGTTTCATGTAAATTACTAATTTTAGTAACTCTCAAATGGTATTGTAGGAAATAATATTTGGGAGACTTCTAAAACTTTGTTCAGTATTCAGTTATACAGAAAAAGGTTCCACCTCCTAATTTAACAGTTTAAAACAGCAGTGAAAAGCTAATCTATTTGGGAGTCAGACTATTTCTGTTTTATAAAGAAAAACACATTACCTTTCAAATTCTACAATATTATTAGGAGTCAGCTGGGATATTTTTACTAGTCAAGCATGATCATTACTGGTTGTGGCAGCCATGTTGGATTAAAAAAAACAACAAATAACTAAACAGTTACAAGTAGGCCATACAGACCTTTCTATTCCTAGACGTAGTTTGGTATCGACTTGGCCTAGATAATGTTTTTATCACATTAAATTGTTGTCTAAAGCCTACACTATAAGTTGATATTAAATAGTCGTAAGAAAATGCCACCGGTAGCAAAATGTTATTATTTATTTATTTATTATAATGCTACATAACAGGCGTGCCCAATTACAATGGAGCATTTAGAAACATAACAATTAGATAGCATAGATAACAGAAATGTTCATGGATGCACAAAGAAAAATGGATGGATTATGTAGTTGAAAAATGTAAACAGTCAAGTAGTTTTCATGCGGGTAAAAGACACGGTTAGGTTTAAACTCCTAATTTGGATTTAGAAGAAAAAGTAGACCCCTGAAGCTATGATTTCCTAGAAAAAAGTTCACCGCTAAATTACGGCCGTTATTGTAGCGGTGAACGTAACGGTGACGGTGGACGTAACACAATATTTAAACAGATGTAGACAAAAACAACTTTTGACATGTTGTTTTTTTTAGTTGTCAAAGTTTATTTACGTATGTAGTAATGGATAAGGTAGACTGTTGTTTACAAAACAAAATGTGTCACCTGGTGAGAAAAACCTTAACCAGTTTCCACCGCTAACTTTACGTCCACTTTTTTCTAGGAAACCACTCTCATCTGATTGTATTGAAAACAAAACTCACCGTCATATTACGGCCGTAATGTAGCGGTCACCGCTTTCTAGAAAACCATAGCTTGAGCTTTTACTCTTAAGTGTAAATAAGCAGTTAGCTGTTTTTTATGAAACAAAACACACAGTTGTAGTCTTAAAGTACTTCTAAACAAATTTTTACCTTCCCAATTACAAATATATAAAAATATATATATTTTCAGGATAACTTTTAAAATATTTTTCGTTACAGTCCCATTTAGGAGTTGAACTGTATTTATGAAGTTGCCCAGCATTTGAGATATCATCAAGGAATAAAACGTGCGGTAACGCTAGGTAAAGGTCGAGGATGAGTGGTAGAAAGGACTCGTTAAACAAGACAAACTCTAAACTCTACCTTCTCACGAGATCAGCATTTAAGATATCATCAGCAAATAAAACATCCAGTTTACGTGCTCGGACACCGGGGTTCGGAAAGCAGGTGAAACCGCTTGACCAGTGCGGCGCAGGTGTTTCGGAAGTCACGTGAAAGCGTATCATTTACCTGTCAACAGCTTGGCCTGACCCTCGGGGCAGTTGCGGAGGTGGTAATCTCGTAGAATATAATACCACTCCCACTAAAGCTGGGGCTGGACAACACGTGTTTGTTCAGACAAGAGAGTTATCTTACGATCTTAGGAAACCTTGGGTTGAAAGATTTCTGTGGAAAGTTTTAGTGAATTATTATAAGAATTGTTTTTTTACCGTCGTGTAAACGAAACGTCGTAGAAAAAAACGGAAAGCTTTTCCTCACATATTTAGTCAAATTACAAACCTTATGTGTGTATGTGTTGTTCTCAGTTTGCTTTTACGAGCATATTAAAACTATTTAAAGACAAATACCTTTAGAACAGATAAAGCGACTCAGATAGTCTCAGTGACCATCTGATGGTACCCGCATGAACTCTCACCATCGTTTAGACATATCAGACCATCACCTGCGTGGTTTGGAAGTCACGTTAAGTTGTTGGTCCTTGTATTTCCATATTGGTCATTGGGCTATGAATTAATGACCCATTCTAAGGAAGATTCGGCCTTAATTTGTATTAAGACTATACCTCATAACTCATTTTTACCACTCATCACACTCATCCTTCACCACATATTTGCCTTATAGTACCTTCATGAGAGTGGTCGGCATCTCAAATAGTGATTTAGTGATTTAGCAAAATCGGTTCACGGAAAATTGCCCTTTGGGGAGGTTGGCATCACCCCCCACCACAAAAAATGGGGTTTATAGCTTGATTTTAAAGAAATTTAGTATTTTGAACATTTGACTTGAGATATCGACCACTCTAAAGTTTATTTCAGTATGAACATTTATGATTCTGTAACAAAACTTATAACAAAAATCAACCAAACCTGTTCAATCTGACCAGAATAACAACAAAAGCCCGTTTGTCTTTGATTTTTAGAATATTTGTTAATAAATTCTCCCCTCTCTAGTTATTAAATTCCCTTTTCTAGAAGGTAAGATTCCTGTCGTTGACCTCACCGAGCAAAAGCAGGTGCAAGAGGACAATATATTCCCCAACTCTATGAGGCTCAGACAGGTCTAACCTTGTTTAACCCTACATGTGCTGTCAGCAGGCTTTAGAATTCCTCTAGTTGTTGTAGGGTCTTTGACCTGTCTCTCTCACGCGCGTACAAAGACTACACGCGGTTTGGGTTCGGGATTTTAAGCGTGGGAGTGTTCAAAATACCTTCTACGATTTTAAAGTTGATATTAAGGGTAAACTGGCGTGCTAGTCAACTGACGTGCTAGTTCCACTGGCATGTTGGTCAACTGGAATGCTAATCAGCAGACAGGCTAGTCAACATTCATGCTAGTCAACAGGCAGGTCAACAGGCATGCTAGTTGAACTGGCGTGCTAGTCAACCGGCATGCTAGTCAACATGCACGCTAGCTTAACTGGCATGCTAGTCAACTGCTGGAAATTACTCGGCTGGTAATAATAACTATTCGGAAATTACTTAGATTTGAGTTGCCAACGATATTGTTGCCAGTTTTACACCGTTTAAAATAGTTTTTACATTAATAAACATGATATAGAGGAGGTAACTAGAGGAGTAAGAATTAATTTAAAAGTCAAAAGAAATCAAGTTTCAAATATTTGACCAGTTACTCTTTGCCAAATAACCTTAGCATTTTCCCTTTACTGTTTAATTATATAACAGCTAGATTAAAAAACAATATCTACAAAACTTTACGGAATTAAAAAAAGAAGAGAAATCCATCAAGTCTACTAGCAGTGACAGCTGCACACTGCCTGGCCAGCCTTTGGCTGGTTTAGAGCAGTGAATGACCAATCACAGCCGTGAATCAGACCGACCAACTGTAACAGAAAACACAAAACTACCTATTTATGCACAGCCAATGAAAAAATACGAGTAGTTTTCCTTCCATTGGCCTATCATACAAAAATAAAATTATCATACAAAATAACCAAGTGCCTGTAAGGGCTTGGCCCGTTTTTTCACCTTTCTAATTTCTAAATTAATAAACATGATATATTTAGAAACTAGAGGAGTTTTCCGACACGCGTATAGAGCGTTATTTTCAAAATTGTGCGTTTTAAGTGTACAACATGAAGTTGAAAAGATCTAAAACTTGTAAAATTTCAAAGTTTATTTTGAAACGGTTGAACAATTTATGAAAAAATCGGGTTCTATACAAGTGTCGGAAAACTCCTCTAGTTTCCAAATATGTCCTGTTTACTGAATCTACTTTCTACGAAACCCTTGCAGGCGCTTGGTTTGACAGCATCAGTTGAAAGAAGGCCCGTTGTTTAGCCAGTTGTTACGTGGGCGATATCGTGTGTTCCTTGTGCGGACGAATTCAGCCTTTCTCTGACGTGACCACTGAGGCCGACCCTTAACAAACTCATAAAACTGATAAGAAGAATTTACAAACTCATGAAAGCCAAGTTTATTACATCAGCTGGAGCTTATAACGAATTCCCCAACAAAAAGACCAAAAGCAAATCCGCCAAGCTTAGCGGGTAATTGACGAAAACTCGACTTTTCAAATCCGCGCCAATGCCGGGAGCACGGGAAGACATCTTTTATGAAATTAATCCGGGATCTGAATCATAATTATGAAAAAAGCCCGACCTCTCAGGAAGTCTGGAGTAATTGTGAATAAAGTAGGAAAGGGGGGACTGCGTGCAGAATGGTAATTGGGTGTATATATGTCTCAGGGGAGGGGAAGGGGACGACCGCAGGAGGGAATTTTCCCTCCGAGAGAATTTAAGGGAATACTTGAGATTGGTTTTGAACAAATTAATAGCTAAGGTTCTTTAGACTTACTATAAAATTTTCATTTTGTCCAGTTCTAAAATTGTCAAATACTTTTTGACAAATTGGCTTATGTTTTATTTTTTTAATTATATGGATTTGACAAATTTAATTTGATAATAAGCTTTATTATAGGTTATTGAGGCTATTTTTTCATGTTCAAAATTGAGTTCATTAAATAAATTTGGCCAAAATGACACAGTAAAAACTATAAAATATGTAGTAAACAAAATATAAAATATGAAAAAATATAAAATAAAAGATAATGTAAAAAATATAAAATGAAAAACAATATAACATACAGAATAATATTTAAAAAATATATGAACAGAAATATATAAAATAGGATGATTATGAAACATTAGGTTTTAGAATATAAGTGATGTTGAATTATTTGATGGGATCCTTAACACTATAAGAGTAATTACTAATTTTCATAGTCCTTTCTGTTAGTTAAAGGTCGAATAATTATTTTCCAGTACAGTAGTGTCACTTCTTCAAAATTAAAACGTCATTTATTTTGAGATATTTATTAGTTACTCTAAGGAAACGACAATTTTATATAGCTTAAACATACGTATAATGTAGGTAAAATTAACATTAAAAGTAAATTACGAGCTATTTTGGTTGTAACATTAAATTATTAATAATAAATTAATATATTGTCATGATGTTATGTTTGAACATCATCGCTTTTGATTTTCATGTTTCAATTCTAACAGCTGTTATAACACCTCAAAACTACTTCTCGTTATGAATAAAATAAAATAAAAGGCATTACCAAAACCAAAATTTTCTAGAAATCTAAACATGTTGTTTTTTGTTTGTTATTATTAAACATCACACACTACAATAAAAGAAAAACACTCATAATACTATTATAACCATAATCCAAACTGCCAAAAAATCCCAGCAGGCAGGGTTAAAAATCCCCAAACAGGGATAAAATCCCTCCTGAAAACCCCCTATCGAATAGAACAAGGGTGACAGTGGTGGTGGGGGAGAGGGATGGCTTAAGGTTATGGATTAATAAGTAGCCATTAGTGGAACAAAGTTTTGTGGCAACGGATCATTACCCGGTCATATTGTGATCAATGATCAATGTCGCTGAACACCGATCATTGATCAAGTGATTGCAGAGTGCGCCATTGGTAACACGGCACTTCCGGTGAAAAACTTAGGACTAAAAGTGCAATTTACTACTCAACCTCGACCTTTACCTAGCAAATCGGTATCTACTGACCAAAAGCGTTTCTATCATAAATGTCCGTTTGAAAGGTTGAAATATTATTAAGGACGTTTTCCATAGTTGTGGAATAAAAGAAACACGACGTTTCGGGATGTGGAATCTGAACTCGTCTTCAGGTGAAAAGAACCAAAAATATAATACAGTTTAGAAATGAGCTTGCTTAAAAGTAATCAGCATAAGCAGACCAGTCTACCGTTACCAAATGATCTAAGATTTATTAATCCTTAAACTTTTAAATTTATAATAATTAATTACCAAGAAAACAAAACAGCATGAATCACGACTATAAGAAATATTTAAAAAAGACATGAAGCAGCGGACGACCAATCACAGGCGTGAATCAGACTGACCAATCATAATGGAGAACATAAAAATGCCGAATTATGCACAGCCAATGGGAAGGGGGATTCTTTAGAGATATCAACTGAATACTATATGAACCGGTAATATATGAAAAATATGAACATTTAGTGAAAAAGCTTTTTCAACGCATCTCATATTTAACCACGTCTTTAGGTCAAACACGAACAGAACTAAAAAAAAACAAATACATAATTTATTTACAGGATGTGATTTATTTCAGGTTTTTGTAGTTATACCTTTTAGGAGTAGGCTACATTTGATATTAAACTTTGTTTCTAATTTAGTTTTTTTTCTTTCAGGTAAGAGGACTTATTCAATGGTGGACTGCTAAAATGGAACCCCAGAAATATAATTATGGTGTGGTGAGGTTAACATTTCTTAATAAAAATAAAAGGATTGTAAAAAATAAAATATTAATAATTCGACATTTTATATGAATAACTACGCGCAATACGAACGGTAATTATTTATGACGATTATGGTATAATTATATTTAATTAATTGATTTTATTTAACAAAACATAAACCTAGGAAGTTTAATACAAATAAAAGAACGTATCAATTACGAACAAAGTCATTTTTTGACAAATTAACGCGGATTTTTATGATAGTTTAATTATTGTTGAAAATATTTATATAAACCACTCTCGCGCAAACTTAATCTTTAGACTTATAAATGATTAAATAAGTATTTTATTGCATGGACATTTTAATTGATATGTACGGCAGTATAGAAATTATTATCAAAAATAAATTATCTCAATATTTAAAACGTTACATAAGTTTTGAACGAATAGACCTTTTAACTTAGTTTAAACTATCATGTAATTATTTTTTTCTATTCTAAATAGGGCATACACGTTTGAAATTTAAATTTTAAATTTTAACTCCAATTGGTTTAAACCGGATCAATGTGCGATAGTGAATGTACTTGTTGTATAGAATTTCGAAATAAATACTTTTCGATCATAGTGTATTTATTCAAACACCTCTCAAAATTCTAAGTTAAAACACTTTACAAAATTGCATTTGTAATTTGAGATTGTAAACTTGGGTCCGTAGTCTTTTACTGTGTTGTATTGACAAGACAAATTGAATAATTAAATTTCAATAAAATATATATCACTAAATCACTATTTGAGATGCCGATTACTCTCATGAGGGTATTTTAAGGCAAATATATGGTGAAGGATGAGTGTGATGAGTGGTAGTAATGAGTTATGAGGTGTAGTCTTGTCACAAACTAAGGCCGACTCTTCCTTAGAATGGGCCATTAACTAATTACCCAGTGACCAATGGAAATACAAGGACCAACGGCTTAACGTGACTTCCGAACCACGCAGGTGATCGTCTGATACGTCTAAAATATAATAACAGTGTTGGTAATTTGGGTAGTGTGGTATGGAAGATTTAAAAAGTAATAACATCAGATATAATATTATCTTTCATTATTAGTGGACCCGTAGCGAGTTGGAATCGTGCGCGACTCCGGAGCTGGCGCGGGTTCGATCCCCGCAGTCACCTCTTACATTTGTAATGTGACTGTGGGTAACGCTAGGTAAAGGTCGAGGTTGAGTAGTGGAGAGGAAGTTGTAGTCCTGACTTTGCCTCGTTAAACAAGACAAACTTTACCCTTTTTTATTTCCCTAGGAATAAAAGCTTGACTACTACCACTGGTAAGACAATGTATAATTCTGTAACTGTGCAATTTGTGTAATTTAAAACTGTAATAATTTATACTTAGGCCTACTTCATATAATAGCATAACAAATAAATTAGATGGCTTATTAGGATTTTTTCTTGTAAAAGAAACTTGAAAGTGAAAAGGTTTTTAGCCCAAAGGGGAAGTTTGTTAAACAGTTAAAAATGATGGAATTCAAAATGATGGGATTCAAAATGTACCTTATTCTTAATGTGACTTTTATAGCTATGAGAAAGTGGCAAAAGTTGGTATTTCGGAAAACAAAAAATTAACTTTCAATTATGAAAAGGGAAGTAACGGTTAAAATACGGAATACCCAAAGAGACAAAAGCATTGTGAAACGTAACCCAATTTTTAACTGCTGATTTTATTGAATCAAAATTCGTGATATTTTAGATTCAGCACAGTTTCCCCAAAATACTGCCGTACAAAATGTGAGGATGTATGAGTACGAATATAACACAACGTTTCGGGAGATGCATTCTAATCCCGTCTTCAGGTGGAAAACCTATAAAATAACACACAACATTAGAAAATGTAGGCCTATAAGCCTATTATACGCCTTACTATACGCTGGTTACCTTATAGTATAAGGTAACCAGCGTAACAAAACTGTTATTACACCGAATAAAATTTGCAACAAATAAAGATGAACTGTTAAAAACGTCACTTATAAAGGGGGAGAAGTAAAGACGTCAACAGGGTTAAACAGGGGTTCATTAACCGGGGAGAAAAAAACGTAATAAACCTCAAATAAAACCGGGTTAAACGCACCTCAAATTAGGCCGAGGGGAGAGGGGCAATTAAGACGGGAATTTGTCCCACTTATTAGGGAAATCGGGCAGAAACTGGGGGAAAATCCAAGACAATCGACCATACTAATTAAACGGAGAGAGTTCAACGTTTGTTAGAAACTCTGCGATTTTGATTGAAAACAAATTACAGCGCAGGGGAATTCGTGGAGGGTAAATGTAAAAAGTTTGGTGGGAGGGGGTTGGATCAATACTCACATATAGGCGATGCGTGGAAAAAGAAATATGGCCGCCGGCCTCCCCCCGGGGGTGCTCACAGTGGGGCATTAAGCCTAATGCGAATGTGGAGTTCCCCGCGCCATTTTTCCCTCCCCTTCCCACCCGGGGAGACTTTCACCCTCAACTTTTCCCGATCGCGCTTAAGCTGCTGATGTTGGGTTTTTGATAAGTTGGATCCGCGAGGGGGAGAATTAGTGTTTTGCATATTTCACGATTAGTTTTAAATGAGTTATAAAACTTAAAACTATTGTACTTTTTCAGCGCTTATTGCTGAAGATAGGAATACGAGCGAGTTAAAATAAATCAAACCAGGCCGGCACGCAGCTAAGCGCTAAAGCACCGCTGGATTGTGTCAGACGTGTTTCCTTATTACCATATAGTTCGCTACGCTCATAGCCTCACTTCGGCCTTCGGCCTTAATCCTCTGAGTCTTATGTTGCAAGTTATATCACGTATCATTAAAGGAAAACGCATTTCAAATTTCAATCAAATCGTACTATATAGCGCCTTCGGCCTCAACTTTGCATTATGTATCATTACGGGGCTTTTCACTACGCTCATAGCCTCCGGCCTCCGGCTTTCGAGGCCTTTCACTGCACGTTTTACTACATATCTTAAAGGGAAAACAAATTGAAAATTTCATTTAAATCGGACTATTTATAACAATTTTAGGCTCTTATCAACAACCTAAGTACATGCAAAAAAACCCACTTAGTTATTAACAAAGAAAACTAACCGAATTTTAAACAGCTGTTAAAAAAACACCCAATAACGTCTTAAGATTAACATCATATAAGTCTCGGAGTCAGATGACTCACCCCTCCCGCACAAATCAACCCCCTGAGGGGAAAGGGGGCTTAAACCTCCGTGATGGATAGCCAAAGACTCTCCTCCTGGATATTTTTATCAGGTTATTAATGGTTTGGCGAAATTGAAGTTGCAGCGAAACTTTGTGATTTATTTTTCTTTGGATCTGCTTGAGAACGGTTCGAGACGGATAAACGCGAAAGTGTGTTTGGAAATTCAAATGTGGAAAGTTTTTTGGAATTACTTTTGAATAGTTTTAGTAGAGGAGTGGATTAATGTAAAATTCAGTATTAGTCGTATGTTAAAGTAGAAATAGTCGATACGTAGCCACAGACTCTTGACGTGGTCTTGTAATCCAGCTTCATGGAGGTCAGGTTTTGAGGATGATATTGGTCTAAAGCGGCTCAGATAGTCTCAGTGATCATCCGGTGGTTCCCGCATCAACTCCCACCATCGTTTAGACATATCAGACCATCACCTTCGTGGTTCGGAAGTCACGTTGAGCCGTTGGTCCTTGTATTTCCACAGGTCATTGGGCTATTAATTAATGACCCATTCTAAGGAAGAGTCGGCCTTAGTTTGTAACAGACTACACCTCATAACTCATTACTACCACTCATCACACTCATCCTTCACCACATATTTGCCTTAAAATGTCCTCATGAGAGTGGTCGGCATCTCAAATAGTGATTTAGTGACAGGCGCTCATGTGAATCCTAGAGAATTTCCTTTGAGGGGTGATTTACAGCGCGAGTGCCCTTTAATGGAGGGGGCGTTTTCCAAAAAATGGGTTTTATGCTATAAAAACTGTATTTATTACCCGAAGTTGTGAAATTTGTTTTAAACACTTATAGCAAACTCGTGTACCAAAAATAAAAATATCAAACCAGCCAAACCAAATATAAACATAATATACAGGGTGTCCAGTAATAACAGGATCAAAATTCACTAGGTGATTTGTTAGGTCATATTTAACGAAAGGTGTCCTATAACACATAGGCCTATCTTGCTTAGCTTTCCGTCCGTCTGTGTTTTTCACTAAATAATTTTTATCTCCGAGGTCAATTAAGTTATAAACTGAACACTTTGCACATTTGTTAGTGTAACAATTTTTAAATAATTAAAAATAAATTTGACTAGTTTTCACTTTTGATTTAAACATATTAATTTTCTAAGTTTAATATCTCAAAACCAATCAACTTTATGATCAATACATAAGCTTTGGCGTGGCATATGTGTTTATGAACGTTTTAAGTTCAAATTAGTTGTGTTGCAACAAATATTAACGATGAGAATAAAGTTTAAGCTGTATGGTCAAAACACAATAATAACTGAGGGTCTCCACCTGTGTTTTACAGGAGATTTTTGTTTAATCTGACCTGACAAATCAGCTGGTGATGTCTGATCCCGTAATTACTGAACACCCTGTATATAGTTATAAAGTTTTGCCATTTGACTCAGGAGGTAAATCACTATTTGAGATGCCGACCACTCTCATGAGGGTGTATTAAGGCAAATATGTGGTGAAGGATGAGTGTGATGAGTGGTAGTAATGAGTTATGAGGTGTAGTCTTGTTACAAACTAAGGCCGACTCTTCTTAGAATGGGTCATCATTATAGCTCAATGACCAATGGAAATACAAGGACCAACAACGTGACTTCTCCACGCAGGTGATGGTCTGATATGTCTAAACTATGGTGGGAGTTGATGCGGGTATCATCAGATGATCACTGAGTCTATCTGAGCCGCTTTAGACCTATATCATCCTCAAAACCTTAAAAGGTAAGCTAAAAACTGCAAAACGTTTCGATCTCTTTGTCGAAAACTCTCTTTCCTGTGTAAATTCGCTAAAAACTAAATCAGTGAAGCACATTGGGAACATTATAACAAAAAAACAACTAGTTTCAAGACTTAAGCCCATCATCAAGTGAGCTGAACTAGTCATAATTAATATTATAACATCAAGCCTAGAACTAAAAACAAAAGTATTATTAGTCATGTTTGTGTCACTGGTATAGAAAAACTCTGGGACAAAAAATTAAAATATCGTCCTGTTGAAAGAAGTGAAATAAATATTACTAAGTCCTCCCTCTACCGCAAAACCTCGACCTTTACCTAACGTTACCGCATAGTAACGTGACAAAACCAAACAACCCTTATTGGGGTTTAACCTAATCAGTAAAAAACTGCATTTAAAACCAAAATTATTATATACAAAAAAAAAAATTTTATTTCTGTTTTATGGTTTGGTTGAGTTTACAAAAATGTAATATCCATATTTGTAAAAAGTACGGCTTTAGATTAATTGTATTTTTTTTAGTGCACAAGTATTTTGAATATGTTATTAGTTTTAAAAGTCTACACGAATACGAAACCGGTACTATTAGTACAAAAAAAGTTAAAGGTCTTGGCAAAAAGATTATTTAGTTATAATAAACATTTTGATAAAACCCCAAGTCGAGCAAACGTACAAAGTGATTCTTTCCCTGTTGTGCGCGATATTAATTTTACAAAACATTATAAAAGTATTATGAACAAAATAACGCTTAGAAAACAAAATTCCTCTGTTCTCTGAAATTGTTAAACGCGAAAGATAAAAAGACAAAGAAAATATTTTACTCTTAATTTCATTTGTGTTTTGAAATAACTAATTAACGTTTGCTTTTGTTGTTCTAAAAGGTACTTAAAGTCAAGAGCATTTTTTTAAAGCCGTTTTTGAACATGTAAATTCAAGTTTGATATAATTCATTACGTTTAAGAAATATAAATGAAATTTCTTTCATCTGGTTCTTCTATGTTCTAGCCTTATCAAACTTCTTAAAGTTTATTTCCGAAGCATATTAGTTCTACAGCTTTAACGTAAATTATTATTATTCCAAATATATTTTCTGAATTTTTGAACTTGCCTTTGCCTATTTCAGTGAAAATAAAATTTGTTTATAGTTTTATCGCGATTCAAATAATTTTGGAACTTTATATGCCTAGAATGGATTAGTGAACACATTAATCAAAATTCCAAAAACCTTAAAAAAGATGTGAAGATATACATACTACAAGAACTTTTAACTGTTAGTGCAACGTTGTAATAATAAAAAAATGGTAGCATAAAACATGAACCTTTCTTAAAACTATAGTGAAATTTGTATTATCCACGTCTAGGTTCACTTGCACCACGTACGTTATCGCCGTCTTAAAAAATGATTTTCTTTGTGTCCAGACTTGCTTCACCCTTTCGAAATGAGCTCTTTTTCTTTCATCAGTCCAGGTAATTACTTTCAGTAACTTCCCTCTGACTAACTCTCCAATCAAACGCCTTCAATCTAAATATTTTCCTATCATAAATGTCCATTTGTGTAATACATGCAGCTTTTCAATCTTCTTTAACTGGGGCGATTTTTTTAATTAACAGTTCTACTTTTGCCTTACTTGTAAAATTGTATAATAATTTGCGTTGTTATCTAGAATGCTGTATACATTTTATATGCATGTAGAATCTCAAATTTCGTTCCTTAATGTCTGTTAGCGTGTTATGCAATAATATTAGGCCTATTATTTTGAAACTATTTGTCCCTTAAAAGAAAAATGTTAAGCTTAAAATCTAACACAAACACAAAACTTTGGTGGTTTCGTGGCTAAGTCACTGAGTTGGACGTTGCGGGTTCGACTCCCGCTCAAGGCGTAACTATAGACTTGCAGTACACTCAGCTGTGTGAGGCAAGTGCCCACACTGTGTCGAGTTCACAGCGAACTCACCACTTGTCCGGTCTCGTGGTCCTATCGAGGCCAACCACAGATTACTATTAAAGTACCGACGAAGGTACACATTTATACAGCGTCAACTATTTTCTACTTTCGATTCTCGACTTTGTAACATCGAGACTCTGTAAGACGAAGTGAGCAGTACTTGAGTAAAGGCGGGATTACACTGAGTGTTGAAGGCAGGTTTACACGGTGAGTTCTCCAGCAGCTTGTCCAGTAATTGGCTGCTAACTGGAATGAAGCTGGAGAAACGTAATTGTGTCTTGTTACTGCTTTGAGACCTCGTTACTCCAAACCAGGCTTACTTACAATATGCTCTGAGTAAATACACTCAGAGTACAATTGCTTCGGATGTTTTTTGCTGAAAAAAAGGGTCTACTAAAAAGGGTTTTTTATAATAATGGGTAAATTTTATGAGCGAAAAAGGCTGCGTTCTATGTAAGCTTTGTCATAACGAACAAAAATCTGAATTTACGAACTCTGATTGGTTCTTGAAATATTTCACCCAATCACAGAGCTTCGTGTCGTCGTCGCGTCATACGTATTTTGTAGGACCCGGCAACAAATTATGCCAACGCCAAAAAATCGCCAAAAAAGCAAACAAATCTGACATTTTTTACAAATAAAAGGTTTCTAAGCCTTTTACACGTTCAAAACTACTGTTTCAGAGTGAAGCTTTAAAGACATAATTTAAAGATTACTTATTTAACCGTGCAGAGCCGTTTAGAAAAAGGTAAAGTTTGTCTTGTTTCACGAGGCGAAGTTAGGACTACACTAGAAGTCCTCTCTAATACTCAACCTCAGCCTTTACCTAGCGTCATCGGAGCGATACCACGTCTTTATGAGCTCCGGAGTTGCGCGCGATACCAATCCGCCACGGATCCGTTTAATTAGACATCCTCCTAGCATAGATCTTCCTATTAAACCTTATTGTTTTATGGATGGATAGCTAACTATGAATCATTGGCCGACAGTACCCGTGCTATGCTGCGGGATTTAAAAATAGATTTTTGGAGTTTTATTTACCTAAATATTTTTAAACAAATTTTATGTAAGTTACACTGTTTGGCTGTCTGTTCACCATTTTATAGTTTTAGTACATAAAAATGGTTCAGGAGTAACGTTAAGCCATTGGTCCATTCTATCGGGCTATTAATAAACTACCCAATCTGGGGAACAGTCGGCCCTAGTTTGTAACTAGACTACATCTCATCATCCATCAGAACACACATCACACTCACCATCATCCCATAATAAGAGTGGTCGGTGTCTCAAAGCAAAGTATCAAAAGTTGTTCCTGGGTCCAGATATCAACCAGTCGTATACAGGGTGTCTCAAAGCAAAGTGAGTAAAGTGATATACTCGTATATACGAGAGAACGGAGGAAGTAGTGAGCTGTGAAGGACTCTTAATGGCATTTGGTCCTGAGCCAAAACCTCCTTGGATAACCTTTACATATTCTCAAGCTGGAAATGTCGTCTCAACTCTAAACATACAAATTTTGTCTGCCGTCATTTATGGTTTAATTCGCTGGAATTCACGGTAGCGTTGGTTGTTGTTCGCGTCGGTTATGTTTTATCATAGAATTTCCTTTGAAAACCTGAAAACTTTTTGGTGAGACCCAGACCCCGGACCGTGAAATAAGCACCGATCCTGACCCCCAGAACAAGTTTAGATCATTGTTCAACACTTTATATACATTTTTTATTTGATTGTATATTTGTATTTGACAATATTTTTGGTCTATTACTTTCAAAAGATTTAAATCGAAATTCAATTATTGGTTAATTGAAAATCCCTACTATTCCTTAACAGAGTTTTTAGATGACAACATAAATTTATAATTTTAGATTTTAACCTTTTTTATTTTGCCATATACAATGCTAATATAAACTGTAATTATATGTGATACTAGTTATAAGAATTTTACATTTTAACCTTTTCATTTTTGCCAAAAACTGTGTGATAATACTACAATAAAATTAATAATAAAATGAAATGTGATAATACTAGTTGTAAGGATTATACATTGTATAAGAAATTAATAAGTACTAATAAAAAGTACCCTTAAGGAGGGAAGTTTTTATAAAAAAATGTGGTTTTAAATTTAAAACCAGTAAATTTGACCTGATTTTGAAATAAATCTGAGTTTTGATAGTATCCATCAATATTCAAAAAATAATAAAAATCCATCAAGTTACTTAAAAATAACAACTAAACAAGCTTTTTCGATGTAGCAGAATTATAAGTAGTCCAATTTAATAACGAATTCTTTTGAACGACACTTTTTTATTCACGATATGTAATAAAACATGCAGTAAAATGTCACCTAAGTCTGAGGCTGAAGGATAAGCGTAGCGAACAGCCTCCTAACTTCTGAGGTAACAAGGCATTCGCTTTACTCATGCCAGCGGCGCTTTAGCGCTTAGTTGCGTGTCGGCCTGGTTTATGGAATAATTCGCTAGGATTCACGCTAGCGTTTGTCAATTTTTCTGTCTACTCCATGTACATCTAAATGCTTCTCTCCATAAGGAGGTTATAGTGTTTAACGTTTAAATAGTACAAGTAAATACTATTAAACTAGCTGCTCCAGCTGGGGGATTCGCCCCCAGACCCTCTGGCACGCTCGCTCGCGAGCCAAGCACCTCGTCCTACGGCCTCGGTGCCCGCTTTGTAAAACTTTAATTCACCAAACTTTTTACCCCCTCCTCCCCCAAAACAATTTGGTAGACAACCAATATAGTTTTGAAATCAGCATAATATTCCCTTTTTTATACACCACATCGATTTTTATGATTTTTTTATTTCTTGCCCCCCCCCCTTTAAACCGCCCCCCAAATCCATATATTGCCCCCCGAACCCCAAAATCAGTAGGGGTCTTTGGGTTAGTGGTATACAACTATGTGTCGAGTTTCAAACAAATCCGTTGATATTTACTAATCAATATTTACTAAAAAAAAAGAAATATAACATGGGGAATTAGGGACCTCAAAAACCCCATAAAAATAAAGATCTATATAATTTGATTCGTTTCCCCCCCTCCACTCACTAAGGACCATTTCTATTCAAAAATTCTGAATTACCCCAGCCAGATTCCGAGATCTCAACACTCCGGACAACCCTAACCGAAATACTAATAGTATATAGATAATGAGTTCTTGTGATAGAGATTTTTAAAATTGTTTGGATCAAGCTTCCTGTTAAACACAATATTTATAAAAATAACCATTTAACGACGCGTATTTAAGTGATAATAGCCCATCAAACTTTCGCCTAAAAATAATACTTAAACTATTTTGTTTAGTTTTTTAAATTATGTTTTTTTAGCATGCTGTAAGCTTACCTAAAATTTAAAAACTCCAACTTCTTAACTGTTTTATGCGTAAACATATTTATAATTAAAGCACAGTTATTCAATCCACATTTTAAACCAGGTTCGCAAACTTAGCGCCTGAAAGAACAGTGAGACTACAAACACACAGAACAGTGCTGCACTGTAGCTGTGAAATTGAAGGCGTTCTAAAATCACAAACATTGTTGATTCCGTTTTACGGCTGTACAGATGTAATGAATACATTATTTTATTTATATTATATTTTATTTTTATTGTTTATTTGGGGAATAATAACATCTTCTCCAGTATATGATTATGGTTTTAAATATTAAAATGTTATTTTTAAAATTAACTTTTCTAAAAAGCCAGTTTTAAATTATTACATTTTATAGTTAAATAAATTAAGTCATTATTTCAAATAGAATAAGTAACATATTCAATAATGATTACGTGAAGCTAAAATCTTTAACTTTACTATTTTTCGTTCTAAAAAAATAATCATATGAGGTTATTTTCGTTATTTATAAGCTGAATATAACAATATTTTTCATGGATTCAAAAGTAAATTCCACACATATCCAAATGAAATAATAAATTCTGTATTGTTATTTATTATTACTATCATAATGAGAACATACGAAGGGCCTTGGTCAGTGCTGCTACCTTTGCGGCAACTGGCGGAACTACTAGGGCGATCAGAAGCAGCCAATGTTGAATAATTATAATTCACGCTGTTGATAACTGAATGACAACACCCTTGTAGTACATTCATAGGTTTGTGTGAAACTATGGTAGATTGTTTTGTGCCTTAATAATAAAAAGGTCTTGTTCATTAATTAAACAATTTTGTTTAAATCACTAAATCACTATTCGAGATGCCAACCCTTAAAGTAATCATTTTGGCTTTTCTGTACATAAAGACGTAATTTGGGATGGATTTCAAATACTTATAGTGGTTAATTGAACCAACTATCATAAAAGTAATCATAGCTCAGTGTTAATGTGCGTGCTACGCATCATAGCAGCCCGGTTCGATTCCCGGCACTGCACTTACAACATTTCACTTTAACCGCTCTCCGTGGTTTGGAAGTCAGGTTAAGCCGATGGTCCATTCTATTAATTATTAGGTTACTAATTAATGATCTAATCTGGAAAACAGTCGGCCCTAGTTTGTATTGTTGTCTCATCATCCATCAAAACTCTCATAATTCATCCTATATTCCCCAAGAGAGGTGTCTCAATTCAGGTATTCAAGTACTAGATTCAAAAAAGCAAAATAACTTTTAAAAGATTTTGTAAGAAAAAAACTTAATTTGACAAGGCAAAAATCAACAGGTCCGTGGATTGTGCTGCTCTCTAGACGGCAGTTGTTGGAACTACGTGAGGAATCGACAGTGCGCATGATCGGTAGTCGATTAGTTCGAGAATTGGAGTGGTTGATGTGTACGATTATCTAGTTTCTTTAGAGTATAATAGATAGCGTAAGACGGCGTAGTTATACACATTTCCTCTGGTACGATGCTACGGGTCACAACTCGCCTAATGTATGTGAAAAAACTTTAATTATCGAGAAAGGGAGTTTTTTTATCAAAGTCATGGCCCTTGCAGATTTCAAGTTTTAAATAGGACAACACATTTTAAGGTTTTATAAACATATATATGAAGAGAAAGGTTAGTAAGTTGGTACTAAGGAAAATTTCTTGACACGATTCTCTTGTTTTCCTATTTTTAATTTTTAAAATATTATTATTTATGCAACTTGTTCCAAATCTCCAATCTGTACAGCATGTCCTATTTGGCTGATTATCAATGAATGCTATAAGGTCATTAAAATTTCATTTTGGTCAGGAAATGAACTGTTTATTTATTTCACAGAGGATGAGTATATCACACACCGTATACAAAAGCAGAACTGATACGTAAGTCTATGTTGTAAACTCCATTGTAGTCGGAGATCTGAACTGCGACAAGGTTGTACTCATCTCCTTCTTGGAACATTCCTTCTGGCTTTTCCCCCCATTCCGACTCTTCCTGCCCCAAACCCTCCTGGAATCATAAAGATGTGTCTCAAAAACTGTTATGGGTAAACCTCTACATCAATTTTAGAGTGGGTTTCAATGAGGCTTTTGTTTCTTAGCCTAAATCAAGACAGCCCAATAAACAAGAATAGAAAGTCAAAAAGGAAAAACACAAACACAAGAAACCTTTAAAAGGTCACAGATTAAAATCAAGAAAATCAAACTGATACTGTATGACATGGAGAAACATTTTTAGTGAATTTCCTTTGGACAAATGAGTTATTCCTGTAGTTGTTATGGTAAGACCTGGAACCATGAAATTAGCACCAATTCTGACCCCTAAAACACGTTTTAAGATATTTTTCAAAACTTTATATGCATTTGTATAAATGTGTGAATCCATTTACAGGTCGCATATTTGTCTAACTTTAACAAAATTTGGTGAATAGGTTCCTATTGAAAACATCTCGGTTAAGTTTGTTAGCCAGCAAAATCGAAATACCAGTTGTCTTTTCTTTGTAGGAAAGATTTCAATAACAAAATAGTTTTAAGTACCTAAAATCAGTAAATTTCATTCGATTTGGATGAAGTTGAAAAATAGTTGTGTATTTTAATGTGACCTATAAACATACAAGAAACTGTGCAACCCCGTTTCAAAATGACGGCAAAAAAATAGATTTTTTGTTATAACAATGGAATGACAGATTTGAATTTAAATTTGAAATGAGCTTTCCCTTTATGAGAAGTATTAAAACTTGCAAGGAAAAAACTTCTAAATCTAAGGCCGGAGCGAGGCTATGAGCGTGCAACTGTAAGCCAAAATCTGAATTTGTATGTCATATTTGTACAACAACAATTCAATTTCACTCTAGGCTTCTTTATTCTTCTAGGTGGGGATACAATTTTTGAGCGAGGATGTCCAAACTAGAAATTATCAAACCTGTAAATATTTTAGAAGATACTTACTGCATTGTATTCAGTCATAAACCAGAATGATCCAGGGATTGCATCATTCAACAGTTTCAGAAGTTGATCATCTTTGATTCCTGGTTCCAAAGGTGAACTGTCTGCTCTAGAACTATTAACCGCAGCAAGAAGAATATGAGTCCTAAAAAATTAATAATACAATTATTTTACAACGTTTCTATTTATAATGTGTTTACGGCATTCCTAAGTTTGAAATATTATTGCGGACATTTTCCATCGTTGTTTA
Source organism: Matsumurasca onukii (assembly GCA_018831715.1). Taxonomy (NCBI): domain Eukaryota; kingdom Metazoa; phylum Arthropoda; class Insecta; order Hemiptera; family Cicadellidae; genus Matsumurasca; species Matsumurasca onukii. Next base: position 22,238,285 of record CM032067.1, on the reverse strand, counting down.
GTGAACAAGAAGAACACGACGTTTCGGCATGTGATCCCGTCTTCAGACGGAAAGCAACCTAAAACATAACACACACCATTAGGAAATGAGCTTAAAGTTATCAGCTGAGCCAACTCAGCTGACCAGTCACCATCGAACAATATGGATGTGTGTATAAGTATTTTAAAACTTTAAACAACTAGCTTTGAAAAATACAACATTTAGACGACCAATCACAGACGTGCATCAGACTGACCAGCTCTGACAAGAAATACAAAAGTACTTATTTATGCACAACCAATAGGAGGGACCGGATTTTTTAAAACTTTTTTGTGAATGAGTCAGTTGTTTTTAACAAAGCGTTTGCATTTCTAACAAGACTTATGACGCAATAAATATTTGAGTACATAATAATGATTTAGGCTAATTTTATTCCTAGCTTAGGTTAGATGTAATCATTCCTTTTTTGGATTTTTCTTAATTTTCTATTTTTATGACACTATATTATGATTGTGTTCTAAAAGTATTAGTTAGTCTTTTATTAGTTTAATAACTAAAGCACAAATAATTGTTATAGTATCGTTGGGAATCATTATTACAAATGAGCTGCATAACCTAACCTAGACGACATACCTGTTGATTTAATTAGCAAAAAGACAATACGTAAGGTTTAAATAGTACCTAATAGTATCGTGAGGTTTAAGATCATTTATTGAACAGCATGAGAATATTAACATCAATTAATAACCAATAAATAATAGTATCAAGTGACAAATTCACAGTATTTAGCCTTTAAAGCCGAATGTTACTGAAATCTTTACTGTAATTTAGTTCTTCCGGTTCAAACTGCGTTCACTTCATATTAGGTTGAGATATTTCGGCCTAGCTGTGAATTACCATCTCCAGTCACTGATTGGCTGAAACCGATGCTTTGCTCCACAGCGGAAATATCCGAAATATCTCAACCTAATTATGGTGTGATGATGTACCAGATTATACAAGAAATACAAAAGTACTTATTTATGCACAGCCAATAGGAGGGACCGGATTTTTTAAAACTTTTTTGTGAATGAGTCAGTTTTTTGTGACACCGGCAGCGAAAGCCTAAGAAATAAGTTTACTAAAATCTTTGTTTACAAAGGTGGCCATCTTAAAAAACTGACAATGTTTGGAAAACACCCGCAATAATACTTCAAACTTAGACATTCTACCATTGTCAACAAGAAGCTTTAAACAAAACATTTATGGCATTCGTTGAATTATTTTCAACACTTTGGCATCTTATGTATATTTTGATTATAACGGAATCTAAAAATGAAAACTACTTTATTCTCAAATTGCAATGAATCGACTAAAACGTACCTTACGAGTGGAGCAAATAAATCGGAGCTGTTAACTTCAGATTTATTCTCTTGAGGGAACCATTCGACCTCCATCAGACCTGCGAAATCTTCAATCTCAGTCAGAGAACTCCACGCTGGCAGTGTAGAGAATTCCTGATGAGGAGGTCTCGTGGAGACTATCAAGGATTGGGATAGACCAAGACTGACTGTCTTGGCGGAGACACTCAAGTAGTAGGTAGAGGCCGGATGGAGTCCTGAAACCTAGAGATGAAAGAAGATATTTAGAGGATCTACTAGAACCTATGATGTTTAGAGCGAAGGTGGATCACCTGTGATGGCCACTAGTGTTGAACGAATTTGGATAAATGATGCTCTTCAGATAGTTCCTCTCAAATGTTGATAAGTTCTTGAGGTGGGGTTATAGAGATGACTCTCAATCACAAATTTCAGAATGGTCCAAAAAACTGTTCAAGATGCTGAACAAAACTATACTCTCACTGCAAACAAAGATGCTACTTGTAACGATTTTATATTTATCTTAATTTTCCCTAATCATAGGTCGTTATTAGTTTTTTTTACAGACTTTATGCGTCAAGATCATCACTACGAAGGTATGCCAGAGAGAATTTTCAAAAAAGTCTTTCAAGATAGCCTTCTGATCCATCATACAGATTTTTTTGAGGATCTTTTGGTTTTTCCCTTAAGATAAATGATTGGTAATAGCAGAAGTATAATCCAAGATACCATAGTCATCAAAGTAATTTCTATTTAGGCCACTCCAAGATGATCATTGGATAGATTTTTTGTGACTAACCTCGACCTCGTAGAACTTCTTCTCCTCCTTGACCTGGATCTCCACTAGAGGATAGTCTTGACAGCAACTGTCTTGATCAAACTTCTCACTCTCTTCCACGTTGACCAGGAATGATCTGAGGACTCCGTTGATCAATGAAGGATGTTTCCACTGTAGACTCACGCTGGTGGAGGTTCTGTTCAACACCATCAGTTCTTCAGGAGGCAAGGGAGCTTAAACATCATTAAATATACATCAAACATTAAATATACCAAGAGTATGTATGATCATGCTTGGACTCAAAATGAATCGACTTGGATTTACTCGAAATTTTAAAGGATGTTTTGGTTTGCAAAAGTTACCGTTTTCTTTGGTGATGGTGGTCAATGATGCTATAGCTCCGTCTTCAGGCATGTCCATGTTTCTGGCACTGACCTGGTAAAAAACATTGAGTATTAAGAAACTTGATCAAGACGAAAGCTCATAAAATTATATAATTATAGTAATGAGAAATGTCAAATGTGTACAAAATCCCTGAAAAAGGATCTAGGAGGCGGGTTAGGGAAATCTAGGTTCTGAAATTGATTATACCCAAAGAGATTAAAAAAAGACCATATCAGACAGAATCTTTTATAAGATTGTGTGTAATCTTTGCATACACTCGTATAATAATCTTGGACCTTTTTGGCCTTTTCAAACATCGCATCGACTCTTATCAGAGTTAACGTTTGAAATTTAGAGACATCTGCCTCGTCAAAATCGTTTGCTTCGTTTTGTTCTCTTTGTGTCATACCATAACGTTGTACTTCCTATTGGACTTGAGGTTCTCCAAGGTATGGCAGTAGTACTCGGGCCAGACCACACACCGGGTTGGCAGCACTGTTTCACTGATCACATCTTTGCCCAGAGAGTATTGAACCGTGAACGATTTGAGATATCCGTAGAGGAACTTGGGTTCCATCCAGCGCAGCCCCAACATGGTTCTCCCTCTCTTGTAGACGGTGAGGTTCTGGACTGCATCTGGCACTGGAAGATGCAGAAAGGTTGTGTTCAATATCAACCAGGCCGACACGCAGCTAAGCACTAAAGCGCCACTAGCCTGAATGAAGCGAATTTCCTTATTATTATAGGATTTACGGGTTCTCAGTCTCGTACGGCCTCAGCTTTGCTTTATTATCACGAGGCTGTTCGCTACGCTCACACCCTCGCTTAGGCCTACAGCCTTTGGCGTACGTGGGGTTTACTTAACGTTTTACTGCGTATCATGAAAGGAAAATTTGTTTCAAATCTCATTAAAATTGGACTACCTATAACGCTGATAGAACGAAACATCACTTTTTTGGCCATCATTTTGAAATGATGTTATTGATTTAATTTTTGATGTACGTATGTACTTACGGGTTTTGGCAAAGTTTGTAGTCATTTGAAATTTTATTAAAATGGGATGAAATTAGACTATTAAATTTTAGATTATTAAATTAAAACGACTTTCCTGATAAAAACTTCCCCTCAAAAGGGTAATTCCGGTGATTAATTTTGCTGGCTAACAATGTTGACCAAGTTATTTAAAAAGGAACATTTGTACCAAATTTCATAAAAATCTGACAAAAAATGTGACTTGTAGATAGTACATATATTATGCACATAAAGTGTGGAAAAATGCTCAAAACATGTTCTGGGGGAATGGATCGGTGCTCATTTCATGGTCTCGGACCTGGGTCTTACCATGCAAATGGCATGAATATCTCATTTTCCCAAAAGATATTCACTAAAAATATTCTGGAACATAATTCTTGGGTGGAAGAGGGAAATATTCTCCCCTACCTGTGGCCGAAGTGGATACGTTGATAGCGAGGAATACATCTGGGTTCCATCCTGCCACTGTGTTGATAAACACCTTGACAACATAGTCTGTACTGGCTGTCAGGTTGTTGAAACTGATAGAAGTGTCTTTGATGAATCCACTGTTCAACAGTTTCATGCTCTCGGTAGCCTGTCGAGAAAACAGTTTAAGAATTAAAATGACTTAATTTTGAAGCGGTTCTAACCACCATAATCTCTTAAGGTCGAAAGGATGTCATCATACCTTGGTCAGTTGGTAGGTGTATCCCTTCAAGAAACTTGAACAGACAGACACAGGTTCCCAGAACACTGTGATGCTTGAGTTGCTTCTTACTGACTTCTGTTCTCCTAGTACCGGAGCCTCTGTTGGTGCTGTGGACAGATTCACATGGTCAGTTGGTAGGTGTATCCCTTCAAGAAACTTGAACAGACAGACACAGGTTCCCAGAACTGTGATGATGCTTGAGTTGCTTCCACTGACTTCTCTCCCTAACCGGAGCCTCTGTTGGTGCTGTGGACAGATTCACATGGTCAGTTGGTAGGTGTATCCCTTCAAGAAACTTGAACAGACAGACACAGGTTCCCAGAACACTGTGATGCTGGAGTTGCTTCTTCCTGACTTCTGTTCTCCTAGTACCGGAGCCTCTGTTGGTGCTGTGGATAGATTCACATGGTCAGTTGGTAGATGTATCCCTTCAAGAAACTTGAACAGACAGACACAGGCCCCAGATCACTGTGATGCTGGAGTTGCTTCTAACTGACTTCTGTTCTCCTAGTACCGGAGCCTCTGTTGGTGCTGTGGATAGATTCACATGGTCAGTTGGTAGATGTATCCCTTCAAGAAACTTGAACAGACAGACACAGGTGCCCCAGACACTGTGATGCTGGAGTTGCTTCTAACTGACTTCTGTTCTCCTAGTACCGGAGCCTCTGTTGGTGCTTTGGACAGATTCACAGAAGTAACTAATCGTAACTCTCAAACAGCAGTGACAGTTTTAACTATTGTTGTTTTAGAAAGGATCTTTACTAAAGTGACAAATTATTCCTGTAATGTTACTTATAGAGGGGAAGATATCTGCGAAGGATAAAGAATTGGGTAGGGTGAGAGTCACTAGAAGAAGAAATTGAAATTCTAAGGAACTGAAGATCTAGATAAAATATAAGAGAACAGAAGTGAGCAAAGGGAGTGATACAGAGGATGGTCAAATAGATTATGTAAATAAAAGCGAAATTTACTAATTATACTCGTATCTTTCGTCTCAATTTTGTGTAAGTTTCTTATCTATCGTGTCTTATCTCACTTATCTTTTACCATTATTTAAAATGTTCTACCACTACGATTTTTATATTTAAAAGAAATCCCAAATTCAGTTTTTTTCACCCCTTTTAACTTTTCACCATCAACTCATTGTTTGGGACATGAATTCACTCTTCCAACCTCCTAAAAAGCTTTTTATTAGCCATGAATCTTATTCGAAACCTCCTTGTTCATGTACCTCTAGGTCATATCTTCCTTCTATCTTTCTTCAGTGATGAACTCTTTTCTTTTCAACTGTAGAAACAACCTATTCATTTTGAACCACTCATACTTCTCCGCTGATTTTAGCTTAAACCAGGCCGACACGCAACTAAACGCTAAAGCGCCACTGACATGAGTAAGTCGAATTTCGTTTGCAATGTGTTACTCCAATTCGCTACTCTTAAAGCCTCACTTCGGCTCAGATTCAATATAATTGTTGAGTTCCACTAATTTGTTACAGTAAGAATTCAGGATTTTCAACTCACCAGCCTCAGTAGTGCCGACAAACAGTTGAGACTGAGGTCCATTCTCAGGAGTAACAGTGACTAGATACTGTGTAAAGGGTTGAAGCGCACTCAAAGTTACACTCGTCCCTTGTTGAGTGAGTTGACCCTCCAGAGCATCTTTACACCCGGGCGAACATGCCACTTGGTTCACACACTGTAGAAAAAGGAGACGAGAATGTCAACGAGGTTAAAATACTATTATGGACGTTTCCCATCGTTTCGGGGGGATAAAAAAATAATGACGTTTCGGAATCTGGAATCTGACCCCGTCTTCAGGGGCTTGGACCAATCACAGCCGTGAATCAGACTGACCAACCATAACAGAGGACCAGAGAATACCTATTTATGCACAGCCAATGGAAAGGGGAATTTTTTAGAGTTTTGATGAATGAATCAGGATTTCCCAACAAATAAGTCAAAACGAATACAAACACTTACGAAAACGTCTGTAATAATATTATAACTTTAGAAATTGTAACATCGTCAAACTCAAACTTTAAAGAAAGCTGAATGTCAAAATTGTTGTAGTAATAATAATAAATTGCAATCATGCAAGTGTATGGCTTTTTAAGAGATGTTTTTTAAGGACTTACCTTAAACGTTATTTTATATTTCAACGGGCGCCCCTCACTTCCTAATGGAGGACGCCAGGCAACGTCAATAACTGTGCTTTGCGATGAAACCATTCTTAGATCTCTAACTGAACTTGTTCCTGCAATATCAAAACAATTCATTTATTAACTAAGACTCTATGTTATGTAAGAAAATAATTTTAGTGTTATCTAAGGTATACTTTCAATGTTAACACGTATAGTTTTTTAGCGCATTTTCTTTTAAAGGAGAGTTATTAATTTCTCTCCCCAAATAGAACGAAACGTCGTAGAAAGGTGCGGTTTGCAGTCTTTTGCTTCCCAACACCTCCTGAGTCAGATGACAAAACTGTATGTGTATATATATATGACGTGATTATATATATGTGACCTTTCTTCAGGCCGCATTTTTAGTCTGGTAGTTCACCCTATATTGTAGAGTTTTACTTTCTCATCCGATCAAAAGCACTCTTCTAGAAACTACCGTTTTAAAGTCATTTCTGTTTATTTATAATTCCTGCACTTTGACATTCAGAGCACTGGGCATAAATTAAGCTGTTATATACTTTACTAGCCTACGTTTCCTTCGATACATAAAGTGAAAAAGTAAAGTTTGTCTTGTTTAACAAGGCCAAGCTAGGACTATAAAATCCTCTCTACCACTCAACCTCGATCTTTACCTAGCGTTACCGTATAGACACATTCGTGGTGACTGCGTAGTGAATAAAGGAGTTTCGTTTTATTCAAAATAGATAAATGAAATCCTTTCTGATTTATTGGAAATTCGCTAAGATTCACAGTAGCGCTTGCGACTACGTGTCAGCTATGTTTTCCCCTAGTTTTTATTAATAAATTTTAAAATTAACAGCAGCCAATTAGAATAGAATAGAATAAGTTTTATTTTTCTGAGATTACATGTACGTAGTACATGAAATACACTGTACATCATACTTATGTCTTCGGTACTGTGGATAAATCCTTCACTTGAAATGTTCATACAAACTTAAATATATACACAAACAACTTAAAATAACCTTAAAACAAAAAAATTGATATACATAAAAAATAGTACTCTCAAAAAAATATTAATGGCCTCTAAAGGCATAGCCTGTGTAGAGGTTCAAACATTTTCAATTATTTGTTTTGCGCAAGAAGATTAATTAACAATGTTTAGATACAAAAATAAAATCCCACTTGTTATTAAAATGTTGAACAATGAAATATTTACATGCTTTGCCTTAATTAAAAAATTAATACATTATAGTTCCACATTAAAAAGAAAATTAACACATTCACAATTTATTAACCAGATTTTTATATTTTTCTTGAACAAAATTAAGTTCCTACTATCAGCAATGCTCTCTGGAATACTATTAAACATTTTTTGGTCCCACGAAACAGTAACTTTTGTGAAAAATGTTGTATTTGGCTTAGGTACTTTAATTGCTTCTGGTTTTCTTAGTTTTTCCTTATACATATTGTTAGATTTTGGCAAGTTACCACTTAGGATATAAAAATGTTTAATACTTTATATACAAATAAATAATTCAAAGGAAATATCTTTAAGTTAACAAACAATGGTCGTGATGGTTCCAGTTTGCTTTTACGCTTTATAATTCTGACAAATTTCTTTGTTGCATTAAAATTGGTTTCAAATTTGTTTCATATGTTCCTCCCCAGCAAAAAATTCCATAATCTAATCTGCTGTTGACCAACGAAAAATATAGCATTCTTAATATTTTTTTCTGAACATAAATGTTGTAAAAAGTAAAAATATCTCAAAATTGTGTTTAACTTTTTTTAGAATCTCAACATGTTTTTTCCAATTTAACTCTTGGTCTAGCCTATTAGAAAATTGTGTTAATCGTTCAAACGAGAACTTAACGTTAGTTGGGTAAAAAATCTCATGTAAAATATTTATAATACCAACCATAATGAAGAGTCATGATCTGAACAGTTTTAGAGTAAGGGGCAAATCCACCAGATGTCTTCGCTCTGACACGAAAGTCCACGGTAAATCCCGGCACGAAGTCGGTTAATGTGATGGACGTTTCGTGGGTTAGGCTCGTCATCTTCTCTCCGTTTTCCATCCAAGATACCTCGTAGACCTCTGCTGGACACCAGTTTTCATTGCCGAGTTCATACTAAACAAGTTACAGATTACTAGATCAATTATTATTATTATTATACAGGGTGAGTTTTAAATGCCCCCCTTTAACTTTCGAAAAAGGAAATATTTTTAAACACCCTTTATGGAAGTTGTTTATTGGATCCTGAAATTAATTTGGTCATAGTTTGCGTCATCCTCGCCCCACCCAAAAACCGAGGGAGAGGCCCCCTCTAAATTATTTTAATACAACCCCCTCCATATGGCACCTCAAAAGAAAGGGAACTCTAATACAAACTTAACGACGCAAAGAAACAATTTTGATCTCGACTCTTTTATTTAAATGCTTATTTAAATATTACAAGAAATTAGGTTTGTAATGCCACATGTCATATAACGTTTTTAAATGACAAATCCTCTGAGGGAAACATCACAACCCTATAACATAACTCCATAGAGTATTTTGAAAAAAATAATACATAACAATTTTTTATGTGAAATGTAACATTTCGAACATGATTTCTTGTAATATTTAAATGGGTATTACAAAACAAAACTAGTAGAGATAAAAAGTTTTCTTTTCGTCGTTGAATTTGTATTAAAATTAGCTTCTTCTAAGCATTTAACTTGCCTTTCAATGATTTGACTAACAGGTATAAAAACTTTTACTATATTTGAAATAACTTATACTAATAAACTAAAGTTGAAAACATGCGGTTCAAATGTATGTACAAAAAAAATACAAAAAATTTATTGTATTTTCTCAGTCCCTTTATAAACTTAAACTTTTTTTACTTACATTCCACCCAAGGGTAAATGCTGACGTGTTACTTGAACTGGTAGTTTTGTAGTCAAATTCTTCTGGAACTATAGTGAACTTGTTAATTTAATATTAATGTTAATTTTGTTGGTGTAATATTGTTTGTGCACTAATAATTATTAATAATTAGAATGTTATAGAGCTAACCTTCCTGGTCTATAGTCAGTACGGGTAACAAAGGGGTGGCCAATCATCAGTGTGTCTTCTAGAAACTCTCTGGAGGCATCTATGATTGACATTTCTACTACTCAGGCTTCTGTCGCAGATAAATCACACGACCTCAAATATCACTCTCTGGGAGGTTTTAGGAAGACTATTTATATACCATTTAGTCACGTGACCTTATAAAAATGTAAAATTCTAGAAACTTTAGGACCACTTATACAGGGTGTCACAAAGGTGTATAGCGCGCTATGCAGAACCGTATTCTACATACAAAAGTAAGTCGAAAATGTCTTGTAGCATTTTTTTTTGTTTCTGTTTAGTTTAGCCGTCATCCGCCATTTTGTAAAATTATGAAAATAACTAATAATTTAAACGCCCCTTGAGATATTTCTGTGAAACATGGTATACACCTTAATTGTTTACGTAATAACATTGTCTAAAAATATTTGTTATCCAACTTATCACATTTTAAAATGGCGGACTTTTAAAAGTTAAGTCAAATTCCAATTAGATTACATTTGACTTAGTGAGAGCTAGTTACGATTATATATAGCTTTGAGGTTTTGAAAAATAAGCTTTGTTAAGCTACACATATCTTATTTTCAAAATAAAAAATAATAATGGTTTGTGAGAATTTGTTTTCAAAATTACACAATACTTTTTACGGTCTACGTTAACAGTCAGTACTTACTGTCACATTTGGTAAGTTGTTCTGAAGTTTCAACCAAGATTCCGTCGTATTTATTGAAACTCGCGTCCATCAAGAGTACTCTTACTTCGTAGACGTAACCGGTCTTTAAAGCGTCGATAGTCTCTTTGATCTTTCTTCCTTCTTTAGAGGATTCAGTTTCGTCTGTTCTAGGTACGGTATTTATCGTGTGAATCTTCCATTCAGTGTCACCCTAAAATTTTTATAAACAGATTTTTAGTTTTTTAGAGTTTTCCACAAACAATTAGTTAACCCATGGCGTTATAACTATGTCCCACAACGTTGGTTCAGGACTGTTTTGGACTGCAGGGGGAGGGAAAAGCAAGTCAAACTGATGGGAAATGAAAACACTAAGAGATATATGTTCCAAAAAAATTAATTGTCCATCAACATTTGTAAAAAGAAGAAAGCTAAAAGGTTTAAACAATCAATGAAATTAACTACCTGGTTCTTAAAACAAAATTATTTATTTTAAGTGTCATTATATTCTACTGTACATATTTATATATTTTTTAAAAAGTTTTGTCTTCTTATGTGTGTACGTTATATAGTGTTTCAGAATGTCACTAAGATGACGAAATATATCACGCTAGTGTAGCAAATTGCATTCTAATTGATTGAAATTGACATGTTTCGGACGAAAGCCTCTTTCGGGACGAGTGATGGACGATACGCTTTGTCATTATGCAAATTATAATAAGAAATAAATTGTAATAAAAGTTTTAATACAGGGTTATTACAAATGATGTTCCTGATTTTGATTATAAATTTTACTGGGTAAAATTAATCTTAGACAATTTTAATTGGTACCATTGGAAAAAACCAAAAAGTTTAATTTACACTGGTTTGGGTATGTATTTGCTGTTTTTAAGTCAACTGTTGTAGGTGTTGTGTAATGCTTGAATTTGAAGACAATAAAGCTTGTTAAGTGCTGGATTATCACATTAACCAATATTTTATTAGTGTACAACCACTTTTTAGTGCCAGGTTTAATGAAAATCCTCTTAGTAACCACTCTTTTCACTAGTAGTAGTATTTTAATTTTAAAGCATAGTTAGTAAAGATTTTACTAATGACTGCCTGGAACTGGATTCGGACCATCATTCAGACCTACGCGACCTCCCAGGCAACCATTAGTAACATCTTTTTACTAATGCGGCCATTTGTTTTAAAATTCAATTACTACTAGTGAAAAAAGTGGTTACTAAGGGGATTTTCAAGCATTACACAACACCTACAACAGTTGACTTAAAAAACGGCAAATACGTACCCAAACCAGTGTAAATTAAACTTGTTTTCCAATGGCACCAATAAAAATGGTCTAAGAGCAATTTTACCCAGTAAAATTTATAATCAAAATGAGGAACCTCATTTGTAATAACCCTGGAAAGAAACTTAAGTAAACATTGTTTGGAACTCAGCAGGCTACATTATATAGTTTTGAAGAAACAGCTGTTACACTGTTGTATACTCACATGGGTAAAACAAATATTTCAAAGCATCACCTCCCTACTACCCCTATTTTGTAACGGGGGGCAAACCCACCAAATATGCCACAAGGAAAATCCGTTGACCCTCAACACATATGCCAAAGTACATTCAAAACCTCAATTCGTTCAACAGTTAAGGGAAAGTCGGACTTTTTTAACATTCGGTGTATACTGTATAGCAACTGCAATACGCCGCTACTTAAATAATACATTTGAAAACTTTAGTTTATATACTTTACCTTTTCCCTGAACTGTATTTGGTAGAGTTTCGGTTCCCCGACGCCTTTGACTCCTGATCGTAGATCGAAAGAGACTGTGATGGTTTTGTATTTTTCTGACACCACTTTTGGTCTTAGCGAGTAGTAAACATATTCTGGAAATGAGTATTTCCTATTAGACAGCTATAATCTGTTAAGAAGTCCATTTGCAACACCGGCCAATGTGTCTTCACAAATAAATGTTAATTTGTTCAGATTGTTTATAGAAGAATGTGGAAGTTGTAAGCTCACTTAAACATTTCAGTTGATGTCAACATGTTCGGAGTTGCAAAATCTCCTTCTGCTGAGGTTATACTAACATTAATCAAACTAATTTCTACATTTTCAAGAATGCCTTTGTTGCTTGTTTGATCGATTTTTGGTAATATACAGTGAACAAATATTTGTGTCAGGTAAACTAATGTTACGAGTACTACTTTTCCGATACTTATCCCCTTAATAATAAAATGATTCAATACTCCAAGCGTAATAACAAAATTTGATACTTTGCTTTACAGGAATTGAATCCGATTGAATACAGCTTAACTTTATAGCTACTTACATGCACCAAAGTTGGAGATATTAAGTATTGAAAGATTATATTAAATGTTTTAATGAGGTATGCCATTCAAATACCCCGTGGTGGACGACTCGAGGCGGGTTGGAATCATGCGCGACTCCAGAGCTCATCACTCCAGTGGATGGGTTCGATTCTCGCAGTCTCCACTGACACGTGAAAAACAGTATAATATTGTAAATTGACTATGCTGTAACGCTAGGTTAAGGTTGAAATTAAGTGGTAGAGAGGACTTTGTTATCCTAACTTCGCGCCGTTAAAAAAGAAGAACCTTTTTTGTAAACCTCGATTTCATCCTGGGGGAAGGAATCGGTATCGGTATTCTGTCAGTAAAGTCGATTCCGATACAAATTCTTTCCGGAGGTACCAATGATCGAAAATAAAAATCGGGATTCGAGATTATAAAAATCAAAATCGGGAATCGAAATCAAAAATCGAACCTGGAGTCGTCAGTCGATATTTTAGTATTTGAATTGAGAATCGAAATTCTTTCCGGAGGTACCAATGATCAAAAATCAAAATCGGGATTCGAGAATCAAAAATCGAAATCGGGAATCGAAATAAAAAATCGAACCTAGAGTTGTTAATCGATATTTTAGTATTGGAATTGAGAATCGAAATTCTTTCCGGAGGTACCAATGAACAAAAATCAAAATCGGGATTCCAGAATCAAAAATTGAAATCGGGAATCGAAAGCAAAAATCGAACCTAGAGTCGTCAATCGATATTTTAGAATTGGAATTGAGAATCGAAACAATCGACCCGACACTATTATGAAGACATGTGGGCGCTTAGGATCGGTACCGGATTCGAGAATTAAAAAAAGTAGGAACTAACCCAACACTGTTTAAAAAAATTATATTTATTGTCTTACCCTGTCTACAAAAGGGTGGGACATAGCCGAAGCTACAAGACGAGCACTCTCCCGTGTAAATGTCACAATCAGAACCACCAGCGCAATGACCACAGCTTGACCCGCAATCATTCCCGTACTGACCACTGGAACATCCTAAGCACAGACACACTCATAAATCAGGCCGGCACGCAGCTAAGCGCTAAAGTGACTGCAGAGAATTCGCTAATCATAACTAGTTCGCTCTGCTCACATCCTTGCTTCAGCATTCAGCCTCAGACGTACGTGGTCTTTCACTGCAAGTTTGACTAGATACCATGAAAGAAAAACACATTCAAAATTAATTAAAATTGGCCTATTTATTTCACTGTTACATTATGGACAAACCACTTTACGGCCGCCATTTTGAAACACTTAAAACTCACCATATTATGTATAAAGTTTTGAAAACTTGCTCAAAACGTGTTCTACGAGTCAGGATCATTGTTCTCACTATAGTCCCGGGCCTTGATGTACGAAGCTGTCAGCACACATCATTATTCCATATGGAATTCGCTAGTAACAATAACATTAGAGAAGTGCAGTTGACCTAAATAGTAGGTATGTTATCATTGGTCGGTACTTACCGGTTTTGCAGTTGTGTCCGCTGAAGCCAGGAGCGCACGTGCAGCCTACGAATGGAGAACAGACGAGAAACCCTTCACATTTGCGTTGTCGGAACGAGCAAGTTCCACCACAGTCCTGCCCGAACTTATTTTCCCCACACCCTATATACATTGGAAAAACTCACTTTAGTCGTAGGCTTATGCTTTTTGAAAAGGAAAACAATTTCGAGTGGTTATACAGGCTGTCCAGTAATCACGGGATCAAACTTCATCAGGTGGTTTGTCAGGTCTGATTAAAAAACATTCCTATAACACATAGGCATATCTCGCTTATTTTTCCGTCTGTCTGTGTTTTCATGAGATGACTTATATCTCCGAGGTCAATTAAGTTATAAATCAAAAGCTTTGCACACTTGTTACTATAATTAAAACCAATATGTACAAAATAAAATAAAAATAACAAATAAGGCACTTGTAATGTAAAATGTAATTTCTGATTGAATTACAGTTTTTTCTGATTCTGAAAGGACAATGCATGAAGGTAAATAGCGCATAAATGCCACATGACTGAGACAGGAAACTCAACAAAGTTGTGGCAGCCCAAGCACATAGCCCTGCTAGAGAATTCAGCTATTAGTATCAAGTAAGGGCACTGACGTTCACGAACGTCGCGCGATTTGGTCTCATTCAAATCATCGACATCGGACAAACTCGAGCATGTGGTGCCGAGGGGGGAGACGCCGCAAGAGACGGCAGCGCTATCTGTGTTCTGGCTGCGGTAACTACAACGTTGAGTTTCCTGCCTCAGCCATGTGAATATGTGCACTATCAACCTACCATAACATTGTCTTTGGTTGTATAGAGATGTTGTTTATTAAATTGCGTATCAATTCACAGTTCTTTTAACTTGATACTTACCAATTTGACAGTTAGTCCCAGTAAACCCTGAAGTACAGGCACAGCCGGAAGTCGTCATTATCCCTCCGTTCAAGCAAGTGTTAGGAAAATCCGTCACCGTCTCAATAACCGCTGAAAGAGTTCCCAATAGAAGAGTTATACCGAAAATCTATTGTAATATTATATCAAGTGTAACAAATACCTTTAAACTTAAAATACCCATTAAATACACTGAATGTCCAACAAGTCCGTCCACGGAAACCGGAATTTTGACACAATCGGTCAGTTTCAAGATATCATAAATTAAAAAATAATCCGAGTTGTACTTTTCAAAGCGTCCCTTTGACAAAAAGTAGGGGAGGGGGCAAGTGTTGAGTGGGGGTGCCCGGCGCGGCTTCTGATGGCTCATACGATTCTCCTATGGAAATGCAAACCGTACACACCGCTGCTCATTGCGTCGCCTTTCAACATTAAATCTCAAATAATTTCATGTTTCCTATTTTCACCAATTAAAGGAACACATAGTCCTTTTGTAAATTTCGAGGCTAAATTTTTAACCAGCGAAATGGTCTACTGGCGTTTCCCCCCAAAAATGGGATCTTAAATTCATCTTGAGGCTGGCTACCCGTCAGCTACGATTTTAGTAATATTTATTTCTAAATTATAGAGTTTATTTTTGTAGATGATCAATTGTCAATTCAAGAACCTGATCTAGGGTTATTGACGCCCTCACACAGCACTACCCCCACTCTGCCGCGATTTCCTTACCCCTCTCGCAGTGAAATTGTGTCAAAACTTTGGCAGAGAACTTTGGTACTTTGGCCAGATTTTGACCTGCTGTTGTGTCCTTTTTGTGTCAAAACCCATACGCCAGTCCGCCCGGAGGGGGGGGGGGTCCTTAACCCACCTCATCTAAATTTGTATGTATGTTTAAAAGGGGTTTAAACTTTGAATGACTAAAAGCTTTGGCGAGTAAGGGTTGGAACTTTTGGCCAACAAGTCAACACTTAAAGTAAAATACTTTTTGATGTTATTTTTTAATACAATACTTTTGTTACTTCTCCCTTTCCTGTACGTTTATTTTTGTTTTTTAATTTTGTTATTCCTTTTTTGTTGTAAATTTCAGCACTATAAATTGGGTTAAGACATTTCTTCAATTTCTTTTTGTTATTATTTAGAACTTTTTAGACAATTACTTTTTACAAAATATATGCATCAAAGTAAAGCCAAAATTCAATACATAGGCGTACAACTAGGATAATCTGGCGAACCAATACTCACGCAAAGCTTCCGAAGTTGCAACGAAAGTACCTAAAGTATTTCTCGAGAAAGGAGAAACGTAATTGCGAGGAAGTTTCACTACTTCTAGACCTAGAACATGTTTTATGCATATTAATAAATTCTAAGCACTATTATGTTCACATATGTTATGAATATAACCTTTCATACAGGGTGTCCAGTAACTACGGGAACAAACTTCCCCAGGTGATTTGCGAGCTCATATTACACAAAAAATGTCCTATAACACATAGTCCTTTCTCGCTTAGTTTTCTGACATTCTGTCTGTATGTGTTTTTCACTAAATAATTTTTATCTCCGAGATCAATTTAAGTTATAAACTAAAAACTTTGCACTCTTTTTAGTACAATTAAAAACAACATTTAAAAAATAAGTTTCACAGTTTTCACTTCCGGTAAAAAAAAGCGGTCATATTAAATGAAGTGTAATCATTCAAAATCCTTAAACTTTATGATAAACGCACTATAATAACAATACGTGGCAAATGTTTTTATAACCGTTTGAAGGTCAAATTTGTTGTGATGCAACAAAAATTAATAATTACGAAGACAATAAAGTTTTCCTGGACGCACTCCTCTATGTACATGTGAGAAACATAGTATCATAGACTAACGGAATCTGTAGTAGGTTTGGGCTCAGGCAAACTTTTATTTATCGGTTATTTATTATTTCAGAACAACTAGCTTGGTCTTAAAACCTTTATAGACATATTTGACACGTATTGTTATTCTTGTGTATTTAAAATATATAAAGGATTTTGAGTTATTGAGCTTAGAATATTTAACATGGCCACCATTCTTTAACTGGAAGTTGAAATTAGTCAAATTTATTTTTAAATATTGGTTTTTATGTACTAAACAGTGTGCAAAGTATTTTGTTTATACTTCACCTGGTGAAGTTTGATTCTGTAATTACTGGGCACTCTGTATAAGTTGAAACAATTATAAAGTTTGAACAAGCCCTCTACTGCCAAACAAAGGAGCCAATTCCATTGGCTTTTTAGGTTACCTTTTTGTTTACTTTCAAAGACCTCAGCTACTGGTTTGAACTATTCCAATAAAGTTTACTGTCTAGGAAAACTCTTTCTTACACTTGAACGTGCTGCTACCTAACGGAGGTTTAGTAAAATACAGATCCAAACCGGCTTGCTGATTGGTTGAATATTTACCCCTAGCTGAGAACTGTACACCATTGCGTGGGCATCAACCACCAGTTATTCTCAGCTTAATTAACAACATGATCACCACTGGCGCTGAGTTGAGTCCACTCGGGTTCACATCATATCCTTCACATGAGAAGGCAGTTTGGTGTTGCCTGCGGTTCCCGGGGTATAAATTATCTTCAGAGGCTCTTATCGAGAATGGAGTCACCCAGGGGTCTATATTGGGGCCAATACTGATCTTCCATCTTGTTTGAAAGATGTCTTTGCTGAAACGTCCCTGGTATTATCAAATTCCAAAAAAGTGTCGGGGAAATGGAACCTGAGTTATAAAAGTGCTTGTGAACCAATTACCAAAAGATTTCCACTGATTTTATGCTAAGACGCTGCATACAGTCGATACTGGATCAGCTTATTACTCATTTACCTTATCTTGTTCAGCTGGGGGAAACCAGGCTTCAAAGAAGGGCTGTCCGCATCATTTTCTCTCTCTTCCAAGACGACAAACTTCTTAACTCTAAGTTTCCTTTGCACAGATTATTGGAACAATAAAAGATATCCAGTAAGAAATTCAATCTCTATCCCCAAACACTCTTCCACTTTTTTCAAAACCATTTTGTTATTTTGCCTTCTATCAATTTCCAGGTTATTGGTTCGAGGTGCCTACGTGTTCTAGTCTCTTAGAGTAAGCCAAATGCTTTATAAGGAAGTTTGAAGTATGAAAAAAAATGTATTATCATCCTGCCTGTAAACACGAACACATTTACAAGACTCGTACTAGTTCAAACGGGGACGATATAAAAAAGTGCGTATAAAGTGCTTGTGACCAAATTACCATGAACTTTCAATATTACGTTCTTCAATGAATTGTTCAATTTTCAGGTTGAAAGCGAAATCCTTTGTTTTGAAAGCGAAATCCTTGCTTGAGTTTAGTTTCAGTTAGTGCTGAAATCAGTGTATTAGTTTATTGCTAGAACATACAGAAATGTAAACCAAACGTCATTGAATAAGCTTACATATTAATTTACACTGATTAAATTATCAGTTATTAAAAATAAATTTAAAACCGGCCATCTTTATGAATTTTCCAATTGACCAGCGCATTGTAGAATACCTCGGCCTCTAGAAACATTATTACGGACGTTATCCTTAGCTTTTGAGTTAACAAAAATTACACGACGTTTTGGGATCTAAAATCTGTCCCCGTCTTCAGGTGAAACGTAACCTAAACATAACACATTATAATAAGAAAACAGCACACGCTGGCCAGTCACCCACCCCCAAATAGACCCAAATCTTATTGTTTCTTAAAATTATTAATTTTTTATTATAGCAAGTATAAAAAGTCTGTAGAACATGTGCGAAATTAATAAACGAATCGAGAAATCGAGCACGTTTAAGGCCAGTAACATTTGCACTCGGACTGGCTGCCTGGTCAGCTGTCAAACAGTCCCATTGGCTGGCTCAGAGCAGCGAATGGCCAACCACAGCCAACCAACCGCAACAGATAACACCACAAATACCTATTTATGCACAACCAATGGAAGGGAAATCCTATAATTTTTTGAGGAATGAATCAGGTTTTCCTAACAAAAGAGTTTAAATAATAAATAACTTTAGAAAAATCCCTACACGGTGAGTCACAAGAACTGATTATGACCCAAGCTGATCGTTAAGTTTATGAATTTTTGGCAACTCATTCTAGAATAGGGCGTCTTACACTAGGTAGGTAGCTTAGGTTCCTGTTCTGAGTCCTTAATCCCATGCTTTGAGCTTTTTGGGCTGTTTCCTTTAGATAGTTGGGGCCTAAGTTATAACTACCCTTACGCTTGTGTTCACTTTTTAAGGCCAACTTGCGCTGATTACTTTTAGGCTAGCTGATTTCTTAATATCTTGCGTTAAATTTTAGGTTACCTTTCACCAGAAGACGGGGTCAAATTCCAAATCCCGAAACGTCGTGTACTTTTTGTTTTCTCAAAAATTATGGAAATCGTCCGTAATAATGTTTTAACCTCAGAAATTGTACCATCGTTTACATCGAAATTTAAACAATGGACCTCATAAAAGATGTTATTACATTTTTTATACAGAATGGTTCAAAAAGGTACTCGTCAATTTATATTAGATTTGTTTTTTAGCAGTACAGCACTTTTGATCTTAAACCTAAAGGTTGACATGTTTTTTGCTATTGAATATAACATATTTCATAAGAAAGGCTTGCAACTATTTCTGGAAAGTGTTTCAGGTCAAGCAGAACATAACATCAGTTCTAATGGATATCACTCCTCGAGAATATTCAGGAATAGTGAGCTTGTTAAAACGTATGGAATATGTCATATTGAATGGTGAAAACATGTTGAGCAAAAGTTAAAAAATTAGTAATTTTACCATAAAATGACGGAAAATTTAAAATTAGTTAAAAATAGTTTGACGGGGTGTCGACATTGAGAATTTTCTTGAGAGTTGTTTAGTTCGATGAAGACCTGCTGTTCCAGAGTTGAATTTGATTTTTCAGAGAAACGGAAGTTAGTATCATCAGCGTATTCAAGCTAATATTACGTTTTTCAATTGAAACTTATCCGTTATAGTTTGACATGTATATTAAATTAGATACAATTTTAACTGCCTATTTTGGATAACTTACCTTTAGATTTGTTATATCTTGCACCGCATGAAGGACATTATACAAATCTATGGCTTCGATTCGTAGAATAGGCTTATCCTTAATTTCCTCAGAACTGTTCAAAACCAAGGTCAAACACATGTTTCTGGAAGAGGGCAGTGTTGATGGAGTTTCTATAACACTGCCGAGACCGGTTGACACCTTAACTGCAAACCAAGTTGGTTTATTTGATTTAAGCCGAGTTAATTTCTTAAAGAATATTTTATTCAAACCACTATTGAAATACATAGAATGGTCTCATAACGCAATAACAAAGAAAATCAAGAATAAACTTTGTTCAAAGACCTTTAACCAGATATCCACCAGTGGGGTTTCATATAATATTTCTCCGTACCTTTAATCCGATTTTTATGAAATTTGGTATTCTATACTCTTAGAGAAACATTTACTGGTGAGGCAGGATTTCTTGTTTAAACTAGAGTAATTTTTATATTTTATAATTTTTTTTAATAACGCGATAAAAATTAGAAAAATTATAAGGGGTTAGAAAGGTTTATGTTGATGGAGTTTCAACATGCCGAGACCGGTAACCTTTGTGTGAAATTTAACTGCTAATTAACACAAACCAAGGTCCTTCAAATATTAATGCCGAGACCGGTATTTGCAAACCAAAGGTATAATATAAACTGCCGAGACCGGTCAC
Source organism: Matsumurasca onukii (assembly GCA_018831715.1). NCBI lineage: Eukaryota > Metazoa > Arthropoda > Insecta > Hemiptera > Cicadellidae > Matsumurasca > Matsumurasca onukii. Next base: position 22,217,668 of record CM032067.1, on the reverse strand, counting down.
GATTTAAATTTATAAATGCCGAGACCGGTTCGAAATTTTCCAAAGCAACTTAACCTTAACTGAGTTTTAAGAGGGCAGTAACAATGCCGAGACCGGTTGACACCTCTAAGGTGCACAGTGTTGATGGAGTTTCCAGAAAAGCCAACTGGCTTTATTTTCTATAACACTGTATTTCTTTAAGAGGGCAGTGTTGATGGAGTTTCTTTTGAACCTTAACTGCTTCGGAAAGGGCAGTGTGTGGAACTATAACACTGCCCCGAATAACTTTGAAATACGTTGTAACAAAGAAAATACCAAATGGGATTTAAACATTATAAGGGTTAGAAAGGTTTATCTTTAATAATTGTGTTAAAATAGAACATTTTGAAGATCATTCATTTTTGAGCTTCGGGTGTGTTGCCCCGAGTCTACACAAAATTGGTAAAGAGGCAATCATTTAGGAACAAGATAACCTTGTGATCTTAGACACTGTTTTGTAAAACAGTTGCTATATTTAATTAATCATTGAGTGTCTACCAAAATACAATAATACGAGTATATTAAGTTTAAGAACAACCTAATAAGATTCGTAATTGTTTAAGAAAGCTGTTGAAAATACCTGCAGTTACTTGATGAACAACACTTTTCTTTTTGTCTGTAAAATCTGAACGTTAGGAAAATTTGTCATGTGAAATTAAGTCTTCTTTGGTTTTCAAATAAGCTTATTGTCAGCTTTCATAGTCATAGTATAAATACACAAAGAAACAAGGTAATGAAAACAACACTGCATGAAAACAAGGTCAAAAGAACAAACGTCCCTGAGCGAAATATCTAAACCAATTATCCGTTTATAGTTTTAATTTATAAATAAACGGTTTTTTTTATATTTTGTAAAATTCCAATGGCAACGTGTTTTATTAGCCCATAGCAATATTTAGCTTTGTTTGAAACTACTGTAAGTAGTAATAGAGTCAAAGAGACTTAATTTTCACAGCCCTCGTCATTTTGTGGTTAGACCCAAGCAAGTTATATAGCTATATACCCCTGCTTGGCTTACTCCTCCAGAATGTTCAGGGGTGTTTCGGCGGGCGCGCAATGGTTGCAAACATGTTAATTTTTCACAAAACACATTATTCTTTGGCCATTCAAACAAATTATCAATTCCTAAACACTCGTATTTAAACGGAATATTTAACACACCTCCACTTCATCTCAGTTCAAACAATATATTATCTTGCCTGCTAAGGGGACGGAAAACATGCTGACTAGAGATATGAGTGAATTATCTTGTTAAAATTGTTTTTGTTTTGTTAAGAAAATAATTGTTATGTATGACTTCCAATGTCAGTTCAAAGAGGCCCTTGTACATATAACTCCTCCAGCTAACAGAAAAGTTCTTACCATAAAATGACGAGTACTTACAATATTTTGGACCACTCTGTATAATTATTTTAGGTTTACCTGGCACAGGTTTGCTCACTCTCACTTTTTCTTCGTCATCTTTATTAAGGAATTCTTTAAACAAGAACACATAGTTCATTTCTCGGCCTGTATCAAAGTCCATTAGCGCAGTGTCGTTTTTATCAAGAAAGATTTTCATATTTCCATTGTATGGCCCTTTTTCAAATTTCAATGCTGATTTCCTTGGAACCTGTGTACGACATCCAAAATCTAGATTATATGATAATTAAATATTTAATAACAAAAAGGAACATCAAAGTTAAACTAAAAAAACATTTTTACAGTTTTGAATAAAAAACGAAGATAAATCTGCTACGGCAAAACACACCATAAAAGCAGGACCTACTTAACACAAATTCAAGGACGCAGAGAAACACTCTTTATCTCAAATCGTTTTGTTCTTATACCCTTATAAAGATTACGGAAAATCAGGTTTGAAATGATACATTTTACAAACAATTTTTTTTGAATGACACATTCTTCTCAAACATCCTCTAATAATAATAGAGATTATTAAATAGGGTAGTGATTTGTCCCTCAGAGGAGTCCAGAGAACAACTATTTTTTTGTCATTCAAAATCAACTTTATGTCAAATTTGGCATTTCAAATTAGATTTTCTGTAATCTTTAAATAGGCATAACAGGAAAACTAGTAGGTATAAAACATTCTTTGATTTTATTTTAAAAACTTCACAAGGAGACGTTTGCATTTGAAAAATTGGGCTCCCCGATTCTTGGGTGGGTGGTGGTTGACGCAAAGTACGTCGAAAGACACTTCAAGATCCTATAAAAACATTCACCAAAGGGAGTTTCAATTTTTTTTTCAAAAGTTAAAGGGGTGTTCATTTAAAACTTACCTTGCGTAAAAACTGGTTGACTAGTCAACAGCTACTGAGGATGACTCTCCACAGTGAGGTCGAAACGTTTAGTAGTAATGATATAATTTCAACTGTGACGCGGTGTAAAGCGGAAGCCGTAAGCTTAGATCTTAGTGTTGTAACCGGCCGCGATAGCTTAAGCGGTCTGCAATAATTAGATCTGCAATAATTGTTCAACTTCTGAAATCCTCGCATCGCCAACAACAAACTTACAAAAAAAGTAAATTTAGTTATTATTTAGAATGACAATTTCTTGAATAATAAAATCACACTTACGTCCCATGGGCCAATTTGCCGTTGCAAACTATGTATATATTTCTTCCATCCCTGTCTTTCAGTTTCCCATCATTTGTTGACTGAAAGGGTCGTTGTAGCAACTGTAGGAATAGGTTAATTCAAGGGACCCACTATCAATACTCATAACTTGAAAATCATCCTGATCCCTTATGTTGCTGTTGTGTTCCGTAAATACTAGTAAAATTTTCCAAGGCATAAACAATGTCCTGGCTGAATTAAAGTTCAGTTTCATGTAGATTTCTTTTGAAAATGGCACTGTTTCCTGTGCCTTTATTGGAGCTCCTGAAAGTAAACATTTTATTTTTATCCAACCATGCAATACAAATTGTTTAGGTATAACAAAAATCAAACAAAATACATTGAACATAACAATTGTATATCTATGAAATTGTATTTTTACATTAATTTGTTTTGACAGCATTAAGTAGCAGTTCAGCCATCAGTAACAACAAAGAATTGAAAACCTAATGATTCGTCCAATTACCACAGATAAACTCTTCGACACTGTAAATGTTTTTTAAATGTGTTTTAAATCAATTTTAAATGCTTTGAAGTTTTTGTAATTTTTCAAACTATTAGGGAGCTGTTGGGCTCCCCGAGGGAGCTACTGGGGTTCAAATGTAACGATTACTGTATCTTTTCAATTTGGTAATCGTTACTCCCAAAGCGTCGTGAAAAACTTGTTCACTGAAAAACTATGGAAAATGTCCGCATTAATATTTGTAACTCGGAAACTCTACCATCGTCAAAACCATCCTCCAATCAAACAGTATTGTCTAAGATAATCTCACCCAATCCTAAGTGTGTTGACAAGCCGTCTGACCAATCAGTGAATGTGCATTCGGAAGTAGTGTTTACATCACACGACCAACCAGGTTCTTCTGACTGAGCTGCAATTTACATTTTACTATAATAAAATTAAAACTTTAAACTGCAAAATTGCACTATTCAGAGCCTTTTATTTGCATCAGTCATATCGATAACAGAAGAAAATTTTTAATGTCATCTAAGCTAAATTGTGTGTGCTATAGCACATTAACTACGTTGATTTTCTAGCCTCAGCCATTCGGCATTGATGCACCATCTACCTACTATAACCTAATCTTTGGCTATAATACATAATTCCGACTATTAATAACACGATACAACTTTTAAAGACATTTTTTTAATCAAATAAAAAAAGTTTGAGTATACTATAACAAACTCCACGATTCAAGTTTCAAAAATAAATGATTGTTTGGAATTGTCTTTGACAGGTGTTGATTTAAAAAAAAACTAAACACGTCTAATAGAAAATTACTTTATTTTGTTTGTTATATTTTTTAATTGAAAACTAGTTTCTAGTACTGTTCCACGTTGGTAAAAATTAACCTTTATTTATTGTACAGACATCCTTGAATAACTGAATAATTGAATACTTGAATACTGGACTACTTGAATACTTGGATACTTGAATACTTGAATAGCTGAATAATTGAATACTTGAATAGTTGAATAATTGAATACTTGAATACTGGTATACTTGAATACTTGATACTGGTATACTTGAATACTTGAATAGTTGAATAATTGAATACTTGAATACTGGTATACTGAATATAATAGCTGAATAATTGAATAGTTGAATAATTGAATACTTGAATACTGGTATACTAGCTGAATACTTGAATAGCTGAATAATTGAATACTTGAATAGTTGAATAATTGAATACTTGAATAGCTGAATAAGTGAATACTTGAATACTTACATTCGTACTTTTCATCGTTCAAGAACAAGTCAAGTCCAAGAGCATTTGTACGTTTATGCACTCTGCCTGAAATCCCTGTTAATAACATTCATAGACATCAGTTATTAATGACACTAGTGTGATAAATGTCTTGGGACAGCTTGATACCTTTTGTATCACTCAGGATAACATTACCAAATTGACCCCAGGTTTACAAACATTTAAGGCTACTGACTCATTAAGTACAGAATTTCGCTCATAAGGTCGGTACACACACGGTCAACCGTAGCTTGTGTATATCATATTTAGAGGATTAAACAAGATCTAAGGCTACCGGTTTACACCGCGTCACAGTTGAAATATAATTACTGCTAAACGTTTCGATCTCGCCGTGGAGAGTCATCCTCAGTAGCTTGTTGACTGGCTGAGACTGACCCGCTACTGAGGATGACTCTTTGCAGCGAGGTCGAAACGTTTAGCAGTAGTTATATTTCAACTGTGACGTGGTGTGAACCGGAAGCCTTATTTTAGTGATGACACCGGCCGCGAAAGCTTCAGAATTAAGAATAAAGGGTGTAGTTGGGAGAGAACAAGGCTGCAAACCATTACTTTTTTTTATTTTAAAATAACTTGTAACGTTTATCTTGTTTGTGTTTATTACAAGAGTACATAGTAAAGGTTCCGGAAAAATCCTAGCTGGTTTGGTATGATTATTAACTATTTTAGTATAATTGGAGGTTTGACTAAAATTGCCTTAAGGAATCATAAAACATAATTTTAGTGTGTTTTTCTTACTTGCGATTACTTTCCAATAGCGTTCAAGTTACTAAAAATATTATACCTCACATTAGTTTTGTTATAACGCAAAACTCAATCCACAGCTTTAACGTGTATTTACTCTAATATCGAGAGTAGGCTCATCACCCTTGACTGTGTAAACCAGCAACTGTTAATACATTTATAAATGATTCTCAAAGTAACGATTTATGTTCCATGTAATGCTTTTGAGCAGTGTATAATGTTATATTTCTCATAATATTACAACTAAAGTCAGTCTTTTGCTAGCGTCTATTGCTTTTTTATACTTAATATGGTCGTCATAGTATAAAACATGAATGTTGCAAAACTAACTGTTATTAATTATTATAAAACACATTTAAAGTAAATCGGTTTGATCGTTCGAGTGAAAACAGCTGTCATTAAAGTAGTTAAATTAGTGGTCCTAGAATGGACCTGTTTGCGACGAAGAATCTTATAAGATATTTGTAAACTTACACTATTGCATTCTTGTACTTACCATAGTGAGGCAAAGCCGACCCGGAAATTTCCTTGACATCGTATATTGTGGTAACATCGGGAATCTCTACGCCGTTGCCTTGAAATATCAAATTATTTCAATAACAGTATCTAATACTTAAATTATTTCTTAAGGTTTCCAATGACTTTAACACACGTAGTGTCTATAGAAAAGAAGAGGAAAAACAATAGCTATAATCCTTTAAATAATAAAATAAATTCGTTTTCAAGTAGTCTAAAGTAGTGGAGGGGTTTGCGGTTGAAAAAGTGCACTTTTGGTAGAACGATATGTTTGGTAGCAAACATATCCTAGAAAGTTGCAAAAGAAACATGTGTATTAAGAATTGGAAAACAAATAAGAATTTAAGAGTGGCCACACACACCCTGACATACGCTTATGTAGATACAATTTAAAGAATGTTCAGAACGAGTTTCATGGTCCCGGGTCTGGGTCTTACCATGCTGACAGCATGAATATCTCATTTTTCCAAAGAAAGGTAGCAAAAAGATAGAGATGAATGTTGAAGCGTTTAAGTGGTTTTAGAAAGAAACAGCAGGAAATCACATAATTTATCGTCAATGTAAAGTTTCAGCCAAATCCAAAGTACGAGTTTGGTATTCTCTAGTACATAGCACTACTTTAGAAACGTATTCAAATCTTTGGGATTTTTATTACTGTCATCACTATATATATTTAGGAAGTTTGATGTTACACAAATTTCATTCAGAAACCGCTTTTACTAGTGTAGAAACGCAAAGCTATATACCTCGGCTATACAACCAGTTAGAACCGGTTAAACTATATAACCGGTTTGACCACAGACAACACTTACATATAAATTACCTTAGAACATTGTAACAAATTTTTCATTTCACAAAATTATGAAACCTCGTGGCAAACATTTAAATATCTCCTGAAATGAGCTTGTTACTCTGTATCTGAGTTCTGAAACCAACCTTTCAATAATGTCCATAATTTTACTGGTAGTTTAGGGGGTTGTAGTCATATCATTTTAATATGACTTTCTAATATAATCTAAACATTGTCTTAATGAAATAAAGAATTTTGATTTTGACAGTCTAGTTTAAATGAGTTCGTGAACAAACTTACTTAGTGGTAGACAAATAAAAGCCAGAACTCCTGCCAACAATAATGTTCTCATCTTCACGTAGTGCTTTCTAACTGAAACAATACTTGTGATACAAAGTAAACTTCGTCTTTGACCTTTGCACTGATAAGATATCTGCTTATCACTGACCCTTTCTGGTTTATTTACATGTCGCTATGGTATATTTTCATTTGAATAGTCAAGGAAATATATAATTCAGGCATGTGTAAAAATAATTATGTAAATAAAATAAGACTTTTGTCAGTCCATTGTGAAGAATCCATCAGATTTTGGTTATTTGGTATTTGTATAATTTTCATAGACCGAAACTGGCGTCAAAAAATTCCTGTCCGTCTGTCTGTATCGTTTTTAAGGCATCTTGGATCGGAATTTTAATATGGCTTCTTTGTTTACCGACCTTACCGTGGTGAAGCTAGATTTTATGTCTTTTGAGTGTTGTCTACGTATACTTTACCGTTGGCGTAGGTAACTAACAGGCAATCATATTAATATACTTTATGGCCACACTATAACATTAAACACAACCGTGCAAAGAACAAGGTGTTTAGTTTATAACTGGAGCTAGGACACTTTGAGCCCGCTTTCAAAATGAAGGAACAGATGTAAGGAACGGTACTTTAAAGCCAGTACCCGAGCAACAGCCTGCCTTTGTACAAAAATAATTAAAAGTTTAAAGCCATGATACTATAATAATTCTTCTGTGGTGTTTTTCTTTGCGTTTTTTGAGCACGAGTACACAGCTAGTATATAATAAAAATATACCGGGTGTCCACACAGTCCTTGACGGATAAAAAAAGTAAATTACTGTACTACGGGTTTTCGCTGGTAATAGTAGATGTTTATATATCATTAAACATCTTGTTTCTTAAAGTTTTACTTACATGGATTGGTAGCATTTGCATGCTGCATTCATTAGCATTGCATTCATTTGCTAACTGAACAACAATTACTCATTCAGTCAAATCTTCAAAATGACAACAAAACAAGAAAAAGTTCAACGTATTCTTTGGTTTCATGAATCCAACTCTCCAATAAAAGTTCAAAGACTTTTCAGAAGACGATTTAGAAGTGATCCACCAGCCATTAATACCGTCAAAAGTAGTTTTGGGTAGATTTTCAACAAAGCGGGGCTTCACCGCATTGGTCGACACAAGTTAGAGACTATTTAGACGAAACCTTTCCCAACCCCTGGATTGGCCCTGGTGGACCAACATCCTGGCCTTCTAGCTCACCTGACATCACACCGTTGGACTTTATCTATTGATGCTAGATAAAGATATTGTGTATGCCTATTCCAGTCATTCTCACTTTAAGGACAATAATCACTGAAGCAAATTCAACAATAACAAGATACATGTTATCGAACACTTGGAGACATAGAATATCGCCTTGGAGGTCAGCTGATAATGTTTTATATGGAAATAAAAGTTTATTCGTCACTTTATCATTTAAATAAAAGTTCAAATCTCTGAAATCATTAGTTTTTATTTTATAAGATTTTATAATCCGTCAAGGACTTGGTGGACACCTGGTATATTAAAATATACCTATATTGTTGGTTATTACAAGATATTTTTAGGATATGGGGAAAACTATGCTTGACAGTAGTAAAACGCAGGAAAAAGATACAGAACTGTTAACTTTTAAGATATTTATTTTTGTTATAAACTGGATCAAAAGCAAAATGAAAGTGTTGTAGTGGATAAATTATAATAGTTTTTAAAATTAGTATTAAACCTAAGACAAGAATATGACCGCCCATTTAAAACCTAAGCCTTTGATGATTGACAAGGATTTGTATGTTTGTACAAAATGTCATTTAAACAGATGTTATTGATCAATTAAGATTACTAGACCAGTTAAACTGATACTGTTACAATTTTGAAAGAAAAATAAATAAGCTTGAGCCTAGTGGCTAACTTGATTAATACTAAAATTTTTGAAATTGTGGCATTTAATTTGGTGATTGTAAAAGCATTTGGAATTTAAATAATTTAGCAATTTAAGAAATGAAATAGAATGACCAAGTTACTTGGAACGAATAATTATTGGCATTTACTTATTTTAAGGAATATCCAATTAATCCAATAGCCGATAGTCCACGTGGACTGCACGTGTTGCAGATTCTTCTTGCTGACTTCGACTATTGATTGTTCTCCTGGTTTAGAATGATTGTTCTAAGAAGGTCGAAAAGCTATAGCTGTTACTTCATGAGTAAGGAAGAGAAATGTTTAGTTTATTATGACTTACCAAAATATCTCTTGGTGAAGTTTGATCACGTAATTACTATACACCCTGTATGTATACAGTTTATATGAGCACTCTCTGTAGATCGCATTTCTTGTCCGATTTTCATAAAACTTGCTGCAAACGTCCCTTTTGTAAATGTTTTAGTCAAGTTCGTTAGGCAGTAAAATCCGACTGCCGGATGTGCCCTTTTGGGGGGGGGGGGGAGTTCCCATCTAAAAAGCTGTTTACAATATTAAAAGCAGTATTTTCACAAATTATATATGATATAGAATGCCAATGAAAAAAATTAAAAACGTATCCTTTGTGTTTTCATTTTTTATTTAGTCTAATATTCAAATTGTCTTCCAAAAACTCTTATACTGAATAGTAAATTCCCTTTAACATAATATTTTCACCAATTTTTAACATTTTCAAGTTATTTTGAATAGGCAGTTTGTTTAAAAAATGACAATATAAACTATGTCTTTTTAAAAAGGTAACTTTGTGCGGTGGTAACTTCAAACAGTTTTTTTGAACATGAGATTTGGAGTATTCAAGTTCAAAATATAAGCCACGTTACTTTTTAAGGTTTCATATACTGTATATTAAGAGAGGTTAATAGTTGTCTTTACAAATAATTACTTTACTTAATTTTCTGACTTTTCTATTATTAATTTTTAAATATTATTATGTATGCAACTTTTTTAGCTTTATGTAAGTAAATTGAAACACACCTTGTATCGGTACAGCATGTCCTATTTGGATGATTATCAATGAATGCTATAAGGTCATTAAAATGTCATTTTGGTGAGGAAATGAACTGTTTATTTATTTCACAGAGGATGAGTATATCACACTCCGTATACAAAAGCAGAACTGATACGCAAGTCTATGTTGTAAACTCCATTGTAGTCGGAGATCTGAACTGCGACAAGGTTGTACTCATCTCCTTCTTGGAACATTCCTTCTGGCTTTTCCCCCCATTCCGACTCTTCCTGCCCCAAACCCTCCTGGAATCATAAAGATGTGTCTCAAACACTGTTATGGGTAAACCTCTACATCAATTTTAGAGTGGGTTTCAATGAGGCTTTTGTTTCTTAGCCTAAATCAAGACAGCCAAATAAACAAGAATAAAAAGTCCGAAAGAAAAAACTCAAACACAAGAAACCTTTAAAAGGTCACAGATTAAAATCAAGAAAATCAAACTGATATTGTACGACATGGAGAAACATTTTTAGTGGATTTCCTTTGGACAAATGAGTTATTCCTGTAGTTGTTATGGTAAGACCTGGGACCATGAAATTAGCACAATTCCCTAAACACGTTTTAAGATATTTTTCAAAACTTTATACGCATTTGTATAAATGTGTGAATCCATTTACAGGTGCATATTTGTCTAACTTTAACAAAATTTGGTGAATAGGTTCCTATTGAAAACATCTCGGTTAAGTTTGTTAGCCAGCAAAATCAAATACCAGTTGTCTTTTCTTTGTAGAAAGATTTCAATAACAAAATAGTTTTAAGTACCTAAAATCAGTAAATTTCATTCGATTTGGATGAAGTTGAAAAATAGTTGTGTATTTTAATGTGACCTATAAACATACAAGAAACTGTGCAACCCCGTTTCAAAATGACGGCAAAAATATTTTGTTATAACAACGGAATGACAGATTTGAATTTAAATTTGAAATGAGCTTCCCCTTTATGAGAAGTATTAAAACTTGCAAGGAAAAAACTTCTAAATCTAAGGCCGGAGCGAGGCTATGAGCGTGCCAACTGTAAGCCAAAATCTGAATTTGTATGTCATATTTGTACAACAACAATTCAATTTCAAACACTCTAGGCTTCTTTATTCTTCTAGGTGGGGATACAATTTTTGAGCGAGGATGTCCAAACTAGAAATTATCAAACCTATAAATATTTTAGAAGATACTTACTGCATTGTATTCAGTCATAAACCAGAATGATCCAGGGATTGCATCATTCAACAGTTTCAGAAGTTGATCATCTTTGATTCCTGGTTCCAAAGGTGAACTGTCTGCTCTAGAACTATTAACCGCAGCAAGAAGAATATGAGTCCTAAAAAATTAATAATACAATTATTTTACAACGTTTCTATTTATAATGTGTTTACGGCATTCCTAAGTTTGAAATATTATTGCGGACATTTTCCATCGTTGTTTAGTGAACAAGAAGAACACGACGTTTCGGCATGTGATCCCGTCTTCAGACGGAAAGCAACTAAAACATAACACACACCATTAGGAAATGAGCTTAAAGTTATCAGCTTGAGCTGACCAGTCACTCACCATCGAACAATATGGATGTGTGTATAAGTATTTTAAAACTTTAAACCAAATCTATTTGAGATGCCGACCTTTGAAAAAGGCAAATATGTGGTAAAGGAAGAGTGTGATGAGTGGTAGTAATGAGTTATGAGGTGTAGTCTTGTTAACAAGGCCGACTTTCCTTAGAATGGGTCGAATTAATAGCCAATCAATGTAAATACAGACCAAGTTAACGTGACTTCCGAACCACGCAGGTGATGGTCATATGTCTACTGATGGAAGTTGATGCGGGTATCATCAGATGATCACTGAAAAAAACAAACAAGTAGACAAACCACACACGGCCGGTGACCGACTGTAAGCTGGTTGGCACAAAACACACGTACAGACTTATTGACAAAATACAAAGTACTTGTTTATGCACAGCCAATGGAGGGACCGGATTTTTTTAAACGATTTGTGAATGATTCGGTTGTTTCTAACAAGACTTATGACGTAATACATATTTGAGTACATAAATATGATTTAGGCTAATTTTGTTTATTCTAGCTAGCCAAATTAGGTAACTAGATTTATGTAATCATTCCTTTTTTGGAATTTTTCTTAATTTTCTATTTTATGACACTATATTATGATTGTGTTCTATAAAAGTATTAGTTAGTCTTTTATTAGTTTAATAACTAAAGCACAAATAATTGTTATAGTATCGTTGGGAATCATTATTACAAATGAGCTGCATAACCTAACCTAGACGACATACCTGTTGATTTAATTAGCAAAAAGACAATACGTAAGGTTTAAATAGTACCTAATAGTATCGTGAGGTTTAAGATCATTTATTGAACAGCATGAGAATATTAACATCAATTAATAACCAATAAATAATAGTATCAAGTGACAAATTCACAGTATTTAGCCTTTAAAGCCGACATAACAATGTTACTGAAATCTTTACTGTAATTTAGTTCTTCCGGTTCAAACTGCGTCCAAACTTCATAATTAGGTTGAGATATTTCGGCCTCGCTGTGAATTACCATCTCCAGTCACTGAGTGGCTGAAACCGATGCTTTACTCCACAGCGGGAATATCCGAAATATCTCAACCTAATTATGGTGTGAACCGGATGTACCAGATTATAGTTGTGACACCGGCAGCGAAAGCCTAAGAAATAAGTTTACTAAAATCTTTGTTTACAAAGGTGGCCATCTTAATGTTGGAAAATGTTTGGAAAATACTGACAATGTTTGGAAAACACCCGCAATAATACTTCAAACTTAGACATTCTACCATTGTCAACAAGAAGCTTTAAACAAAACATTTATGGCATTCGTTGAATTATTTTCAACACTTTGGCATCTTATGTATACTTTGATTATAACGGAATCTAAAAATAAAAACTACTTTATTCTCAAATTGCAATGAATCGACTAAAACGTACCTTACGAGTGGAGCAAATACATCGGAGCTGTTAACTTCAGATTTATTCTCTTGAAGGAACCATTCGACCTCCATCAGACCTGCGAAATCTTCAATCTCAGTCAGAGAAATCCACGTTGGCAGTGTAGAGAATTCCTGATGAGGAGGTCTCGTGGAGACTATCAAGGATTGGGATGGACCAAGACTAACTGTCTTGGCGGAGACACTCAAGTAATAGGTAGAGGCCGGATGGAGTCCTGAAACCTAGAGACGAAAGAAGATATTTAGAGGATCTACTAGAACCTATGATGTTATGATCAAAGTTGGATCACCTGTGATGGCCACTTGTGTTTCAGCAATTGGGATAACTGATGATCTTTATATAGTTCCTTCTCAAATGTTGATAAGTTCTTGAGGTGGGGTTAAGAGATGACTCTCAATCACAAATTTCAGAATGGTCCAAAAAAATGGTCCAAGATGCTGAACAAAACTATACTCTCACTGCAAACAAAGATGCTACTTGTAACGATTTTATATTTATCTTAATTTTCCCTAATCATAGGTCGTTATTAGTTTTTTTTACAGACTGTATGCGTCAAGATCATCACTACGAAGGTATGCCAGAAAGAATTTTCAAACAAGTCTTTCAAGATAGCCTTCTGATCCATCATACAGGTTTTTTTGGAGGGTCTTCTGGTTTGTCCCTTGAGATAAATGATTGGTAATAGCAGAAGTATAACCCAAGATACCATAGTCATCAAAGTAATTTCTATTTAGGCCACTCCAAGATGATCATTGGATAGATTTTTTGTGACTAACCTCGACCTCGTAGAACTTCTTCTCCTCCTTGACCTGGATCTCCACTAGAGGATAGTCTTGACAGCAACTGTCTTGATCAAACTTCTCACTCTCTTCCACGTTGACCAGGAAGGATCTGAGGACTCCGTTGATCAAGGAAGGATGTTTCCACTGTAGACTCACACTGGTGGAGGTTCTGTTCAACACCTTCAATTCTTCAGGAGGCAAGGGAGCTTAAACAACATTAAATATACATCAAACATTAAATATACCAAGAGAATGTATGATCATGCTTGGACTTAAAATGAATTGACTTGGATTGACCCTAAACTTTAAAGGATGTTTTGGTTTGCTGAAGTTACCGTTTTCTTTGGTGATGGTTGTCAATGATGCTATAGCTCCGTCTTCAGGCATGTCCATGTTTCTGGCACTGACCTGGTAATAGAAAAATACATATTGATTATCAAGAAACGTGATAAAGAAGTAAAGCTCATAAATTATATAATTATAGTTGAACAATGAGAAATGTCAAATCTGTAAAAACTCCCCGAAAAAGGATCTACTAGTTGGAGACAGTTTAGGAAAATCTTAGGTCTGAAACGGATTTAACCCAAAGAGATTTCAAAAGAGACCATAAAAGACAGAATCTTTTTATAAGATTGTGTGTAATCTTTGCATACACTCGTATAATGATCTTGGACCTTTTCGGCCTGTTCAAACATCGCATCGACTCTTGTCAGAGTTAACGTTTGAAATTTAGAGACATCTGCCTCGTCAAAATCTTGTACTTAGTTTTGTTCTCTTTGTGACATACCATAATGTTGTACTTCCTATTGGATTTGAGGTTCTCCAAGGTATGGCAGTAGTACTCGGTCCAGACCACACACCGGATTGGCAACACTGTTTCGCTGATTACATCTTTGCCCAGAGAGTATTGAACCGTGAAGGATTTGAGATCTCCGTAGAGGAACTTGGGCTCCATCCAGCGCAGCCCCAACATGGTTCTCCCTCTCTTGTAGACGGTGAGGTTCTGGACTGCATCTGGCACTGAAAATTGCAGAGTGGTTAATAAAGCGAGTATGATTGAAGCTAATTTCCTAGTTACTACAGGAGTTACGGCCTGCAGTCTCTGACTTACGTGGTTTTTTACTGCGTATCATGAAAGGAAAATGTGTTTCAAATCTCATTAAAATTGGACTACTTATAACGCTGATAGAACGAAACATTCTTTTTTTGGCCATCATTTTGAAATGATTTTATTGATTTTAATAATTTTTGATGTATTGACTGACGGATATTGCCAAAGTTTATAATCATTTTAATTTCATTAAAATCTGATGAAATTTACTGTTTTTAGATTATTAAATAAAAACTACTTTCCTGATAAAAACTCAAAAGGGTAATTCCGGTGATTAATTTTGCTGGCTAACAAAGTTGACCAAGATATTTACAAAAGGAACATTTGTACCAAATTTCATAAAAATCTGAAAAAATGGGACCTGTAGATAGTACACATATGTATGCACATAAAGCGTGAAAAAATGCTCAAAACATGTTCTGGGGGTATGGATCGGTGCTCATTTCATGGTCTGTGACCTGGGTCTTACCTTGCATATGGCATGAATATCTCATTTTTCCATTAGATATTCACTAAAAATATTCTGGAACATTCTGGGGTGCAGGAAGAGGGAAATATTCTCCCCTACCTGTGGCCGAAGTGGATACGTTGATAGCGAGGAATACATCGGGGTTCCATCCTGCCACTGTGTTGATGAACACCTTGACAACATAGTCTGTACTGGCTGTCAGGTTGTTGAAACTGATAGAAGTGTCTTTGATGAATCCACTGGCCAACAGTTTCATGCTCTCGGTAGCCTATTGAGAAAACAGTTTCAGAATAAATTGAAAGTTACTTAATTTTGAAGCGATTGTAACCACCATAATCTCCTAAGGTCGAAAGGATGTCATCATACCTTGGTCAGTTGGTAGGTGTATCCCTTCAAGAAACTCGAACAGACAGACACAGGTTCCCAGAACACTGTGATGCTTGAGTTGCTTCTTACTAACTTCTGTTCTCCTAGTACCGGAGCCTCTGTTGGTTCTGTGGACAGATTCACAGAAGTAACCAATCGTAACTCTTAAACAGCAGTGACAGAGTTGTTGTTTTGGACATGCTCTTTACTAAAGTGACAAATTATTCCTGGAATGTTAATTATAGTGGGGAAGATATCTGCGAAGGATGAAGAATGGGATGGATAAGAAAGAATCTTTAGAAGAAGAAATTGAGAGCCTAAGGAATTGAAGGTTTGGAGAAAATATAAGAGAACAGAAGTGAGCAAAGAGAGTAATACAGAGGATGGTCAAATAGATTATGTAATAAAAGCGAAATTTACTAGTTATATCATTCGTCTCAATTTTGTGCAAGTTTCTTATCTAATGTCTTATCGAAATGTTCTATCACTACGACTTTTATATTTAAAATAAATCCCGAATTCAGTTTGTTCACCCCCTTCTATCAACTTTTCGCCCTCAATTAATAATTTGGGACATGACTTCTTTCTTTCAACCTCCTAAAAAGCTTTTTATTAGCTACGATGTTGATCTTATTCGAAACCTCCTTGTTCATGTACCTTTAAGCCATACCTTCCATCTTTCTTCAGTGATGAACTCTTCCATTTTTAACTGTAGCAAAAAACTTTACTTCTTAAACCACTCATACTTCTCCACTGATTTTAGATTAAACTAGTCGACTTGCAGTCAAAGCGCTGTTGGCATGAGTAAATATAATCTCCTTTGCAATTTGTTACTCCAATTCGCTACTTTCACAGCCTCGCTTCTGCCTTCGGCCTCAGATTCAATATAATTGTTGAGTTCCACTAATTTGTGACCTAATTAAGAATTCAGGATTTTCAACTCACCAGCCTCTGTAGTGCCGACATACAGTTGAGACTGAGGTCCATCCTCAGGAGTAACAGTGACTAGATACTGGGTAAAGGGTTGTAGAGCACTCAAAGTTACACTCGTCCCTTGTTGGCTGAGTTGACCTTCTAGAGCATCTTTACATCCGGGGGTACATGCCACTTGGTTCACACACTGTAGAAAAAGAAGACAAGAATGTCAACGAGGTTAAAATACTATTCCATCGTTTTGAGGGATAAAAAAATAACGACGTTTTGGAATGTGGAATCTGGTTCCGTCATCAGGTGAAAATACCCTTAAACATAACAAAAACATTAGGAAATGAGTTAGCCAAAAAGTTATGAACTGACCAGTCACCCATCACCAAAACACTTTTTCTTTTAACTTTTTAAGTTTCATAACCGCTAGTTTCATAATGAAATAAAAAAAAATTAAGCACGTCCACGATCAATGACAGTTACACAATGACTGGCTAGGTGCCAGACAGCCCATTGGCCGGCTCGGACCAATCACAGCCGTGAATCAGACTGACCAACCGTAACAGAGGACACAAGAATACCTATTTTTGCACAGCCAATGGAAGGGGAATTCTTTAGAGTATTGATGAATGAATCAGGTTTTCCCATAAAAAAAGTTAAAATGACTACAAATACTTTCGAAAACATCCATAATAATATATTACTTTAAAAATTGTAACACTGTCAAACACAAACTTTAAAGAAAGCTGAATGTCAAAATTGGTTTTGTAATAATAATGAATTGCAATCATACAAGTGTATGGCTTTTTAAGAGATGTTTTTTAAGGACTTACCTTAAACGTTATCTTATATTCCAACGGTCTTCCTTCACTTCCTATTGGAGGACGCCAGGCAACGTCAATAACTGTGCTCTGCGATGAAACCATTCTTAGATCTCTAACTGAACTTGTTCCTGCAACATGAAAACCAGTATTTTTCATCGAATGCAAATTCTTTTACCATTAACGCTTAAATTTTCACGGAAGGTGTCACAATTATAATCTAGTCCTTCCAGTTCTACAATAGTATTTAGCTTGAAATATTTCGATCTTGCTGTGGAGTACCATCTTCTGTCGCTGATTGGCTGAAACTGAGCTTCATGCTGTCTGCTGTCCTATTGGTCACAGGGTTGCCAACTGTCGATGGTCACTACCGAAAAGACGTCTTCAGGACTGGTTGCTAGCTTCTTGAAAGTTTAATTGGTTTCAGCCAATCAGTGACTTAAGAAGATGGTACTCCACAGAGATAACGAAATTTCGTGATAATTATTATGATTATTTGACGCGTTGTGAGCCGGAAGAACGAAATTATGGTTTTCCACCGGTGTTCCAGTGTTTGATGCCACAGCACTATAGAGTCAATTGTATTTAAGAGATAATTTTTTCACGAATTAAACTCGTAGCCTCTTACTTACCATGGTGGTCTGTTGATGTCGATAATATCTTCGAGTAGGGAGCGAATCCACCAGTTGTCTTGGTACTAACTTTGAAGTCGATTGTCAATCCTGGTTCCATGTCAGTCAAAGTGTAGATAGGCACAAAAGTATTGTCCGTGATCCATTCCTCGTTCTCTCTCCAAGAAACCTCGAAGAGTTCAACAGGGCACCAATTTTCATTTTCGAGGTCGTACTGAAATAAGTGTGACACAAAGTTATTTTACCTTTGGAAAATGCCGTCAGCAAGGTAAGACCCAGACCCGGGACCATGAAATGAGCAGCGATCCTGACCCCCAAGAACACGTTTTAAGCTTTTTCCCACACTGTAATGTATATTCAAGAGTCTGTGTACTCTCTGTAAGTCACATTTTTTGTTCGATTTTCTCAAAATTGGATAAAAAAGTGACTTTTGTAAATATTTCGGTCGAGCTGGACTACCGGTTGGGGGGGGGTTGCTTCTCAACAAAAAAGTGGTTTTAGTGATCTAAAAGTAATACATTTCATCCAATGTTAATAAACTTATAAATAAATATGTTTTTTTTATAACTATCATCAATATAACAACAAATTATTATAAAAATCCATATGACATTTCAAAACGACGGCCAAAAAAGTGATTTCCAGTGTTATAACAGCGGAAGGGGTATTCCAATTTTTAAAATGAGTTTTCTTTCACGATATGTAGAATAACTGCCAGTAAACGAACTCGGCAAGTCTGAGGCCGAAGGGCGCAGCGAACAGCTTCGTAGCGTCCATCGCAATAGAACATGATAAACTGAGACCGAACATTTATGTTACAGAGTGAGTTTTATATGTCCCTCCCCACCTTAACTTTTGAAAGAGGAAACATTTTGAAAACCCCTTGAGCGAATTGAAGTAAACACTTGGATTAACCACAATTACGGTATTTAATTACTTGAGGGAATGTTTTTATAGGGTCCTGAAGTTTTTTTGACGTACTTTTTGATTCCCACCCGCACCCAAAACTTTGAAAAAGAATTCACAGATTTAATTTTTGGTTACTAAAGCTTTAAAATTATATGTTACAAGATAAATTGTTTACACTTTTGGAAATTGACAAATTTTGAAAAAAGAGGCAGTTTTCAAAAGTTTGGAAAATTTATCTTGTCACATATCATTTTAAAGCGTTGAATACCCAAAAGCTAAATCTGTAATTTTTTTGTAAATTTTGAAAACTAAAGCGACAGCGTTCATTTATTTGCTTAAAATTAAAACGTTTTTAGCCGCCATTTTGTACAGGAACGTCGTAACCTTTTTTAATGAAATCGATGAGTTTGTGTTTTTATACCCTTTTAAATAAGGTGTCACAAGGGGTTCGTGTTTAAAAATCTTGGGAGGCCCTCCCCTGGTTTTTGGGTGGGGTGTGGGTAACGAAAAGTACGTCAAAAGAAACTTCAGGAACCTATTAAAACATTCCCTAAAGGGTGTTTCAAAACTTTTCCTCTTTCAAAAGTTAAGGTGGGGGGGTGAACATATTATAAAACTCACCCTGTATATACGTCAATAGGCGTTTTCCTCTTTAAAAAAGGCTAACTAAATCCGAAATGTTACTTACGTTCCAAGTAAAAGTGAGTGATGTAGTGTTCCTTGAACTTTGTACTTTATAATCGAACTCATCTGGAACTGAAACAAAGTTCGGTTACAGTTACCTTGGTTGAGGGCCTGTAGATC
This sequence comes from Matsumurasca onukii, assembly GCA_018831715.1. Classification (NCBI taxonomy): domain Eukaryota; kingdom Metazoa; phylum Arthropoda; class Insecta; order Hemiptera; family Cicadellidae; genus Matsumurasca; species Matsumurasca onukii. Next base: position 22,198,106 of record CM032067.1, on the reverse strand, counting down.
CTACGGTGCAGGTTATAGTCTATACACGTGGTCGCACCCCCTCGCTCCGTAAATATGCTCTTCCGCGGCAGGCCACCCGACGCGTCGGCCTTGAACCGCAAGTGCACAAGTGCCGTGGACCATGTAAATAGTTTTAATTAAGTTTTTTAGTTTTAATATCAGTGTAAATAGTGACTTAGTGTGTCTACTGATGATGCAGCACAAGCGCTGCGAAACACGTGTATAGACTACAACCTGCACCGTAGGATCTACAGGCCCTCAACCTTGGTAATAAACCAAGGTCCTGCAACTGGGAAAATAGAAAATTATTAAAGTTCGGTTGGTTAGGTTAGGGATTTTCGGTAACAAAATAACAAATTTCGGAAGGGATTTCAAAAGTCACAACTTCAACTTACAATAGCAATATGTTAAATCTGGGGCTCATAATAATGGTGGAAATCCATTTAAAAACATCAAATCTCGGACGTTTTCGCCCACTTCACAAGAAAACTACTCCCAACGTTTCGAGCAGAAGAAATATTTTCTGTTTGAAAAGTAAAGGTCGGGGGCATTTAAATTTCACCCTGTATAACTGCTTGTAGAGAGATAACATAAATTTGATTAGATTCCTAACATTTAACCTTAAAATTAGATTTTCCTCGTCTATTTTTTGCTAATAGTGTTAAGTTTTGAAAACTACTTACTGTCGCATTTAGTAAGTAGTTGCGAAGGTTTCACCAAATGTCCATCGTACTTATTAAAGCTGGCGTCCATAAGAAGTACTCCTACGTCGTAGAAAGTACCGATCTTCAAATCTTCAATGTCCTTTCTTATCCGACTGACTTCTTCAGGAGAAGTACTTTGTTCAGGAATTGATTCAATGGTGTATATTTTCCATTCCGATGTGTCCTAGAAACACACAGAAGAAAATGCTTAGGGACAGCTTTAATAATGAAAAATGGATATTTGATAATGAGGGGTGAGGGGTGTACACCACCACACCACCAATATCAATTATAGCCGGAAAATTATATATTGATTCGCATAATAGCAAATTTCCATTGGAAAAATTAGATATTCATGCCGTCAATATAGTTAGACTCAGGCCCGGGACCGAGAAATGAGCACCGATCCTGACCCCCGAAACAAGATTTGAGCATTTTTTCTAAACTTGACATGTATATGTGTATATGTGTTTACTCTTTACAGGTCGCAGTTTTGTCCTATTTTCACCAAATTTAGTACAAATGTTCCTTTTGTATATATGTTGTTCAAGTTCGTTAGCCAGCAAATTTGGGGTACCGGAGGTACCTTTTTTTTGGGGGGTTTTAATAAAAGTGGTTTTGATTATCTAAATGCAGTAAATTTAATCCGAGTTTGAAAACAGAATTAAAAAGGTAAAAGGTAAAGTTTGTCTTGTTTAACGAGGCGAAGTTAGGACTACAAAGTCCTATCTACCACTTAACCTCGACCTTTACCTAGCGTCACCGTATAGTCACGTTACAAATTGTAAGTGGTGACCGCGGGGATCAAACCCGCGCCACCGGAGTGATGAGCTCCGGAGTCGCGCGCGATACCAATCCGTCACGGATCCGCTAAGAATTAATATGTATTTTTATCAAATCCATCAAAATATCAAAAGTTTTAAACTTCTTTTGAGTCGTTTCACAATAGGGGCGAAAAAAGTGATTTTTTGCTCTAACAGAGTTGTAATTAGTCCAATTTTAATAACATTTAAAGCAAACCTTCCAGTTATGGTATGTAGAAAAACGTGCAGAAAAAGGCAACGAAACTTTGAGGTCGTAGGCCGCAGAGAGATTGTGAGCGTGGAAAACAGCCTCGTAATGCCTACGGTAATAAGGAAATTCGCTTCATTCATGCCAGCGGCGCTTTAGCGCTTAGCTGCGTGTCGACCTGGTTTAAAACTGTTCTTACCTTTTCCTTGTATTGTATTTGGTACAGTTTTGGTTCGCCGACTCCCTTAACGTTTTCTCCAAGGTCGAAGGAGACGCTGATGGTTTTGTAGTTTTCGGATGCCAAAGTCGGAGGATCGGAGTAGTAAACGTATTCTGTAACATTTTATCTTCACAATTTGAGAAATACTTTGAGAAATGCATCATCACAATATTGGCATGTAGCTCAATATAAATTGAGGAAATATTTTTTTACCCTAATAAGTAAAAGTCATAGAGAAATATTAAAATAAAGTAGTAATTAAATAAGGGCTGAATCTATCAAAAGAAGCCGTATCTTTGATACAATTTAAATCAACTATAAGAAGTCACATCTGTGATATAATTTGATGAATTAACCAAACAAGTGGATATACCTTGTAAGCTAGGTAATAAATGTTGGATAGGCCTACAGTATTTATTTCTAAAAGAGTAATTCAACCTTTCAGGAATAATTTGTCACAGAACACATGTTCTTAAAGAGTTCAAATATTGCTCAAAATGAAGGCAATATGTTTGAGGAGTAATTCTTCAGGAGAATTAAGGGTGCTTCCACCTGCGCCATGACGCTTCAATGCAATGTTTACGGCTGCCCGGTTTTCATCTTTCGAAATAATTGTACATTAATTAACGTTAATATATTTAGAAACTTAAGGAGTTTTCTGTCACGCATTTTAAGCGTTTTTCAAACTTATGCGTGATCAACATGGCCTTGAAAACCACTACAAATTGGACAATTTTAAAGTTTATTTGTGAAACTAATGAGCAAATTATGCGGAATCGGGCTCTATATATACGTGTCGGAAAACTCCTCTAGTTTCCAAATATATCATGTTTATTAATGTAAGAATTATTTTGAAATGTGAACAACGATCCACCGTAAATTCTATGCAAGCGGCAGATTTGACAGTTAGGCCTTATCACTTGTTGAAAGAAGGACCGTTGTTTAGCCAGTTGTTACGTGCGCGGTGTCGTGTGTTTGTGCGGACGAATTCAGACATTCTCTACAGTGACCACTGAGGCGGACCCTTAATGCGTTCTCTAATTATTTACCTTGACGACAGTAAGGTGGAACATAGCCGAAACTGCAAGATTCACATTCTCCTGAGAATCGGTTACACTTTTCCCCGGCTGCGCAATGGCCACAAAATTGTGCGCAGTCATTCCCATACCAACCGTCGGGACATTCTGAAACATACAAAGTGATCTGTAACACTTCTAACAAGCTTTAGAACCACGCAACGTTGGTTGGCGCTATTGACGCCTCTGCACGCAATGTTACTGGGTAGTGTTTGGATTCGCCGCTAGAGCGCAGCATGTGACGGACTAAACCCCCTTCGCCAACAGTATGTGCTGCACGGAGGGTTGAACATTCATTTTCAATTTCCAACCGAAATCACATCTTTGGAAGTGTCTTATATGGAAGTATGTTTGAATGTGATTTCGATGTTAGAATGAGTGGAAGGTTTTAGCGATTATGTTGACGATGGCTATGCATTTATTGTAAATGTTCATGCAATAAATTATTTTATTTATTCATTCATTTAAGTAGTAAATACAATAGTAAATGAAATATCGACCGGAAACTCTTCGTGGCGGACAAAGTTTGAAACTTTCTGGTGACGCTTTCGTGGTAGGCTTAGCCACTATTAAGCGCTACGTTTTTTACTATCTGAAAAAAAAACACATGGTCTACCACAGACATGGTCTACCTTGTTATGTTGTCTGTCATCGTTGCATTTTTATATTCATTTTGAAAGTGTTTGAACCATTGTATTGACTCCAGATGGTTATTGAGTGCTTATTTATTGACATAGTTTAGTGAATTAATTATCAGCTACCTGAGTAAGTAAAAGACATTTATCTAATTGCATTGTAAAAACTGAACTTTTGCAGCGTATGTTTGAACAAACTGACATCTTAGTTATACCGCGCAACTCTGGTGCGCAGCAGCTGTGTCAGGCTGCCGGTCTACGGGACTTTTCCCTGCATGAACTTGCCCTGTGTAATCTAAGTGAACCTCACGTAAAGTGGTAATATATTTGCGCCTGCAAAAGTCTTACTACAGTCTGACAATGTTTACTGCAATATAATGCTAAGTGTTTTACCTTTTGACGGCGCTACTTGTATATTTTTACTGAATTAAAGTGACTGACTAAAGCTGTTTTGTGACAATGAATCCGAATCAAGAAACGATTATTGAATCTACTAATTATGACAGGGAAGTACAGGACTTAGTGGCAAGCTTATGTTTCGAAATTAATAGATTAGTGGAAAATTTTCCACAAGAAGATTTGTCACTGTTAATATCCCAGTTGTCTCTACTCATGACACGCTTTGATGCCGCCCAAACCCAAAACCTGACAACAACTTTAGAACTGGACCAATCCCTACAAGAGGTTGCCCTGCTGACGGAGAAACTGACCATGACGAAGGACCAACGACAGAGGGACTTGGACGACTCCTTCAGAGCCCAGGACCTTGCCGCTGACGACAGACTGCGCCTGGAGAAGAGACTACAAGACCTTCAACTGAAAAGTAAAGACACTCTTTCTAGCCTTAAGAACTTAGAATTAGAAAATAATATCTTGAACCATGACTTACAAAATGAAAAATTGACAAACAAATCACTTGCAGATCAAATAAGCCACTTAAAAAAATTTTAACA